>JAJJMB010009088.1:2563430-2574240 GCA_023531105.1 Papaver atlanticum | reverse complement strand
TATAGGTTAACGACTTAAAGACTTCATTGGGATTCTGAAGCCAGACCATACTATTTTATCTGTAGTTGCGTGTTCTGATCTTACTTTGTTCTATCGTATTGAGTATTATCTTCTCTAAGATTTGCTCGAGATTTATCTCCGATAGGTAAGATATAAAAAGTAATCACAAAGCTCTTCGTCTCATTCTTTGTGATTACGCAATAACTTGTTCTACTACCAAATAATTAAGTTATTGTGAGGTGATTGATATTACTAGGCTGTTCTTCGGGAATATAAGACCGGTGTATCAATTGGTTCCTGTTCACCTTGATTTATCAAAAGACGGAACAAAAAATCGTAGGTATTTCTATGAGAGACAAATTATCTATTCTATAGACTTTTCTGTGTGAGGCAGATTTGTTTATCAAGTCTTCGACTTTGGGTCGTAGCAACTCTTAGTTGTGGGTGATATCAGCTAAGGGAATCAAGTACGTAGAGTCCTGTTGGGATTCAGAGGCGTAAGGAATGCGACTGTACCTTAATCAGTATGAGATTGGTTAGGGCTCAACTACATTCAGTCCGAAGTTAACTTGTAGTAGGCTAGAGTCTGTAGCGGCTTAATACAGTGTGGTGTTCAAATCTGGACCAGGTCCCGGGGGTTTTCTGCATTTGCGGTTTCCTCGTTAACAAAATTTCTGGTGTCTGTGTTATTTCTTTTTCGCATTATATTTTCTATATAATTGAAATATCACAGGTTGTGCGTAGTTTAATCAATTAGATAATCCAACCTTTGATTGTTGATATAAATTGATTGGCAGTTGAACATTGGTCTTTGGTACCGTTCAAGTTGTTTCTCATAATAATCAGGCTCGTGGATTTCTACTTGTTTGATTTGCTGATTACATTGAGAAACAGAGATATAACTCTTGGATGTATTTTCCTTGATTGAGTCTGACTGTCTAGTTGATTCTCTTGGAAATATATTGGAGTTAGTCCATACAGATTTCCGAAACGAAATATTGGGTGTGGCTGTTAGCCCCCCGCTTTTTCATTAAACCTAGATGAAAACTCATTAAGAATGAAATTTTCATTGTAAATCTTTATAATATAGACTAAATAAAGTAAATACGATTGTTGCTGATAAGAAATATTCATGGAAAACAAAACTATTTCAATAGATAAAAAAATTTCTATGAAAGCATATGAACTATACTTTGTCTGTTAGACAAATTTTAGGGTGTTATGCAGACTTAACGTCAACGGATACGAACTTATTTTTTTTGTAAATAAAATCCAGAATCTTTAAATCATCTGTTTTTAATGTTGTTTGCAAGATCTAAATGGGCTTTACCTCCCTTTTTCTAGAGGAATTATGAATATACCTAGTGACATATCCAGAGAAACATTTTAAGTTATGGAATGGAGGAATAAGCTTAGATAATGGAACTTAAATTGAAGTTTCAGCAGTAAAACATTGGTATATCTGGAAAGAGAGATGTCATAGAATCTTTCAAAATAAACCAAGCACTTCAGTGCAAACATCTATTTATATACAAAGATATTTAAATTTTTGGTACAACTCTTCTTCCAAGTGCAATTTAAAATGTTGTGATGAAGGATTCATGTCCAGAAATCAAAATACTTTGGAAAGCACTAGATGTAAACTACTTAAAACTAAATTTTGATGCTTCCTAGATTTAATTTACTTTGAATTCTAGCATTCTACTGATAATAAGATATTGTAGAAGATATCAAGGAGCCAAGTCTGGAGTGTTTAAAGCTTCATATGCAGATAAGGAAGAAGCTCTAGCTATGTTGCAGGGAGCAAACTGGGCCAAAGACTTGATACTTGTAAACTTTTGGCCCGAAGGTGATTGTAAAAGGATAATTGCCTTTACTGAAAAAGAAACAATCTTTGATGTCTTGGTAAAATCAGAGAATAATGAAGGAAGCAATGAAGATTTTGGAAGACTGTTAGAGGTTTTATTCATTGTTCCGTAAATCAAGTAACTAACAAATTAGCTTTAGACGTAAGAAAGTCTTCTCTGCACAATGCCAATTTTCTTTGTTACTTTTCTATTATTAGATAAACTAAATAATACGAGTCAAAGTTATAAGGAATTCTATTACTTAGTTATGGACATGCAACATCGCCTATTTATCTTTCATGTTTGATAATTCTCTGTCTTTATTTGATTTTATTTGTTTTCGATCGGTAATATACTATCGCAATTTACAAAATAATAATTTAAAAAAAAAAAAACTCGAGGGCTAATCATTCGGCAGAAACGACCAATGCAAGTTGAACCCGCAACTTAGCTCTCCGACCTTCTTGCTTTATTTCAAAAAACTTAGCATGAATAGAGCTTTGGATAATTTTACTTTGGAGTTCGGACATAAGCTTGAGCTAGATTCTAACCAAATGAAATTTTAAGTTTATTCTGAGCCCACATTTGAGGGATACCTCTATGAATTGGGGGATACTTTTTGTTCAAGTCAGTATTGATTTTCAATGCCGATTATTGCAGTCGGTATTGAAAAACAATGCCAACTATAACAAAAAGTATCCTTTAATTTGTGAGGGTATCTCCTAATTTCTCTACCTTTATTCTAAGGCCAAACACCGTGGCGAAGAATTTCCCTTAGTTGTCTATAGCTAAGGGATATGCGCCTGAAGGTCATCTCACTATGGGGCAATACATTCCTTAGCTTAACCACATGGAAACATAGTTTCCGTGCAAATAGTACAAAATTTCTGTTATTTATTTTTTCTAGTTTTTTTTTTCTTTCTTTTTTTCAGTTGGAGCATTTGTATAGGTTAAAATATAATTAAGAGGAGAAAAAAAGGAGATAGAATAGGTAAAATAAAGAGCTTTAGTAAATAAAAATAGTAAAAAAGAGAAGTTTTAGAGTAAAAGAGTAAAACTAGAAACGAATACTCGATATCCATTGAAAATCAGTTTCCGTAAAGTTTTTTCAACGGATACTCAATTTGCGTGTGATGTTCCTCAGCTACAAGCTGGATCTGATCTGATCGACTTAAAAGTATGGCTAAGTAATATCGCTACATTTAAGCGCCACAAAGATTATAGTAGTTGTTAGAGCACTGCTCGGTCAAACTCGCAAGCATTGCTATCTCAAGCTTGTTGTCGAGTTTAGTTGGCAAAACTATAAGTCTTGATTTATAGTCTACCTATACCTAAGTCTCGGATTAGGATAATAAGTGTAGTTGAGCATTAGACTTCACGGCGTTCATCGATTGAATACGAAGAACTACTAAGGGGAGCTTGTGGAATTTCATCAACAAAAGGTATGTGGAGACTTGAACTCATCTATCACTCAAAAGTCTATCTAATATATCTCCTATTTGAGACAAAAGTCGTATAACTATATAGACTTCGATTATACACATTTGATATTTCGAGCTGAGTTTAACTCGCTTACATATTTCTCGAAATATGTGTTGGTAAGCTTTCGCTTTAAACAAGTTCATCTTATATTCTTGATGAAAGTCAAAAGATGATCATGTGAAAATCGCCTTGTAACATCTTACATGATTTGTGTGAGACAGTCATTCGATATAGACTCGGAATGTTTCGTATTGATCATTCGATCACTTGAAAATTGCTTCGAAGATAATAGTTTGTGTGAGACAGCTATTGTCGTCTTCCAAGAATGTTTCAATGATTGAAATTGGAGTTTAGAACAAATAACCATGATTGGATATAGCACAGTATGCGTACTTGTATGCTAATTTGTGCAAGATATTCCAAGTCCGGGAACCATGGTATGCATACCCGTATGCGTACTGGTTGGTTATTGAAAGTCCGGGAACTTAGTATGCATACCGGTATGCGTACTGGCGTGGGTTTCAAGTACCGTAAATTCAACTAAATTTTGGAAGGTATGCGTACCCGTTTGCATACTTGAGTAGGTTATGTTCTAAAATCGGTTTGTTCATGAACTAATACATTTATATATTAAGGAATGCAATCTTTTGCAAACAGTGGCTATAATGTTCATGAATAGATTCGAGTGAATCAAAATCGAGCTTGCTTCAATTGTGTCTTGTATACTTCTATGAGAATATAACAATTGAACAACTCTTGAACTAGTTTCATTTGAGTCATTTGAACTAGTTATGGTTAAGATGAATATGGTTGATATGAAAGTGTTCATATGGCTAACTTCGGTTAACTATTGTTAAGCCAACAAGGTGTACACGTTTAGGTACGGTTACCCATATCTAAATGAAGTCACTTTTCATTTGTGTGTAACAATCTAAGTTCGATCTAACGGTTGAAAGATATTAGCTTGAGTCTAATCAGGTTTTCATCTAACGGTGAATATTGAATGCTTTGTTACCAAGGTAACATTGATTGCAAACCCTGATTTGAAGACTATATAAGGGAGAACTCTAGCAACTGGGAAACCTAATCCCCACACCTCCTGTGTGATACTAGTTGCGACTAGAGTCGGTTCTCCTTTAACCTTAGGTTTTTCACGAAACCCTGTAGGTTAACGACTTAAAGACTTCATTGGGATTGTGAAGCTAGACCCAACTATTTTCTCTGTAGTTGCGTGTTCTGATCTTGCTGTTTTTTATCGTACTGAGTACTATCTTCTCTAAGATTTGCTCGAGATTTAATCTCCGATAGGCAAGATAAAAAGTAGTCACAAACATCTTCGTCTCATCGTTTGTGATTCCACAATATCTTGTTTCGTTACCATACAATTAAGATTATTGTGAGGTAATTGATATTTCTAGGCTGTTTTTCGGGAATACAAGTCTGGTATATCAATTGGTTCTTGTTCACCTTGATTTATCAAAAGACGGAACAAAACTTCTAGGTATTTCTGTGGGAGACAGATTTATCTATTCAATAGACTTTTCTGTGTGAAACAGATTGGTTTATCAAGTCTTCGACTTTGGGTCGTAGCAACTCTTAGTTGTGGGTGAGATCAGTTAAGCGAATCAAGTGCGCAGAATCCGGCGTGGTTCTAGAGGCGTAAGGAACGCGACTGTACCTTGATCAGTGTGAGATTTGTTAGGGCTCAACTACATTCCAGTCCGAAGTTAACTTGGAGTAGGCTAGTATCTGTAGCGGCTTAATACAATGTGGTGTTCAAATCTGGACTAGGTCCCGGGGTTTTTCTGCATTTGCGGTTTCCTCGATAACAAAATTTCTGGTGTCTGTGTTATTTCTTTTCCACATTATATTTGTTTATATAATTGAAATATCATAGGTTGTGCGTAAGTTCAATCAATTGTGAATCCGACCTTTGGGTTGTTGATTAAATTGATTGACACTTGGATATTGGTTTTTGATACCGTCCAAGTTATTTCTTATATTCAATCGGGCCCGCAAATTCCTATTTGTTTGATTGCAGATTGAATTAAGAAATAGAAATATAACGCTTGGATATACTTTTCTTAAGATTAAGTCTGACTGTCTAGTTGATTCTTTTGAAAGTATATTGGAGTTAGTCTATACAAATTGCTAAGCGAAATATTGGGTGTGGTTGTTAGACCCCGCTTTTTCAGTAGTTGGATCTACAATTAAGCTATAGCGAAACAAAATAGTGCACCATGATATGTGCCCTAAATTAATCTTCCTTGTAGGAAAAAAAAAAAGTAACAAAATAGAACTTGTGTGACCAAAGGCAATTTACTTCTTTCCTGATTGAGTCGCCGAAAAACAATAGACAAATTTGGTATTTTCAGGTGGCAATTACATAAAATTTGATGTAACGACCACGATCATAACTTTTCTTATAATCAGATCGTTTTTGTGGAAAAATCATAATGACTAGCAAAAATCATAATGACAGATTCAGAAAATTTCTTATACATTCGATCCATCAATGTGGGCCATGATTTTATTATTCTAATTTATAATAATATGTAACGGCTACTTAGGATCTTCACCCAAACAAAAGTGAGCCCCCAGAGCGTCCCCCCAAAACCCCAAATACTGTAGCATCAAAGTAACCGTTACAAAGACCCTAAAATCCCCATCTCTGCAAAAGAACCCTCTTCTTTACTTCTCCATTGAAGACCCTGATTCTTGAATCTTCAAAACCCTAATCTTAATTTTGTTGATTCTATCAACAGAGAGAACCCAAGAATGGATTCAAATCAAAGAATGAAAAGTGGGATAAATCTCCCAGTTGGAATGGCTCAAACATCACTACATTTGGAAACAACATTTAGAGCTGTATCAAAATTGACATCACCATCAAAGAAAACAGTATACAGTGATAGATTTATCCCTTGTAGATCATCATCAAGACTTGATACCTTTGAGTTGATTGATAAACCCTCACCTGTTAAAGAAGGTGGAAATGAAGCTTATTCTAGATTATTAAAAGCTGAACTTTTTGGTCCTGAATTTGCTTCTGATTCTCCTGGTGGTGGTCAAGCTGGTTCGCCTATTAGTCCTAATAAGAATATGTTAAGGTTCAAGACTGAACCTTCTTCACCTTCTTCACCTTATTCTCCATCAATTCTAGGGCATGATAATGGGATCTCTAGTGAAGCTTCTACGCCTCCCAAACCACCTAGGAAAGTACCTAAGACTCCACATAAGGTAAACAATTCTCCCCCCTTCATTTTTAGAGTTTATTTATTTTAACTTGAAAAAGGTTAGATATTGATTTGTCAAATGTAGGGTTTTTAGATGAGAAATTCAATTTTTAGAAGTTTTCGACTCTATTATAGGAATGAATTGCAAATGGTTGTTGGTTATTGAGGATTAAATGGATTTGTAGGTTTTGGATGCACCTTCACTTCAAGATGATTTCTACCTGAATCTTGTTGATTGGTCCTTACAAAATGTTCTTGCTGTTGGATTGGGTACTTGTGTTTATCTATGGACTGCTTCGACTAGCAAGGTAAAGAATTATGTTAATTACATACCACATTGTTGTTGTTATTTTGGACTTGAGAGTGTTTATTGCCATTGCTAAAGAATGTATTTGAAGTTAATTTTCTTACTAGGCTAGGGAAGAGTTTGTGACTAATTTTTGTTTACTTAGGTGACGAAATTGTGTGATTTGGGGCCTGATGATGGTGTATGCTCGGTTCAATGGACTCGCGAGGGATCATATCTGTCTATTGGAACAAATCATGGGGAAGTTCAGGTAAAGATTCATATTTTCTACCATTATTAAAGAAATGAAATTAGCAAAATCTTTTTGTTAATGGCTGATATATGGTGAACACTAGAAAATCAACCCTGTGTGGGGGAGATTTTATATGTTCAAATATTTGTTACCATTATTAGAAGGAATGAAACTAGCAAAATATTTTAGTTAATGCCCGAGATATGGAGAACTCCAGAATATCACTTCTGGTGTTGGAGATAGTAAGATAGTTATACCATATATGGGTTGAAAGACATTGTTAATGCCGCCGAAAAATCAATCAAATGATGTAATAGTTCCACCTTGAAACAACTTAACTCTTTAAGTTAATGCCCATAATATGGTGAACACAAGAAAATCACCCATATGCGGGAGAATTTACACGTTCGAACATTTATATGGGTCGACGAAGTTATTGATGCCACCGAAAAAGCAGTTTAATGACACAACAGTCCCACCCTGAAACTACCAAAAAGTTTTAGTTAATGGCCGAAATATGGGGAACACAAGAAAATCACCCCTGTGTAAGAAAATATATGAGTTCAAATATTTATGAGTCGAACCAAGTTGTTCCAGAAAACAATTTAATGCCATAGTAGTTCCACCCTGAAAACTTTCTATTTTACAACACATTTTGCTATTCAATCTTTGTAACAGATTTGGGATGGCACTCAGTGCAAGAGGGTTCGGACAATGGGGGGACATCAAACAAGAACGGGTGTCTTGGCATGGAGTTCACGGATACTCTCTTCTGGCAGTAGAGACCGTAACATACTTCAACATGATCTTCGTGTTTCAAGTGACTTTGTTTGCAAGCTTGTGGGGCATAGGTCTGAGGTATTATCTTCAAGACTTTTTGGATTAATGGTATGTCAACTGCAGGAATATGGTAGCAACCTAACTCTTCTACTCTTACTCAACTTATTTAATTAGGTTTGTGGGCTCAAATGGTCCCACGATGATAGGGAACTTGCATCAGGTGGAAATGATAATCAGGTGTTACCTTGAGCTCCTAATTATTTTGTTTCTTAAGTTCCAGCTTTCAGAATAAAGGTACTAACATCATAACATGTATATCTGCATGCTCTTGTTGTCAGCTCTTAGTTTGGAACCAGCATGCAACTCAGCCAGTCCTAAAATTTACACAGCACACAGCTGCCGTCAAGGCCATTACCTGGTCACCACACCAAAATGGCCTTCTTGCATCGGGCGGAGGAACTGCTGATCGGTGCATTAGATTCTGGAACACCACAAACGGAAACCAGTTGAAGAGTGTGGATACTGGCAGCCAGGTTTTTGTACTTAAATTCAGACATTAAGTGGTCCAAATCTATTCTATATTACCTACTAATTATTTCTCATCTTATTCCCTTGAAGGTCTGCAATTTAGTATGGAGTAAGAATGTAAATGAGATAGTCAGCACTCATGGGTATTCCCAGAATCAAATTATGGTGTGGAAGTATCCATCAATGTCGAAGGTGACAAAGCTGCTTCTTACCCATGCATATATTAGTTTAAAAACATTAACTTCGAAATAACCAAAAATAATCACCATAAATTTCATTTTTCTCGATGCGTAAAGTTTAAAAAAACTCCGGTTTATTTTGGCATTTTTTTTTAGCCAAAGAGAATCTAATCAATCTTTTGGTAAACTAAATCGGGCAACAGGTAGCAACCCTCACTGGTCATACCATGCGAGTACTATATCTTGCAACATCACCCGACGGGCAGGTATTAATCTTTCTCTAGACAATGATTTCAGCCAGTTCCATTATGCTTTTCCACATTTTTTCCCTTTCATTTTAGTCAAATAAACTGAACAACTCACGTGCATGTAGACAATTGTAACTGGAGCTGGGGACGAGACACTGCGATTTTGGAACATCTTTCCTTCTATGAAAGCACCGGTATGTCCTACACCTATCTCTGCAATTAAAAACACTTCATGTAAGTTGTTTACCACTTATATCGATGCTGTTATTTTGTAGCAGGCATCTATGCGAGACAGTGGACTTTGGTCTCTTGGACGAACACATATTCGATAGCAAGTTGATTGCATATAACAGCCGCAAACATTATTTTTTTTGTAAATGGAAAGTTAACTAGCTGCGTGTTTTATGTCAGTTTAATTCGTTTCCAGTGAAGTATTGGATAATCCCATTAATCATGTAAAAGAAAGAAAAAAGAAAGAAAATTGCAGTGTGTTGTAAAGGGTTTCTTGATCCAAAATATATACATTCAAGAACTTGCACTAAATTAAGGGTTTCTTGATCCTAAACATATTTAAAAACTTATACATAATAAAGAGTTCAGAAAGTTTTGCACTTGTTGTTAATTTAGAGATGAAAGGGAGCACAATTAGTGTTTTTGTATTCAAAATTTTAGCTCCTTATGTTGAACTTGTGTTTTTCAATTGCAAGGCAACAGGAGTCCTGGAGTGGCCATTCGGCCCACTCCTCCCAGAAGGAGCACTTTTGAAAAGAGTGACTATATCCCATCACTTTTGTTATAGGGAGGAGGAGTTATGATATTAACTCATTTGTGACAAAAATGCCCTTCAAACTCGGCTAACTAATTATCATATAACCTAGTTTTAGCTACTCTCAGCAATCCCTAAAAACCCAATTATACATAGAGCTCCTTAGTAAAATCATCAAGGTTTTGCACACTTTATCACTTTATCAAGATTTTGAAGGCCGGGAAGATGACACTCAACGCTTAATACTCCCATTTCCGATTCCAAAACCTAAGAGAATCAACTGAAATAATTTGTTAATCTTATCCCTAAATGTACCAGAGTTTAATAGAAACAGAGGACCTCTCATTCTCATAAGAGCATGATTCTCTTGTTTTTATGTAGTATAGAACTACAGATGAAAAAAAAATCGGTATGTATGACCTTGGTTCGTTTGGATCAAAGGCAGTGAAAAGATGCATTCACATGCACATTTCAAGACGTGAATGCTTGATATCTCTACCAGGTAAGTGTAGGTGAAAACTAATAGTTCACTTCCACCCAAGTTACAGTGACACAGAACATTTCACTTCCAATCAAGTGATGGTGAAATACAAGATTTCATTGTTGTTTTCTTTCAGTCAAGGTTCCTCTCCATTTACAACTCCCTCTGGCAATGAATAAACCCATCCTATGCCCTTGCAGCCAATTGCATTTCCAAGCTAGCACCACCAACATTCAAAAGACGAAAGTACCGGAAGAGCATAGGGTGTTAAGTCTAAAAAGCAACTTGTAAAATTCATATTAAGGGTGAAATGCTACCACATGAGCCATATGTCTATGATCATGTTGACAAAATTGTGGCAATTATGGAGTGATATCAGTTAACGGAGAGGAGAAAAAGGAACCGTGAAATTCCAGTAGCCGAAAACAAAGACGGGGAGAGACTTGGATAATGAGTGGTGGTGTTGCGGAACTAGTATGTTCACCATAACTTGAATGGCAGTGAAATGTTCTATTTCACTGGTAGTCAAGTGGTAGAGAAATATTGTGTTTCACCGTAATGTACCATGCTTGAAAAATTTGGTATTCACGTTCTGTATTGTAAACGAGAATTTTTCGTTTCTCTTCAACTGATACGACCGAACCAAGGTTTAATGGACCTTTTTTTTTTTTTGTAAAAATACATCAAAAGCAAAAAAAAAAAAAAAAAAAAAAAAAAAAAAAAA
>JAJJMB010009088.1:2436316-2563330 GCA_023531105.1 Papaver atlanticum | reverse complement strand
AAAAAAAAAAAAAAAAAAAAAAAAAAAAAAAAAAAAAAAAAAAAAAAGAAGAAAAAGAATCATATACAATTACTTGGGTACCTAAAATTTATCGCTTCCAGCAAACTCATGACATTTGAAGACAAAGATTCACAAAATGTTTCATTTGACTTCATTGACTTTGAAAATTGGTTCCCAACTTCATATAGTCTAGGTATTTTCCCATCATTATAATCGTACATTTTTCAAAGATATAGTTTCAATGATGAAGCGTACATCAGATTTATCATACATGAAATTGGAATTTTGGGGTTTGTGAATGTTCTTCACGATTAATAGGAAGAAAAGTAAAGAAAGAAGGTTGATCTGTTGTGAAACGGGGTTTTGTACGAGGGTAGGTTTGTCCGACTCGTAGGAAAATGTTGAATAGGTGAGTTGAGTACGAGTTTCTCACTCCCTTGATCCAAAAGCCCCCTCCCTATAACAAAAGTGTATCCCATGAGTCTTGGTCCACAAAAGTCGTCCAAAACTTGGATGCCAAGCGTCCAAGGCAAATAGTCAGCATCAACAATTTTAAAAAGACGTAGATAATCTTTTTGACACTAGCTACTTAACTCTGAAAATACCAACTTACCCTTCCACCCCCAATCGAACTATATCCGTTTCACACAAGACCCGAGAGAAATAAACAAACAAACCTCAGCTTTCATAGATTTCGTGTGATTCCTTCCTCCGTGTTCATCCTTTTTTTCAAAAAAAAAAACTAAGTTTGTAACCCTAATTTAAATTCAAATATATTTATTTTTAATCCATAAGTTTGTGTACTGGTTGATGCTTGGTTGCAAAATAGAATGATTTTTTCCAGATTAGGAAGATCAGTGCCTCGTTCGGCACGATATGTCCAGAGAGTAAGATCTTATTTTTGATGTTTATCGAAGTCTTTAATTTCTAAATGATTTCGTTGGTTTTGGATTGTTTGTTTGTTTTTAAAAATGAGGGGTTGTTTTGTGCAGAATGGGTTATTAGGTGGGAATGGTGGAAGGTCTATTAATGAAGGGCTTTTGCAATCGGTTAATGGGAACGTTGCAGGGGAAGTTGTTGGATTGGGGTTTGTAAGGGGTTATTTGACTTCTATTGGTGGTGGTAGTAAAGAAATTTTGTCCAAAAATTACTTATCAAAATTTAATTTTGCTCTTGCAAACCCTAAATTACATCGGTTTTTCTCTAGTGGAGCCCCCAAAAAGAGTAAGATCTATTTATTTGAAATATCAATTTGTTTGAGTTATTTAGATTGTGAAATGTGAAAATGTTTAATTATTTGTGGATTTGATTCAAAGAGGATGAGTTTTAATGGATGCAACTCTTTTTTGTTTTTTGTTTGATGCAACTGTAGATTACGAGAACTATTACCCCAAGGAGAAAAAAGAAATTCCCAAAGGAAATTCCCAAAAGACAGAATCCAACTCCAAGAGTGGTATGTTTCTCAAAATGTTTTTATATTTGTGCATTGGTTCTGACCTGATTTAGTTTTAGTCATTATTAGTGCCACAATAGCATTGTCAGTTGATTTGCAGAGATGTGTTATGCACTGCTCAAGGATTTTCTTATGCTGTTAGAATACATTGTGTGATCTAAATTCTAATTACCTGTGTTTGAGTTATTTTCATTCTTTTAAGCAATCATGCAAGGTTTCAGAATCACAACAATGAGTCGGCTTATTTCTTTTTCAGAGGAAGCGCACACCGGTGAGGAGGGGGATAGCTTCTTAAAGCAGTTTCAGAACTTCCTTACTCCTTTGATATTTATCGGATTGGTTCTTTCATCTTTCAATTTTGGTTCCAGTGACCAGAAGCAGGTGAGACTTTTTTTTTTTTTAGCACTTCCATATGGGTAACACTTAGTGAATTGTATATTTTGGATTTCACCAATTCTACATAAGTGGATTTGACTGCTTATGATAAATCTTTAGTGGATTAGGGAGCTTTATTGATACACCCTCAATTTATATATAAGGAATCACTACGTTATGTGATGATTACCGAGCATAGTTTCGTTTTTCTCATTGAGTGGTTGTAATTTTATATATTGTTTTGGGATGGTACTTTATATTCATACTCTAATTAATCATGGATATTACAGATTAACTTCCAAGAGTTTAAAAACAAGCTTCTCGAACCTGGATTAGTTGATCATATTGTTGTCTCCAACAAATCAGTTGCAAAAGTTTTTGTCAGGAGTGTACCACGCATTCAAACCAGCGATGAAGTTAAAGAGGGAACTATTGATGGTACAACTGCTAGAGGAAATGGGGCCCAGTATAAATACTATTTTAACATTGGCAGTGTTGAATCTTTTGAGGAAAAGCTGGAGGAAGCCCAGGAAGCTTTAGGTGTAGATTCACATGATTTTGTTCCTGTAACTTATGTTGCTGAGACACTCTGGCACCAAGAGCTGATGAGGTTTGCCCCAACACTTTTGATTCTTGGATCTCTCTTGTATATGGGACGGAAAATGCAGGGTGGCCTTGGAGGACTAGGTGGTGGAGGAGGGGGTGGTAGGGGTGGAATATTTAATATTGGAAAAGCCCATTTCACAAAATCCGATAAAAATACAAAAAACAAGGTCAGTTTTATTATGCTGCTTCTAGTTTACTGCCGTCTTTCTGTCAAACAGTAAGGAATTCCATATATTACCACGCTGTTCGTTAGTTCTACCAAATCCTTTTTGGATTGATGTGGTACTCCTTGATAAATAGTTCTTCCCGCCTTCAAATGATTCACTTGATATCTATTTTTGGTCCAGATATATTTCAAAGATGTAGCTGGCTGTGATGAAGCGAAGCAAGAAATCATGGAGTTCGTACATTTTCTTAAAAACCCAAAGAAATACGAGGAGTTGGGAGCTAAAATACCAAAAGGTGCTCTTCTTGTGGGCCCTCCTGGAACAGGGAAGACACTGCTTGCAAAGGCAACTGCCGGGGAATCTGGTGTACCCTTCCTATCTATATCTGGCTCTGATTTTATGGAGATGTTTGTTGGGGTTGGGCCATCTAGGGTTAGGAGTTTATTTACAGAAGCCAGAAAATGTGCACCTAGTATTATATTTATTGACGAGATAGACGCAATTGGTCGGGCAAGGGGACGTGGGGGCTTAACAGGTTCCAATGATGAACGTGAGAGTACTCTCAATCAATTGCTTGTGGAAATGGATGGGTTTGCAACCACTGCTGGAGTTGTTGTACTTGCTGGAACTAATAGGCCTGATATTTTGGATAAAGCCTTGCTGAGGCCAGGCCGATTTGATCGTCAGATTTCAATAGACAAACCTGATGTCAAAGGCCGTGACCAGATTTTCCGTATCTATCTACAAAAGGTTAAACTTGATCACGAGCCATCATACTATTCTCAGAGACTTGCAGCATTAACTCCTGGGTTTGCTGGAGCTGACATTGCAAATGTTTGCAATGAGGCTGCCTTAATTGCAGCAAGAAAGGAGAGTGCGCAAGTCACAATGGAACACTTTGATGCAGCTATAGATAGAATCATTGGTGGCTTGGAGAAGAAAAACAGGGTATTCTAATCCTTGCTCTGCTAGTTCATTTCGATTTATCTATATATATGTTTATCTTACTTAGTATGGACTTCTCCATCATTGATAACCATATCACATCACCTGCAACCAAATATTTGCTACATTCAGTTTTTCTGATTGTGTAGTGAAATATAGTTGCTCTAGTTGTTTGAGAAGCTAAAAGCAGATGATGCGCCCTATACTTCTATTGATATTATGCTAGACTTGATTGTTTTTTTCTTCTTTTAAATTATGTAAGCACTGTTCAGGGAATGCTTCAGATCTTTAGTCACGTGGAAACCTTATAGACTTGTCCGATTAGAACTTTGCAAGTATTCTTTATTATAAACTGTTTGCATAGTTTTTATTTGGTGTGCCTATGTGCTTGTTGCACATGAAAGATTCCACCAATATATATGATTGCTTTTTCAAGTAGTTATTTATATAATGACCCGTCTGAGAGTCCTAAGGCGTTCATATTTTCCTCCTGTTTTTGTTGAGCAGGTAATTAGCAAGTCGGAACGAAGAACTGTTGCCTACCATGAATCTGGTCATGCTGTTGCTGGATGGTTTTTGGAGCACGCAGAGCCCTTGCTTAAAGTTACGATTGTTCCACGTGGTACTGCAGCACTTGGGTTTGCGCAATATGTCCCCAGTGAAAACCTTCTAATGACCAAAGAACAGCTCTTTGACATGACATGCATGACTCTTGGTGGCCGAGCTTCTGAGCAGGTACTGATACTTCTCCTCCTTTTTTTTTTGGAAATAAATGTACTTCGACTATCGCAATTTGCCTTTCCACCAAAAATGTAGTCCCATAGAGAACAAAATCCTGGACTTGCTTGGTTGCTAGCCAGTTTGGTATTCAAGCCTCTCAAGATTCAGGCTACTTCTACTTACAAATGGCTGAAATTGTCTAAACCATTTTCCATTCGTGGAATTGCCTGGTAGTGTAGTAATCCTTGATAGCGGGAGTGTTTAATATGCTCTTTTTTTTGGTGTAGGTTTTGCTAGGGAAAATCTCAACTGGTGCTCAGAATGACTTGGAGAAGGTGACCAAAATGACCTATGCCCAAGTGTCCATCTATGGTTTCAGCGACAAGGTAGGTCTCCTTTCTTTCCCTCCAAGAGAAGATTCTATGGAGATGACCAAGCCCTACAGCAGCGAAACCGGGGCTATAATTGACAGTGAGGTGAGAGAATGGGTGGGGAAAGCTTACAAGCACACAATAGAGCTAATAGAGACCCACAAGGAGCAAGTGGCTCAGATTGCGGAACTGCTATTGGAGAAGGAAGTCCTTCACCAAGAGGACTTGGTTCGAGTACTTGGTGAGCGTCCGTTCAAGTCAAGTGAACCAAATAACTACGATAGATTCAAGGATGGGTTTGAAGAGGAAGAAGATAAGAGCTTGAAGGCCACGGATGATGGGTCTTCATCTGAACCCATACCTGTCCCTGCCTAGAAATAATACAAAAAAGTCTCTTTGTAATAATACTAGAACTTCTCTTCCATTGTTTTGATCTCCTTTTTCCAGAATTTAAATGAACGAATTGTACAGGTCAACAATATCTCCCAGAGTTAGTGTTTCGTCTTAAATAACATCTGCTTGGGAGAATTTGTTATACTATTTGTTGTGTTGATCTACTAGCAAGTGCCAGTCCAGTAATGCTATTTGTCCCAACTAGGAATTGGGTTTTCTCCGGACCAGCTTAGGTGGATCCTGTGTGGGATATCAACTGATTTTTCCAAAAAAAATTCCTTTTAAAAATAAAATAGTTTCCGTTGGACAATCAAAAACAGGGTTTTGTATACATTGAAAAATGTAAAAAACAATTAAGTTTATGTAAATATGTAAAATGTTAATGATAATTTATTTTTTTAGTTTGCTGACCACCACCAAATTTCATTCATTCACAAAATTTTATTGATTAAAAGTGAGATTGTGACATTCATCACAAACCAAATTACAACAAGTAGTACCAACAAATAACTAGATGACCGCCGCCAACGGTGGGACGGCTGATCGAAGAAAACTACGCGAAGTATCATTTTTTCTGACACGGCGCGAAGGTATCATTTTTTCTGACACGGGGTGAAAGTATCGTGAAAGTATCAATTTTCCTGAAACGGAAAATTACCCGATGCATAAACAAAAATATGAATGCATAAAGTTTCCTTCGTGGTGGTTCGCAAATGGTTATGCATTCAATTTTCGAAAATTGTGCCTAAAGTGAAAGTATCACTTTTCTTGAAACGAAGGGAGTACATCGATTTATTAGTTGCAACGGAAAATAAGTTGATGCATAAACCAAAATATGGCTACATAAAGTATTATGTATCCTTTGTGGTGGTTTGCATAATGGATATGCATTTATTTTCGAAAATTGTGCCTAAAATGATAAACACCTCCGAATTTTTCGTAAAAACTCTAAATTTGATATTGTTGTTTGTGCTCATTGAGTAGATTTTTTTAAAACCATTCCAACGAGATAAAATGTGTAAAATTTCAAGGCACGGATTTTTAGATATGTCATATTAAAGTTTGGTTGCCATTTATATCCCTAAAAATTAGGATACACAAAGAGTTATAGTAATTGGACTAAAAGGGAGGGACAATTTGGAAATTTCCAGGGTATGACACCAAATCCAATCTTTTTTGTCAAATTGGAAAAAAACATTGACACAAAGTCACCATATATAGAGTCCTCCCTCGCTTCGCTCGGTCGGCCTAATAATCCGAGAAGGGAAAGATCACAGAAACGTAAAAGCACCAACTCTGTCTAATCAAAAGAGAAGAAGACAATGGTTTTTGGAGTAGTTTCCAACAAAATGGTTAAGATTTCTTCTTGAAAAGATATGCTCCCATAAAAAGTAAGGAGTAATTTGCCCAATTCTTTGATGATTACACCACAATCAGACTTCCTTGATCTTGTTCTTCACAAGTATCCAAAGCTTGTCGGAAATTAAAATCGTCAACCATCATAAACCCACTTAAATCTAACCAAAAAAGCTGACGAAGAAACACCATAAAGGTGCAGTCAAGGAGTGTAAAACACATAAAAAAGAAGTCGATGATCGACAACAAAGAAGCCATTAAATGGCAAGAAGGAAGAAAACAATAACATAAACCCTAGAAAATGAAAACTACATTAAAACTAGAACACAAGAAAGGGAAAGCAAAGAGGAGCTCAGATCTTCTCCACCGGAGTTGGTCGGTTTTTTAACTTAGGCTAAACGGAAATCACTCTAGAGGAGAAAGGTTTTCAGGAGGGAGGAAAAAAGTGATGCAATACTTTTTTGATCTATAAATGTACTCTCCAAGACTCCAATGCAAATAAACATTATCTCTCATATATTTTATTGTTGTTAACAATTTCTTATATGGAAATGATTCGCTCTTATCTTGTGTATGGATACACGAGATAACAAAACCCGAAACATAAAGTTGATTTTTTAATTTTTCCTTTTTATATAAAATCTCACGTGATATTTACATCTCATGAGATTATATTATCTAAACACTTGCAAAGACGCATATGCGTTACAACTGTCACTCCATTTCAAAACCCGTAAACTATAATGTTTGTTGAATTTTTTTTGTAAGTTTTTTATTTCTATTTTTATAATAAGGCTAGTCGGAGGTGGTGGACTAATTGAGGGCTTCTCTAGGCAGAAACATTCCCCGATTGATTATCATGTCAATTTACCTATTTAAAATGATAAGTTTTGATGAAAGACAGATTTTTGTGAGCGACAAACTTTGTTATGGGCATGTGGAAAAATGGTGAAGTGCAAAGTTTTTATGACATTAAGATTTTAAATTTCTACTCCTAGTGTACCATTCGTTAAATGATATAAATTCTATTGATTATATCTAACAAATTTCTAGATATACTTAAACTTCAGAATTTTTTGTTGAAGGAAATATCTTCGATTTCATAAATATGGTAAAATTTAATATAACAATTACAAATCATCAGAGATGAGAACAATGAAAAATTACATATATCTTATTTCATAAGAGAGACTGATATTTGAAAAACGACATGTGAAATAATATTATGCGACTAGAGTTTATCTATTCCGGTGAACTTGGAATTTATTTTTCATAAAAAGAAAGAGAAATAACAAAATTAACAATTTGAAAAAACAAAGAAGATAATTGTAGAAATGGGCCCCTGAATAACCAAACCAACTCAAACTACGTTTTCGGATAACCACTTGTTTCTTGTAGAAAAAAGATTAAGCTTGATCGCACGCCCGCCATCTTAGATAACAGGCCACAACACGAACACAAAAAGATCAAGTGATAAAGCTAAGTAAATTATTAACTTGGAATAAATGATATATAAACAATTAGTAGTTAAAGTTGACTTACCTTAGGGCTTAATTTGATCAGAGGAGCTAAGGGTTGTAAACTGAGGATGAAATCTCCATTTTAAGACAGAATAATCGACATGCAAAATAGACAACAAACTCAAAAGGAATAAAAAATATTCATAAAAGGTTAACATTCTCTAGATTTAATTAAAACTTACGACACACAAGAAAGAAATGAAGATTAAAATTTTATAAATATTCGAACTAGGCCCATAAAAATGGTTTTCACCCATTTCAAAAAACTCACGAAGGAAGATCCAAAGAGAAAACAACCCAAAGAAAAGAGAAACTGAAAAGAAGTAAAAGAGCTCAAATCACAACTAGAACATGCAAAGAACACTCAACGTCTTATGCTATAAATTCATAACTAATCTGAATAAAAAGAAACCTTCATAGAATAAGACAAGGAGAAAAGAGGAAATAAATGGTAAATAATTCATTACTATTAAGCAAAAAACTAAACAAAGGGATATAAAGATAAAATAAACATGTAGCACGCGAAGGATTATCAAGACAAGGCTACAATCACATATGAAACAACTAGCACCAACTAGCATATTCCTTCTTTGATACAAAAAACATATGAAACAAAATAACTACTACACTGGCGTATGAAATAGGAGAATACGATCTTCTTTGATACAAAAAACATATGAGACAAAATAACTACTACACTAACCTATGAAATAGGAGAATACGATAAACATATGAAATTGTACAATACGGCAATATCCACATATGAGGCAACTACCGCTGCGCTAACATACGAAATAGAAGAATTAGCCATAAGACGACCATAAACAAGAAACAACAACAAACTAAGAATTTGATAATAACCTAGTAAGAAGGTTTTCATTTTTCTTCTTAATCAAATACCCTTTTTTAGAATCCCGCTTTAAGAAATTTCGTTTTAAAACACCTTCTATATTCCCCAATCTAAACCAAAATCCCTTGATATCACAACCAAAATACACAAGAATAAGGAATAGAAGAGACTCAAAACAAAGACAGGGTAATATCGAAAATACAAAGAATGTTTTTGTTTTCCTTCAAAATCCAAGAAATCCATTTTAGAAAACCCCAATTCAGATCACCAATCACTGAGTAAAAGACTTCAACTCATATAATCAAGCACCCTCAACAGAAGATTCGTTGAACACAAATTTATTAACAACCCTAAGCATGAAATTGAGCTAACAACTCTAAGAAAAAATCAACAACATAAATCTATTAAACCAGAAAGCAAATTAACAAGAACGCGCGATTGGGGGATATTTATATTAATTGGGGGATATAGGAAAAAGACAAAAACGGGATTTAAATAGTAAATCAAGGTCACCCCATATCCATGTATTTTCAGTAATTCCTAATCTACTCCTCATTAATCATGTTTAGTGGTTAATAATAATTAGTTATGTTAATTGATTAGTTTAAAAATGATTTATAGAAATCTTTATCATTTTGGAGAGATTAGAAGTATGAATGTTGGGTTCAAATTTTTTGGTTGAGATGAGTGACCATAGTGACCAAAGAGATGTCTCTGAGTCTTCACGTTAGCAACAAATATGTCTTTTATGTTGAATCTCCTCCAGATGTAACTTTGGATTCACCATGGCTGCACCTGCAAAACATCCTGCCGGCATTGATATAACTATGAATACCATGACGGAACAACCTAAACCGGCATGGTATTCATAGTTATATCAATGACGGTGCACCATATTTTCACGTACCAGGGAATATTCAACCAACACAGTGTGCCGGCGTTGTTGTCGGTCGTCCATCCATGCCGGCATTTGTTGGAAATTTTCACAAATGTTTGCCGCTATCCGAGGGGGGGGGGGGGGGGCAAGCCCCTCCCGGCTGTGTTCGACCTATTCCGTTTTGAAATTTTTTCTGGTTTTAATCAGTCCACTGCCGACACAGTCAGTTAATTCTCGAGCATGCCGGTACTGCTAACAGCATAGTATGTTGCTTAAATTTCTTTGCCGGCACATGATGTAAAGTATCCAGAAAATTGATTTTTTTTCACTTGACTATCGACATTGATAGATTTCTATCGAGCAGGCCGGCATTTAGTTACGACATTGAATGTTAGTTACCAAGCATGTCGGCACCATTTTTCGGCGTGCTCTTCATCAATTCCGGCGATGTAATTTTTTTTATTTCCGACATGGTCTTCATCACTACCGGCATGGTCTTCATCACTTCTGGCATGGTCTTCATCACTACTGGCATGATCCTCATCACTTCCGAATGTAAAAAAAAAATGTTTTCAAAGTGGGGAATATTTAGGTTTCAACGTCCTAACCCTAACGAGAATGACGGCAGTGAAGATGGAAATGGTGGATATGTATTGTTTTTTTATTTTAAGTTTTTAGATTTTTATTTTGAGGGAAGGGTATTTTAGTATTCCCCCCCCCCCCCAAAAAAAAACACCACTTAGCAAACACTATTGGTTGGGGAAAGTAATTATATCCCCAATTAATACAATATCCCCTAATCGCGCGTTCATTAACAGCCCTAAATGAGTTACCCTAGGTTTAGAAAATCGAAATGGAATTAAAATTTCTAGAAAGGGAATACTAGAAAAACCACTCCATAACTCAAACATTTAGCATCTATGGATGAAACAGATCATGAAAATACCATTTAAACAAAGGAGAGATTTAAACAAGACCCTATAATAAATTTGAAGGAACAAAACTAGTACAAGAGAATAAAGCAAATGAGCTATTTAGGCGGTAATTTTAGACACCTTGGACTGAAAAGCCCCAAACCTAAGAACTCCTAACTAAAATTACGAAAGAATTTTTTTTTATATATAAAATAACCAGCATCAAGATTTACATTTTATTCAGACCAATCAAACTAGAAAAGAAGAGAAAGATTTACCCATTCCAATGAATCAAATAAGTTCCATTTCAAAACTGAAAAAGAGAAGATACCTAACTGTATCCTCTCAAAAAGTTATGCAACTTCCATCAGTTCCTCATATCCATAACCTCTATCCCTTGATCTAACCTTCACCCCAAGTTTTCCTAAGATTTACTCTCTAGTGGTGTGAGTTGCTATTGAAGAAGGTTGTTTTCTAGAATTTTTTCAAAGAGGAAGCGAAGAGGAAGAAGAGAGAAAAGTATAAAAAATGATTGTAAAGAGAGATGAAATTCATATAATTGGTGAACTTCAGCCAATTACCTGGAAATAAAAATAGAAATTTACAATTTTTGATTCTTTACTCACTTAAAGAGAGCGTTCTTTTTGTAAGTTGTACATGAATACGACACTCCTACATATTTAATTACACTATCTCTTTTCCTTAATTTACCAAGGACACCATAAGAACTTCTTTGAACACCTTTCCAACTTTATCAGCAACAACACTTCTTTTGACTAACACCTTAGTGTTAGTACTCAAAACGCTTCTTGAAAAGGAAATGTACAACTGGCCATGACGAATTATGACATGCTTAAGCAGATATCGGTATTTTAAATTGTTTATCCTTATGATTTATTGACCATGAATACAAAATACATACATACCAAAAACTTCTTGTGCATCATTTTGTACGGTATCACAAGATTTTTTGGTAGGTTCAATGGCATCCTATGGATGAATACTCTCTTAACCACAAAATTTGCACTGAGGATCACTGCATCAATGCAATTCGAAGAAAAAAAATATTTATTATAAGTCTTACACCGTTGCATAAGCCGCTCTTCGCATCAATATTCCTCAGTAACATTGAAAAGACGAGGGTACCCAAATACACCACAATCTTTTATTTATCAACCTATAAGTCCTCTACCGAATGTGATCGTCTATGGACAGAGTCAAGACAATACAACAAATTCGGTTCACACTTCGTGTGATCGTCCATGGATACGAGATCGAGACAATACAACAACAAGGTCACTTGTGTGATTGATTATCGATACAAGATCGAGACGATACGACAACAAAGTGTGCACTTGATAATAGGTTCGATAATAACCAAAACTCTATATGATCAATATCAAGTGTTACGGAGTTAACGTACATGTATAATTTACTTAATTATAATAACAGTTATAATGCGGAAAACAAAGTAAATGACACAACAAGATTTTGTTAACGAGGAAACCGCAAATGCAGAAAACCCCAGGACCTAGTCCAGTTTTGAATACTCTCAGAATTAAGCCGCTATACAAAATCTAATACAAACTTCGTATAGTTGAGACCAAGCAGACTACCCCTAGCTACTTAGTTTCGTCAGTATCCCTGCGCCTTCGACTTCTAGAGTCACGCACGTGAATAACAAGTCATTTGGATCGTATTCCAAACATCAAAGGAGAAATTTGTTTGGTAACCACTCTAATCAATCTTGCTAGAAGATATTAATGAGTCGTTGACAAAGGATCTTATGTTTAATCTAATAAACTCCTTTGTCTGGTTAGATCAATCTAAATGTTGATTACCGAAATAATCAAATTCTAGAATCGCACTCAATCAATATAGATCTCAAAGAGAAACTATAAAGCGATGTCGATCTCATGTAACTAATCAATCAAGTATATCAAAGATAAACCGATTCTAGATGGATCCCAGCCGATCAAGGTTTGTGCACTAAATCCACACGATACGAAAACTAATAAGAATTCTTCTTCGTCTTTAAATCTTCTATTATCTTCAATAACCTTCACAACAACACTTGAATCCTCTTGTGATCAATCACGCACAGAACGGAGTCTGTTAACAATGGATTATCACAAGATGTCTTTAGATCCAAGATGGTTCTAAAGATCCCGTCAATACTTTGATCTAGTCAGAGTGAATCTTATATCAGAAGAGAAGATTCTCAAGAATAAACAAACTAGGTGCAATCAATGTTTCAACAACCGCTAGTCAATCAAATTAATAATCGAAAACTATTAACACTGTAATTATCTAGTTTCCCACCAATGGTACTCGTAGAGCTTCTTGATCCCACAGAAGTCTTTAAACGAGCGGTCGTAAGAGATTTTGCCTAAGTAGGGTACTTTCCTCTCCAGATAGACGGCTCTACCAAAAGCAACAAGAAATGAAGTTTTCCTGGCTCTTAGGATAGTTTTCAAAAAATGCAAACTCAAGTATTTATAGACCAAGGTTCTTTGGACAACAAGGAAATTCAAAAACCAAAAATATTCACAAGATATGCATTAAAGTACCTAAATTAGGTTTTCCTATTTGCAATTAATGTTAACCAATATTTCCGAAAACTCTCATAGAAAACTTCTATTATTAGTCTGGCACATTAACTAATAATATTTTCCAAAGGATATGCTTTTATTGCTGGTAATTAAAACATATATGATGAAAATCATAATTAAATGCTTTTCACTTTTTCGGACCAGGGATCACCCCGAGTATCAAGAAATATCTTTGAACAATAAATGATAAGAGTTATGTACATGTTCAAATATGTCGACATCTAGAAGTTTCCTAGCAAACCCTAATTCCAAGCTTCACACAAAACATACAGAGATATGTGAATATTGGAAACTCGGTTTTGCATCTTGGGATCGGTTGTACCAACCTCACAATGTTACTTGTGATCAGTTATATCATGTTTCCTAAACCAGGTTGTGACCGGTTACACTTTGCTTCCCAGAGATAGCTTGTGATCGGTCACACCTTACTTCCTGAATTAGCTTGTGATCGGTTACACCTTGCTTCCCAAAGGTAGCTTGTGATCGATTACAACTAACTTCCCAATTCATCTTGTGTCTGTTTATACCTTGGTTCCCAAAGTAACTTGTGACTGGTTACAACTTGCATTCCAAAACGCATATAGAGTCGCTTGATTAAATACTAGAGTCAACTTCGTTTAGGTTAGACTAGAAAGTCTATGAATATTGAGACGTTCAAGTATTACTCCGAAAACCTGAAGAATATGAAGAAGTAACGACTACAACGAGGACATCATCCTTCCACTTGAGGTTAGTAATATTGATTTGATCTTGTTTTCATTCCTAACGTATCTTTCAAGTCGGATTATATTATAAACATAACATGCGAACCTATATTTATGACATTTTAGTAATTAGACTTGGTCATAACATTATGATCAAAGTGTCAAGGAATCTATTGAATTACGAAGTATAAACGCTTATCTTTTGGAACTTCGTAAATACGACAACAACATAATCTTTTTATATAGTCTCTTGATTATGTGTAAGATATAAGTATGATTTCACCCTAGGAAACAATGTTTTATAACATTTGGTTAAAGGAAGTACATACATGAACTTGTTTCATAATCGAAAGGAAATCATGATTGGTCGGGTTCTTTATTGAATATATTTTAAATGACCAATATAAGATGACAAGGTAGAACATATCTTAACCTTTTGAGATTTGAGGTATAACCGGTCATAGCCTATATTGTGTAGCATGTTGTAATCGGTCACAAGCTACTTTGTGAATCATGGTGTAATCGGTCACAAGCTACATTGGGAAGTTAGTTGTAATCGGTCACAAGCTACCTTTTGGAAGCATGGTGTAACCGGTCACAATCTAATTTGGGAAGTTAATTGTAATCAACCACAAGTTTCTCTGGAACCAAGGTGTAACCGATCACAAACTAACTCGGAAAGTAAGGTGTAACCGATCACAAACTACCTTTGGGAAGCAAGGTGTAACCGGTCACAACCTGGTTTGGGAAGCATGGTATAACCGATCACAAGTTACATTATGAGTTTGGTACAACCGATCCCAAGGAGCAAAACCGAGTTTCCAATATTCACATATCTATTTATGTTTTGTGTGAAGCTTGGAATTAGGGTTTGCTAAGAAACTTCTAGATGTCGACATTATTTGAACATGTACATAACTCTTATCATTATATGTTCAAAGATATTCCTTGATACTCAAGGTGATCCCAGGTCCGAAAAATGGGAAAGCATTTAATTATGATTTCATAATATATGTTTTAATTACCAGCAATTAAAGCATATTCTCTGGGAAAAATATTATTAGTTAATGTGCTAGACTAATAATAGAAGTTTTCTAAGAGAGTTTTCGGAAATATGGATTGGTAATTAATTGGAAATAAGAAAACCGAAATTAGGTACTTTAATGTGAATATCTTGAGAATATTTTCGATTTTGGAATTTCCTTGTTGTCCAAACAACCTTGGTGTATAAATACTAGAGTTTTCATTTATTGCAAACAATCCTAAGAGCTAGGCAAGTTTCATTCTTGTTGTTTCTGGTGGAGCCGTCTATCTGGAAAGGAAAGTACCCTAATTAGGAGAAATCAATTACGACCGTCCATTTAAAGACTTATGTGGGATCAAGAAGCTGGCGGGAAACTAGATAATTGCATTGTTATTTTAGTTTTTGATTGACTAACTGTTGTTTAAACTTTGATTGCACCTAGTTTGTTTATTCTTGAGAACCTTGTATTTTGACATAAGGCTCACTCAAACTATATCAAAGTATTGACGAGATCTATAAAACCATTTTCGTATCTAAAGATATCTTGTGATAATCCATTGTTAACAGACTTCGTTATGTGTGTGATAGATCACATGAGGATTCAACTGGTGTTGTGCAGGTTATTATTGAAGACAAATGAAGATCTGAAGACAACAAAGTTTTTCTTATTAGTTTTCGTATCTTTTGAATTGTGTGCACAAACCTTGATCAGCTGGGATTCGACTAGAATCGTTTTTATCTTCGATATACTTGATTGGCTAGTTGTGTGAAATCGGCATCACCTTATAGTTTCTCTTTGAGATCTATATTGATTGATTGCGAATCTAGAGTTTGATTGTTTCGATAGTCAAAGATTAGATTGATCTAACCAGACAAAGAAGTTTATTAGATTAAACAGAAGATCCATTGTCAACGACTCATTAATATCTTATTACCAAGATTGAATAGAGTGGTTACCAAACTAATATATCCTTTACTGTTTGGAATACGATCAAAAGGATTGGTGATTTACGTGCGTGACTCTGGAAGTCGAAGGCGCAGGGATACTGAGGAAACTAAGTAGCTAAGGGTAGTTGATAAGTGCATATTTCACATATAATTGGTGTCAATTCCATGCTAGTATTTGTTGGGCTTCTTGCAAATTATTGTATATTACGCTTGTTTCCTCTTATTTGTATTTTATTAGGTGAATCATCTGAAAAGAAGTGAATTTGTGCAATAAAAGAAGCTAGCTACAAGTGGAGAAGGGCCAAAGACCAAGTGGAACTCGTTCAACTACAATATTTCTACTTTTCATTCTGTAGAGGACGAGAAAACAAAAGCAATGATGAAAGAACGGAGTCATTCTGAGTTCGTATGAAGAAGTTATGAGCAAAACAAGAACTTAGAAAACTAAAAAGTGAAAAAATTGTCATTTTCTGAGGGATTTGCTATTGGCACCCAAACCGAATGTTAAGGGACACCTTCCTGTTAAGGGGCAGACTGTTTCACAGGAACTGCTAAACGCAGTCAGTATTTTGCTAGGGGGCGTCCATTCTGTTAAGGGGAAGCCATATTCAAAAATCACTAAAGGCACCTGGATTTTGACTCAGGGCACCTCTTCTTCTTCCTTATTATGAACATGAAGAACATGAGCTGTTCTTAATGGTGGTCATCATGATGATCACGATGGTGATAGATTTGATCAACAACGATATTCGAATTTGAATACATCACTAGGTTCCTGGGGGCGACAGAAAGCATGGGTACTAGCCTGATTTCTATAAGTCAGTCATACTCGAGTTTGGCAGTGGATTATTGGTTGCTGCCATTGAACCCGAGCATGCTGATGAGTTTCAATTCAGTTGAGACTCAATTATTCTGTTGCTACTGCCATCGTGATGAGACTGTGATGAAGATGATGCTGCTTCCATTGATTATCAGCAGTCGTGACTGATGGAACTGTTGGCAGAAATCAGGAGATGATCGTGATAAAAATGCAGAGAAGAGATGAAGCTTGGTTGCTGTCTCGGTGGAGTTGGATGAAGATTAATGATGACTGCTCGTGATGATTATGGCAGTGATGATGGTTATGGCTTGCTGCCATTATTGATGTTCGATGGAGTGGCTGCTGTTCGAGGAAGTTGACGGAGATGATGAAGTTTGGCAATGGACTATTGCTGCTGCCACTCCCAGCAATGACGATGATCTGTTGAGGAGCAGTGATTGATGGGAGAACTCGATATGGGAGGAGAACTGTTACTGCCATTGAATCCGAGCTCGAGATGAAGTTCAGGGAGACGCTGCTACCGTTGGAACTCGGGTTGGTGATCATGGTAGGGAAGATGGTTTGCTGCTGTTGGTGCTGATGTCATTGCGGGGCCCATTCAACTTCCAGTTTCACGTGGTGCAACAGAAGAGAAAGTAAAGTGAAGACACGTGGGTCCGGATATATTTTGATAAGGAAGGAAATGTCCGACAATATATGACGGGATAAGAGAATCTGACGCGTTTTGGAGAAAATGAATGATCTTGTGCAAGGCGGGCCATTGAAGATGAACAGATGGACGGATTAAATGAAGACACGATGCTCTTTACTGGACCCATTGAAGAAGCAGCCAATTAGAAGCCGTAGTTCGTCTGTTAAAGATACTTCGCGTTACGCCATAACGGATACACTTATTCTCTCATGCAACTGATTCTGAATTTGGCAGACAAATTGGGGGAAGTAAGACGGCGTACGATCAGAAACAAGAACCTGTACTTTTACGCGTCGTGGCATTTTTCTAGTGTACCGCATAAACCAATTGAAGCAGCTAATGTTTTCCATTGGGATATTTTTTGATCAGCCGGGGTATTCGGACTGCTATAAATAGGAGCTGAAAGTTAGAGAAAAGAACACTACTTCTTCCTTTACATTTTTCTCCAGGGAGAAAGATAGAAACAGAGAAAGAGAGCGAGCTTTTATTTTTAATTCCTTCTTCTTAGTTAATTATTTGCTAGTATTTTTTTTAACTATGAGTAGCTAATTTTTTAATTGATTAGGGATGATTTCAAAATCCTAAATAATGAAGCATTAATTTCTTTAACCACGTTTATTTCAAGTTTTATTTTATTGTTGATTATCTTTATTATTTTTAACATCTAAGAATATTGAGGGGTTATTTAAAATGATCAATTAAATTAACCAATCAATATTTCTTTTCTTAGTTTAGGGTTGTGTGATACATGTAATTGTCACATTAGCTCTTTACACAGGTAGTAAATTGCAAGAGCTGACAGAGGGATTTTGTTAAGCAATTGTGTGTAAAGATAACACTAGTAAGCAGGCCGAGCCTATGCATCTGATGCTAGGATCAACCTGATTCACAGAGTGTAAAGCATTCGACTAATTTACACCTTGAGAGCTTATTCTTGGTGGGTTGGTTGGATATAATCTGGTAGTCGAGCGCTTCCGTATCCAGTGACAGTAGGAATCGGGGGGATAGCAGAGCTTATTGCTATTCTGCGGTTGGTAACAATATAAGTTCAATAAGAAATAAAATTGTATTTAGTTAAGCTTCGGTTCAGTGACGGCGAATGATTCCCTAGTCATCTTTCTCCATATTATTTTAAATCAATCTTTACTGTTTTGTTTTATTAGTTACTTTAATTTAAAATCTAAAAACTCCCATTTCGGTTACTTTTAACAACTAGAAACTCCCTGCTCTCCGTGGGAACGAACTCCTTGCCATTATATTACCAGATAATTGTGTGGAAAGAAGTAATTAATTTGTTGTGTAAACGACGCGCACCAGTAGTCTACTTGGTCTCAACTATACGAAGTTGGTATTAGATTTTGTATATCGGCTTAATTCTGGGAGTATTCAAAACTGGACTAGGTCCCGGGGTTTTTCTGCATTTGCGGTTTCCTCGTTAACAAAATATTGCTGTGTTATTTTTTTTATGTCAACATTATAATTGTTTATAATTAAGTAAATTACACACGTACGTTAATCCTAGTCACTTGATATTGATCCTATAGAGTTTCGGTTTAACACCGTACCTATTATCAAGTGATCACCTTGTTGTCGTATTTTTCTCGATTTCATATCCATAGACGATCACATAAAGTGAATACCATAGTTGTCGTATTGTCTCGACTTTGTCCATAGACGATCACACTTGGTATCGGACTTAGAGGTTGATATTCGAAAAATTGTGGTGTATTTGGGTACCCTAGTCTTTCAGAATCAAATGATAGATTGTCGATCTGTACAACAAGTTATGAAAGTCTATCGAAGATAAACAAACTTATCGGATTCCAGTCAATCAAGTATGCACGAAGTATAATCATAAAAATCAGAATACCAAAATCTTCGTGTCTTCAAAGTACCTACACAAACAATTTAATTCCACTGTGATCGATCGTGCACAGATCAGAGTCTGTTAACAATAGATGATCACAAGTCCTATCTTCAGATCTTTAATCAAAGATCAGATCTAAAATCGTCAAACCTTGATCTAGTTCGAGTGACCTTTTATCTGAAGATAAGGATCAAAGAATAAACAAACTAGGTAATATCAAGATCCAACTATAACGTTAGTTAATCAAATCAACAATCCAAAACTAAAATAACAATACGATTCTAGTTTCCCACCAACGGTACTACTAGTGCTTCTTGATCCCAAATAAGTATTTATATGAAGCGCACATACAAGATGTCACCTAATTAGATTACTTTCCTTTTGAGAGAGTATTACGAGAAAACTACTAGGGGGCTTACCTCACACCAGTTATAAAATAAAGTATGTGTGTTTCGGGATAAGTTTGCAAGAAGCTCAAACTTCACTATTTATAATGACCAAGGTAGTTTGGACACCACGGAATTTCCAATTCCGAAAATATACAAAGATATGCAATAAATACTAATTTTTGGTTTTTACTTAATTCCAGCTTTTGTCCAACTAATATACCGAAATTTCTCATGGATGTGAACCAAATATTTGTTAGCATACAAGTATACTTTACTAATATAATATCCAGAGATATGCTTTAATTACTGGGAAACTAAAGACATATAAAGTCCGAATATCGAAAGATATTATGGAATATTTCGGTCTGGGATCTCCCCTTGAGTGTCAAGGAAAATGCTTGAACATTAATTAATAAGAGTTTAACACATGTTCAAAATATTATGTCGACATTAATGAACTTTCCAAGTTAACCAAAACATATTCGATATCTATGCAAACCCTAAAGTAATAGACAAATCGGTAACGTTTTATAATTGGTTAACCTAATAGAGATCGATCCAGATATAGATCCCCAGGTAGGGACCGGTCCTGCTATAGATCCCCGGGACCGTTCCTAGCATAAATCCTTGTTTAAGGAATCTTTCATATAATATATCCTTTGACTCATTTCAACTGTGAAACAAGTTTCGCAAGTATACTTGTTTCGCAAGTATACTTCCTTAAACCCATGTAGTTAAACATAGTTTCTAGGCATGGAATCAACCCGAAGTTCAACACATTATACTAGTAACGAATTACCAAATAGTGTTATGTCGCAGTCACGAAGTTCAAAAGATAAACGTTATACTTCATAATCAATACACCAAAGTTGAAAGAAATAACTAGTATATACTTCCTGGACACTTTTATCATGGTTGAATGATTAAGTCACCAATACTAGAGATACATAAATATACTTCGTAGGTTATGTTTTCAATATAAACAACTTGAAAGAAACGTAGATGGAAATGGAAACAAGTCAAGACTGTATTACTAACCTCGAACAGAAGGATGATGTGTACATTGACGCCGATACGTCTTCGGGTTATTCAGAGCAACACGAGTTTGTCTCAACATTTCTAATATTCGTAGTATAAACTAACGACGTTGACTCTAGTAATCTAATCAAGCAACTTCAAGTTTTGGACCTAAAATATGACAACCAAACTTGACATACCAACCTTGGTGGGTTCAATCGAGCAATGCGCTAACAAAATCCATATCTATAGAAAAATAAATCAAAACACAAAGCTGTATGTACGAGTAAAGAAGAAAAGACTCAAAATGAAACCCACATAATCAGTGGATAAGTTATATGTATATGCACAAATTCTATCCAGAAAAATGAAACCACATAATCGGTGGATAAGACATACGAGTATATACTGATTCCAATGGGGGAAACTGAGAAGGCTAGTGAAAATAATCGGTTTATACGATACATTAATACCCACTGATATTATCAATACACGAAACCCAAAAAATTAACACAGCAGAATCTGTCGATTTTAAAGCATCTTATAAACCGATTATGGTTAGACATGAAGAACATTTCAGACTCGATAGATATATACTATCTTATGCACTGATTTTACTTCATGTTCTTCATGGACACGAAGAACGATACCAAAATCGGTGGATATGACGCATCTACCGATTCTGCATAGTTTTCAGAAATTTTGGTTTGCAAAAATCTAGCTTAAGATGTGTAAATCAATAGAACGACAGTTGAAATTGGAAAATAATATGAGATTAGGATTTGGAATTTTTTTATGGAAATAAGTTTTTGTTGTTCGGAGTTCCAATCTTTTTTTGTTTAGAAAAAAGTGTTGAAAATAAATTTTTTAGAGTTAGAATTAAATAGAGGGTAGTTTGGTATTTTTGCTCAATCTAGACACCTCATATCCTAGTTTTAAGATGCGAACAAAATTTTGTAGACCTCGAGTAATTGAGGTAAGCCTAAACCTAGCCCGAACGGCGGGTCCACTCTATATGACGAGGGTTGTTTTTGGGTTGTTTTGAAGGGCGGGTCCACTCAACTTGTAACCGAAGTATTTGCAACTGTTTCGTGTGTGCCATGTTGGTATTGCCATCCCAAAAGTAGTAAAAATATTCAGTTTCCAAACAAGTGGAGTTTCAACTTTCCAAATAGCTAGGGTTAACTTAAGTATATTGGACCTATCGGGCACTGTAAAGATCTGTCACTTATATTAGTTGACTACAGTAACAGACTAAATCATTGGCTCAGGGTTATTACTCTCTTCCCGACTGGTCTTAGTACCTAGTCTAAATATATACACAAGCTGGTGTGTGTGAGAGACAGACAGAGAGAGAAATTGTTTTCCCCCCTTTAGTTTCAGTTTTTATCGGTACCATCTCTCCTTGATCTGATCATCAAACCTAGACACAAACAGAATTACCGCCAAATAAACCCTAATCTAGTTATCTCGTTGGTAGTTATTAGTTATACAATTCTGCGCGAATCTACTCCCAACTCTTCTTAGCTCCTTTTTTTCGATCTCTGGTCAAGGTTTTCAGATTTGTCTTCGATTCCGAATTTAACAACCCTTACTCTATTCTGGTTAGTTTCTTGTAGCTCCGTTTATCTTTTCTAGGGTTTTTCTTTGCATTCTTGTCCATTTTTCTGGGTTAGCGAATTTGATTGGGGAATTCAATTTTGTTTTCTAGGGTTTGTAATTTCTGAATCTTATGGAATTTTAAATTAGGGGTTTTTATTTGATAGTTTCTTTTCTTTACTATGTTGGTGATATCTGTATCGAATTTGACTAGCTGATGCGGCGTAGTTATGTTCCAAGATGATGAGTATCTTCGTGATGAACAATTCACAATTGTTTTTGTTTTCGGGTTTTAGTAATATGAATGAATTGGTTTGTCAATTCTTATGGTCTAGTACTGTTTCTCGCTTCAATACTTTATAGCTGAGGGTACAGATTCATGATTGTTCTAGTTTTACTATCATGATTCTTTCACTACATAATAGCATATTCGAGATTGTTCTCGCTAGTACAATCAGTATCATGACTCTTCTCAGCACATAATAGCATATTCATGATTGTTCTAGTTACACTATCATGATTCTTTCACTATATAGTAGCACATGTATGCTGTTTTGCTTGATTATGGTTTGCATATGCTCGAATTGGCACTATAATAGCTACTGATTCATGGTTGTTAGATGATTTATTTCTGTATTCTTGGTAACTTTTGATTTTGACAAGAATGAAGAGTCACTGTTTTGTTTATTTCATTTAGGTCAGATGCCCCACTGGTTTTTGTGACTTCAATCTCAATGGACCCCGAAAGCAAGAAGTTTGGGAAAGGTAATACTTTTAGGATATCCAAAGCTTTTGGTATTGTTCCTTGCAGTTGATTTAAAGTTTTTGATGTGGAGATTGCTGTTTTGTTATGTTTGGATTTTTCTGTTCTCTATTGGGTACCATGATTACCTAGATACAGTATCCTTGATATGGGTTATATGCTGGTTTTTCATGCTGTCCGCATACTTGATTTCTCTTGCTGGTTGGTTGCTGTTTTGTTATGTTTGGATTTTTCTGTTCTCTATTGGGTACCATGATTACCTAGATACAGTATCCTTGATATGGGTTATATGCTGGTTTTTCATGCTGTCCGCATACTTGATTTCTCTTGCTGGTTGGCATTACTCTTCTTTCAGTTTTGCAATTTGCTGTTTCAGATATTCGGCTTAACTAAGAACCCCCTTATTTGAGCCATCAGGACCCAGGGAACTTACTGGTGCTGTGGATCTTATTACCCACTTCAATTTGTCGACACACCATGACTTCTTCTGCAAGAGACCACTTCCTTTATCAATCGCGGATACGCACTATCTTCACCATGTGGCGGACAGCGAAATAAGGAAAGGAGAAGGAATGGAATTGTCTCAGCTCATGGAGAATGGATCAAATGTGAGAGATAGACCTGTAAAGATACGGCCTTTTGAAATGGAAACCCTCATTGAGGCGTTTCGCTTCAGCGAATCAGGCCCCATTGATCTACCTTCTGTAAGAATCTAATTTTCCTTATGTTTACTTTTTACAAGTGTCATTACTCTGTATGATTTCAGTATCTATTTCCAATCTTCTCGTATCGCTTAGTTTGTCTTCTTGTTTCTGTCTATATATTATGCATATTGCTGATGATGGTCTGAACTGTTGATTCTTTTGTGTTGGTTTTCTATAGGCAGAGAAGGGAACCCCTACTATTGCAGGGAAGTCCAAAAGCGAGTCCAAGGATAAGGACAAGAAGCACAAGAAGCACAAGGATAGAGATAAGGAGAAGAGTAAGGAGCATAAAAAGCACAAACATCGTCACAAGGACCGGACTAAAGATAAAGACTCAGAGAAGAAAAAGGACAGAAGTGGGCACCATGATTCTAACGCCGAACACTCGAAGAAGCACCATGACAAGGTTTGTTGAAATTTATGTCTTAAAAGAGTCTTCATGTCTATTTCAGATCCAGCTTTTGTTTCAACATGTGTAGTTCATATCTTACCCTAAATATTTTGTTTTCAGAAGAGAAAGCATGAAGGGAGTGAAGATTTCACTGAAATACAAAAACACAAGAAAAGTAAGGTAATACTGCTAAGTTAGTCCATTCAGATATTTCTTTTTTATTTCTTTCTAAACCTTGGTCGCATTTCTTTATCACACCCTTTGATTCTTCGGTGAATTGTTTCAGCATAGGAGCTCTAAGATTGATGAGGTGGGTGCAATAAAAGTTGCAGTATAACAACTAATCGTTTTGGTCTTACACAAATTTTGTCATCATAATTGGTCTTACTGTTGTAACAGCAGAATTTGTTTGTTACACAGTCAGCATTCTTTAGGTATGCTCATTTTATGTCCTTTTCCTCAATTCTCATTTTCAAATTTGTGCAGGCATTATATCTGTTGAGTCTGGTTTAAGAGAACGATGTATTTTCTGTATTTTGGTGGCAAAACTCATTATTGACCCCCTTTTGTTCTTGTTCATTTCTGCAGAGTATGATATAGATTTCTCCACAAAACTTACAGTTGTAAATGGGTTCAGATGATATTAGTCAGCTGTAGATAGGTTTTAGCTTGTTGTTTTTTCTTTGTCAAATCTATTGTTTTTCTTTGTTCAGTTATGTAAATTGATTTGATATGTGATGGACCAAGAAACTAATTTTGGCAGTAATGTTTACTTCAGTAGCATTCAAGTTGTACGTCATAGCTAAATTTTGTGTGTTACATTTTGTTCTCATTATTATTAACACTATTGGGCATGCATATGTTTCCAACTTGGAAGATGACCTCTCTTTCAGAAGTGTAGTTCATTGGAATTTCAGCTTAATAATCATCAGACTTTATGCTTAAACATGTAATTATCCATAAGTTGAAAACATTCTTCACCCTAGTATAACATATTCTACAAGTTAAATTGTTAAAACCACAAGATACAAAACAATCAGTTAATACTAAACTGGAAACATTCATCATTTAAGTTCTTATTTAGGTTCCAGATCAACATGACTATACCAATCAACTCACCTTAGGGGCAACATGACTATACCAATCAACACAACTAGTACTTAGAATTGAGCATCACCTATAAGGGCAGCATAACGACGATATACAACACTATACATGTTATAAAGGAAATAAATCATCACAAAATTTTAGTAGGTTCAAAAAGGAAACAAAAATATCACTAAATTTTATGCAACACTATACATGTTTAGATAAAGGAAATAAATCATCACAAAATTCTAGTAGGTTCAGAAAGGAAACAAAAATATCACTAAATTTTAACAGGTTCAAGGTTTAGTTTCCGCTTCTATTTCCTCTTTCTTCGATACGAAGAGTATCAGATTTTTCAGATTACAAAAGACTAGAAGAGATTTTAGTCAGCAACCACGTGCCATCCAACCTGTCTATCATTAGTTGGATGACACCTCAATGGATGAGCTATATGACAGCTAAGATGCTTAATTGGTGATACAGGGAGCCGTACACTAATAGAGTAATACTTTAATACATTATCATTGAGCTGCAACTTACACTTGATACTGGGAGCTTTAACTTTACGATGCTCAACATTACCCTTAAAATAGATGCTCACTTACTTATATCACCCTATATATCTCAAACCGAAATCTTTATACAATCATTTACATCAAAAGTGAGATCTTTATGTCTTTTGTATAATCTCTAATTTCCTTAACACGAGAATCCTTAATGGCCTCGAAAGAGATCCCTTAGGTCTCATTAAGTGGCTCCTTAATGACTTCAAAAGAGATCGCTTATGCCTCAACACTGTCTTCGAAAAGAGATTTTCGAAGAGACGTTCTGTGTCTCAAAATAGGTGTTTGTTCTCTTACGAGATCGGCCATGTCTCAACATAGTCGTCTTTATAATTTCCAAGAGATTTTCTATGCTCATTATGAGACATGTCTCGAAAGAGTTAATGTGTTGATCTCTAACTGATTTTTTGTTCTTTATAAAACAAATATGAAAAAGAACAATTACAAATTTTGTATGATAAAAAAAAACAAAAACAAACTATTATCTGTTTTTCTAGACTAACACGATATAATGTCGTTTGTACTTTATTCATACACATGATATCATTAAATAAATAACATGTCAATAATCAAACCATACACAAATAAAATATTAGAACAGATTCAATACCATCACAAGTTCACCTTTAGGTAAACCATTTATTTTAATTACTGGTTATGACATTAGGTCAAAAATGCTCGAACGATACGAAATTAAAAGAATTTATAACCGGGTATTATTTTCACGCAAAAAAAATAACAAATGTCTATCCAATTTTAAAGTACAACCAACAGTTGAATGTGCCAATAAAGTGAACCCAATTACGTCCACCCCATTTAAGTGGAACGCGTAATTGGGGGATACTTTTATTAATTGGGGGATAGTGGAAAAGGACAAAAACTGGATTTAAATATCAAATCAGGGTCACTCCTTATCCATGTATTTTAATTAATCCCTAATCTACCCCTCACTAATCAGGTTTAGTGTTTAATTATAATTAGGAAATTTATAAGATTATCTGATAAATGATTAGTGTGTATTATTATTTGGGTGAGGTGAGAGTAGAAGGAGGGAATTTTTTGGAGAGAGAACTTTTTTTGGTGAAAATGGTGGATGATTGTAAAGAGAGAATCGCTGCTGAATCTTTAGCTCAACTACAACAAGGAGTATATCTTGAATCTTCAGCTAATGATAACAATTCACAGTTGAAATTATTTGTGGAACCAACACCCTTAGATCATGATTTTTATGAGCATGAAGTGTTACGTGAAGAACCAACCCAAAAAAGTAAACAAGTTCAACATACAATCACTCCCAATACTCAGGTAAAGGTGCCAATTTGTTGAAAATTTGATTTCTTTTCTTTGAATTCACCATTGTTGCAGCTGAAATAGCTCGGTGCCGTCATGGACGTAGTATGAATACAATGCCGGCAGTACCATTACCCGGCATAGTATTCATACTATAGCCATGTCGGCCAATAATATCCCCCATTTTGAAATGCAAGCCGGCATTGTATTCAACCAAAAAGCTATGCCGGTACAAAAGTTACTTTTTACCTACCACGGAATTTTCTACGGAATATGCTACCGGCATGGTTCAATTCTAACGTTACCATGCTGGTACCTCCGAAAAAACATACATGAATTAGTGACTTTGAAAGTTAATTATCGGCGTGGTTGATTAATTATCGACCAAGCCAGCACTTTGTATCGACGTGGATCCATAAGTAATGAGCATGCCGGCACCAAAGTTTCTGGCGTTGATTTTCAATGAAATTGTTATGCCGGAAGCATTTCAAATTTGGTCTTCAATTTCGGTTCAGTTCGAACATGCCGGAACTGTGGTCCTACATAGTATTTCAATTTTTTTGGAACTCATTTAATTTTCTTTTCAATCGTTCCTTAGACATATATTGATCCAACAAATGCAAGACCGCTTGGTCGGGATACGTCAGAATACTATAAAATGCCTCCGGTATGTTACCAAAGAATACTTTTCACCTAGTATCTTGAACTTTACTAATGGATTGCTTATAATGAACCTTATAATCTCCCATTGTTGTCCTTATGTAGGAAATAAAATCTAAAGAGGAAGCAATTGTTCGGGTTAAAGAGACGGCTCTTAATAACATGTGTGTGTTGGTGAGGAATACCCAAGGTTCAAAGATTCGTTTTGAGATGGCTTGCGAGAGAAGTGGGGAATACAAGGAGAAGAATACCCACAAGAGAAAGGGTTATGTATATCCAAAGAAGACTAATAGGGTATACAAGACTCGTACGAGGAAGGATAATTGCCCATTTAAGCTTGTATTCCATTTAAGAGACAATGAATGGGATTGTGTGTCGTGGTTCGGCCGCCATAACCACCCGGATCCGGAAGATTTTGTTGGTCACTCCCTAGTTGCGAAGCTAAAACCTCATGAAATGGAGGATGTAAAAAGATTGACCAAAGCATGTTTCAAACAAAGACAAATTCTCAGAGGATTTAAGGAAAAGGATCGGACGAACGTTTCTTCTCTAAGTACAATTTATAGCGAACAAGCAACTATTAGAAAGGTGGAATGGGAAGGTATGAGCGTTATGCAAGAATTTGAGAAGATAGCTTGGGATCACAACTACATGCGTATCATTAAAAAAGGGCCGGACAACAAGCCCCTTCAAATATTCATTTCACATCCTTTGCTTGCAAAATTGGCTCATACATGTTTTGGTGTTCTTATGATGGATTGCACCTACAAGAAAAACAAATACAATATGCCGTTATTCAATATCGTGGGGCAAATGTTAGAGTAATGCTCGGTCGAACTCGCAAGCGTTTCTATCTCAAGCTTGTTTGTCAATGTTAGTGATCAAAACTATAAGTCTTGATTTCTAGTCTACTTAAAGTAATGTCTCGAACTAGGATAGATTGTGTAGTTGAGCATTAGACTTCACGGCGGTCATTAATTGAAGACGAAGAACTACTAAGGAGAGCTTGTGGAACTTCATCAACAAAAGGTATGTGGAGACTAAAACTCATCTATCACTTGGAAAGTCTATTTCTACTCTATCTCCTATATTGAGACAAAAGTCGTATTACGATAGTTTTCGATTATACACATTTGAGATTTCGAGCTGAGTTTAACTCGCTTACATATTTCTCGAAATATGTGTTGGTAAGCTTTCGCTTCAACCAAGTTCATCTTATATTCTTGACGAAAGTCAAAAGATGATCATGTGAAAATCGCCGAGTAAAATCTTACATGGTTTGTGTGATACAATCATTTGGTGTAGACTTGGAATGTTTCGTTATGATTATTTCAATATCTTGAAAATTGCTTTGATGCTAATAGTGTGTGAAAACGGCTATTGTCATCCTCTAAGAAAGTTTCAATGATTGAAATAGAGTTTAGAACTAATGGATTATGAACATAGTATGCATTCTTGCATGTATGTGATCCATGACCGGAACTAGAGTATGCATACCCGTATGCGTACTTGTAGTTGTGGAATTCCGGGTACCAAGTACACATACCGGTGCGCGTACTTGCGTAAGGTATAAGTCCGGGAATTTCTGCTGGGTTTTGGTAGTGTACTTAGGTATGCGTACCCGTTCGCATACTGGCGAACCCAAACTCAGACCGGCTACTTAGGTATGCGTACCCTTATGCATACTTTAGTGGTTAAAGTTCTAAAATCGGTTGGCTCATGAACTAATACATTTATATAATAAGGAATGCATTCTTTGCAAACCGTGGCTATAATGTTCATGAATTGATTCGAGTGAATCAAACCGATTTTGCTTCAATTGTGTTCTTGTATACTTCTATGAGAATATAACAATTGAACAACTCTTTAACTAGTTTCATTTGAGTCATTTGAACTAATTATGGTTAAGATGAATAAGGTTGATATGAGAGTGTTCATATATCTAACCTCGGTTAACTACTGTTGAGCCAACATGGTGTACACGTTTAGGTACGGTTACATAAACCTAAATGAGGGTACATTTCATTTGTGTATAACAAGCTAAGTTCGATCTAACAGTTGAAAGATATTAGCTTGTATCTAATCAAGTTTTTATTTAACGGTAAATATTGAATGCTTTGTTACCAAGGTAACTTAGATTGCAAACCCTTATTTGAAAACTATATAAAGAGAACTCTAGCAACTGGGAAACCTAATCCCCACACCTCCTGTGTGATACTAGTTACGACTAGAGTCGATTCTCCTTTAACCTTAGGTTTTTCACGAAACCCTGTAGGTTAACGACCTTAAGACTTCATTTGGATTGTGATGCCAGACCCAACTATTTTCTATGTAGTTGCGTGTTCTGATCTTGCCCTGTTCTATCATATTGAGTACTATCTTCTCTAAGATTTTCTTGAGATTGATTCTCCGATAGGAAAGATAAAAAGTAGTCACAAACATCTTCGTCTCATCGTTTGTGATTCAACAATGTCTTGTTTCGCTACCATACGATTAAGATTATTGTGAGGTGATTGATAATACTAGGCTGTTCTTCGGGAATATAAGTTTGGTTTATCAATTGGTTCCTTTACACCTTGATTTATCAAAAGACAGAATAAAAATCATAGGTATTTCTGTGGGAGACATATTTATCTATTCCAATAGACTTTTCTGTGTGAGACAAATTTGTTTATCACGTCTTCGACTTTGGGTCGTAGCAACTCTTAGTTGTGGGTGAGATCAGCTAAGGGAATCAAGTGCGTAGTATCCTGCTGGGATCAGAGGCGTAAGGAGCACGACTGCACCTTGAGTCAGTGTGATATTGATTAGGGTTCAACTACATTCCAGTCCGAAGTTCATTGGTAGTAGGCTAGTGTCTGTAGCGGCTTAATACAGTGTGGTGATCAATACTGGACTAGGTCCCGGGGTTTTTCTGCATTTGCGGTTTCCTCGTTAACAAAACTTCTGGTGTCTGTGTTATTTCTTTTTCGCATTATATTTTGTTATATAATAGAAATATCATAGGTTGTACGTTGAATCGATCAATTGGGAAATCCAACCTTTGGTTGTTGATTAAAATTTATTGATCCTTGAACATTGGTATTTGGTACCGTTCAAGTTATTTCCCTTATATTCAATCGCGCTCGCAAATTCCTATTTGCTGATTGCAGATTTAATTGAGGGATAGAGATATTAAACTCTTTGATATACTTTTCTCTAGATTTAGTCTGACTGTCTAGTTGATTCTTTTAAAAGTATATTGGAGTTTTTCTATTCAGATTGCCAAATGAAATATTGTGTGTGGTTGTTGTACCCCCGCTTTTTCAATTGGTATCAGAGCAGGCAAACACGTTTAAGACCTCATAAGTCTGTGTTTGTAGCAATCTGATTATTATGGACTAGTCTATCTCTAATAACGTACTAGTTCAGAAATTACCAGATGATTATGAAAGCTTGGATTCACCTGAGAGAACTGTCACATCTAAGTCAATATCTAAACATTCTCTTGATGCAAAAATTGTTGATTAGGAAACACTCCTAGAAGAACAATTGGATGAACTTTCTGATGAAGGTGATTCAGATATTGATAGAGATGTTGATGAGGAAGTCTCAGAGTATGTTAAGTTTTTGGATTCGTTGAAAATGAATAAGATTACAACTTCTCATGTCACACCTCTTCTGACTCCTATCTGTCAAGAAAACAAGAAATTGAAAAGGATTTACGTAGGTTTTTATGGTCGGAATCGCTTTTGCGAATCGGTCCTCAAAGATACCGAGGAAAACCTAAGTAGAAAGTCACTTGAATGTGATCGTGTTTATCAAAAATACTTCTTGTTGGAAGAGAAACTTGCAGAAATTGAAGGAAGAATTAACTCTCAGCAAGCAAGTTTTGATGACAGAGCTTTTTTCGCTCGAGAAAAACGCCTTGAGGTTGATTTAGCTGCTGCTCTTGATAAAATCAAGATGTTGGAAGATGACTTGAAAAAATTCAATACTAGTTCAAGCAAATTAACCACTATGCTAGGAGCAAGTAAAAATCATCATGATACATGAGGATTGGGCTATAAGGGAATAGATGCTCCAAGTATTAGCAAAGAGGTAAAATTTGTCAAGGTTAGTGATTCTTCTCAACAAAAGGTTTCCACTGATGGAAAAAGTGAAATACCTTCACCGACAGTTAAGGTTCAAAAGAGCAAAGTATATCAACCTCCAAAGTCAGCACACACGGATCGAGGTAAGAACATTCCTTATGTTTGTCACTATTGCGGAAATAAAGGTCACCTGGAAAGGATATGTCGTTTCCTTATAAGGAATGAGAAACTTCATGATATTCTTGTTTGGGCATCACAATAAGTTGTGAAACCAAGATCATATGTTAAGACTAATCCCCTTAACGTTACAGGTTGTAACTGTCCAACCTTTAGGCAAAGGAATCAGTGCTGTGATAAACCTAGATTTGCCTATAAATGTCATATGAATCTTTTTCACAATCGTAATGGTTATCAAAAGGATAACTTCGTAAAGACGAAGACAAGATCCGATGCTCCCAATTGGAGAAAGACTAACTTGCAAAAGAATAGTCAATCCAATTCTCTTTCGAGAATTCTTGAAGAGAGTAATGGGAAGAAGGTTCCGGTTGTTCCTAAATGCACTCAGAAGTGGATACCAAATAAAGTCAATGATGTTTTGAGTGTGAAAAGGAATGATCTCCCAGAAAATTCCATGACTATGGAGAAGGCAGTATCCATGATATTGGAACTTAAAATTTTCTTTGGAAAGATGGATTTGGATGTGAAAGGTTCTAAAAGCGATCTCTTTCATGATAATCCAAAAGTCACTTGTGGTGAGCAAGACATTGTTCACCCCAACACAACTTGATTGTGTTGTAAGTGCATCCTCACCAAGGAATGCTCTGCTATGTATACGGTGAGGGAAGCACGGGAATTGGGGCACACAGATTATGTTCGGTAAGGCTGTAGAATTCGATTGGATTCTTCTAAAAAGGTATGTCTATAAACTTAAGCAATATTTGTGTTTTTATTTGATCAGAGTACTTATAATGATTCATGTACCTTGCTTATCATTCATTTCTACCTAACTTGATATGTGTTTAAGGTTCTTAAATGTTTAGGTTTGAAAATAGTAGTTCAGGATGTTTGGACTTCATGGTACACATACAAGGTATGCATACCATCATTTAAAATCAAAATCCAGGGAATTTAGTATGCATACCCTTTTTCATACTGCTCCAGGTCATGAAAATTCGTTTGCGAACCCGTATGCATACTTGCATGTAGACGTCGATATTCTGTAAACATGTTATGGCCGTATCTTCTTCGTCTGAACTCGGAATGACCTCATTCTTTTTGCATTATCTTCCTATTTGAATTATATTCAAAATGGAGATGATAATTTTTGAATTTGGATGAGGTAAGATTGGTCTTTGTCCCGTCTCTTGTTTTTGTGTGTTTTGCTCTGTTTCATCGCACTTGTTCTACTTCTCTTGGACTTGGGAACTTGGATTCTTGGAGTAGCACTCTTCTAAGATCATTTGTAGCTTTTAAAAGAATGTAGTTGGTGAATCACAAAGAAGGAATTTCAAGAATGGGCAGTAGTACGCATTGCTATGTGATTCTTGAATGTTCACAATCATCTTATGTGAACTATGGTGCATGGTCATTAATGACTTTGTATGTTCTTCTTTGTTAAGAAAATATTTGTATACGCCTTTGGTAGCTATTTTTGGTGTAAATCCGTGTGAAAAAGATTGATTCTACCCACTAGGACAAACCATCTTATATGTGCATTATGAGTTTGTCTCAATGTCTAGGAAACTTCTTATGAGAATTTATTCTTGTGTTTTTAGAAGGATAACTAGGGTACGGTTTGGAATAGCCATTATTGTGAGTACACATAGTTATTGCCAACGTTTTCATCTTGCAATGTTTTTAGATTTATTTATTTAAATTCTAAAGTTTATTTGGAAGATGATTTTTGCAGTATTAATCTTTATGGTTTTATATATTGCAAATTGTTATGGGATATGTTGTTTACGTCCGTGAACCTTGACTGTCCCATATTTGTTCAAAAGTTGACTCTATTATATGTCGATATGAAAGTATTGATAAAATATAGAAAGAACTTTTGACTACAAAAGTTAATCCTTTTATGCCATTATGCAAATATTGATGGAAGAAATGATGAACTTTTGTTTTCAAAGATTATGTCTATTATATGTCATTGTGCAAATAGTGATGAAAAATAGAATGAATCTTTGATTACTCCGCAGTATTGGTCTTTCCCTGATCCACATCTTTGTGTATGTACTGTGTTGCTCCGTAAGTTCTCTTATGTTGAGCATGACCAATTGATTTGATCATTTTCCTTGTGGTTAATTCAATTGAGATTTTTGGATACAAATTCATGTTTCATGAGATTTGTTAATGTCCAAAGAAATCCTTTTTTTCTTGTAAAAGTAAGGTCGCTCCTGTTGTTCTTTCGGGAATGACATTTTATGGGGGAGAGTTCTTAATTGAACTTGTGCTTAATTGCCAAATCTTTCTGGGGAGTGCGGCTATGGAATATTGTAGGGGTCATCTTGTATCTTAATAAACTCCTTGATGAATGCATTTAGTTTCGACTATTTGATGGCATCTAAAGAAGTTGGTATGTTGTTCTCTTTTGGTCATGAAGTATCTCTATGAAAATTTCATGAGAATCCCACTAGTTTTCGTACCTTTGCCAATTTTTATTAACAAAAAGGGGGAGAATTAATGTGTAGTTCACACTACAAATACATATGGTTTACAGATCGTTATGTAAGGGGGAGTGGTTTTCATATTGAGATGAAGTATTGACTAAGAGGGAGTGATACATATCACCATAGTATTGTTGTCAAAGTTGTGATACAATTGGACTTTGATGTTGTATAATGATACTATGACACTGTATAACAATGATTGAGAGCAACTGTTTTCTCATTGGTATAGCTACGGATCTTCAACAACGATGATGCTGAGTTGAACACATTTGGAATCATTGGAGTACTTGGAAGTGACGAAGATTTAGAGTAATGTTGAAGAACCAAGGTCAAGCATTTGGATGAGAAGCTACAAAGTTTATTTTTTGTAATCCATATGTATTGATAGTTTTGTCACTAAAATTGACAAAGCGGGAGATTGTTAGAGCACTGCTCGGTCGAACTCGCAAGCGTTGCTATCTTAAGCTTGTTTGTCAATGTTAGTGATCAAAACTATAAGTCTTGATTTCTAGTCTACTTAAAGTAATGTCTCGGACTAGGATAGATTGTGTAGTTGAGCATTAGACTTCACGGCGGTCATTAATTGAAGACGAAGAACTACTAAGGAGAGCTTATGGAACTTCATCAACAAAAGGTATGTGGAGACTAAAACTCATCTATCACTTGGAAAGTCTATTTCTACTCTATCTCCTATATTGAGACAAAAGTCTTATTACGATAGTTTTCGATTATACACATTTGAGATTTCGAGCTGAGATTAACTCGCCTACATATTTCTCGAAATACGTGTTGGTAAGCTTTCGCTTCAACCAAGTTCATCTTATATTCTTGACGAAAGTCAAAAGATGATCATGTGAAAATCGCCGAGTAACATCTTACATGGTTTGTGTTATACAATCATTTGGTGTAGACTTGGAATGTTTCGTTATGATTATTTCAATATCTTGAAAATTGCTTTGATGCTAATAATGTGTGAAAACGGCTATTGTCATCCTCTAAGAAAGTTTCAATGATTGAAATAGAGTATAGAACTAATGGATTATGAACATAGTATGCATTCTTGCATGTATGTGATCCATGACCGGAACTAGAGTATGCATACCCGTATGCGTACTTGTAGTTATGGAATTCCGGGTACCAAGTACACATACCGGTGCGCGTACTTGCGTAAGGTATAGGTCCGGGAATTTCTGCTGGGTTTTGGTAGTGTACTTAGGTATGCGTACCCGTTCGCATACTGGCGAACCTAAACTCAGACCGACTACTTAGGTATGCGTACCCGTATGCATACTTTAGTGGTTAAAGTTCTAAAATCGGTTGGCTCATGAACTAATACATTTATATAATAAGGAATGCATTCTTTGCAAATCGTGGCTATAATGTTCATGAATTGATTCGAGTGAATCAAACCGATTTTACTTCAATTGTGTTCTTGTATACCTCTATGAGAATATAGCAATTGAACAACTGTTTAACTAGTTTCATTTGAGTCATTTGAACTAGTTATGGTTAAGATGAATAAGGTTGATATGAGAGTGTTCATATAGCTAATCTCTGTTAACTACTATTGAGCCAACATGGTGTACACGTTTAGGTACAGTTACATAAACCTAAATGAGGGTACATTTCATTTGTGTATAACAAGCTAAGTTCGATCTAACGGTTGAAAGATATTAGCTTGTATCTAATTAGGTTTTCATCTAACAGTGAATATTGAATGCTTTGTTACCAAGGTAACTTAGATTGCAAACCCTGATTTGAAAACTATATAAAGGAGAACTCTAGCAACTGGGAAACCTAATCCCCATACCTCCTGTGTGATACTAGTTGTGACTAGAGTCGATTCTCCTTTAACCTTAGGTTTTTCACGAAACCCTGTAGGTTAACGACTTGAAGACTTCATTGGGATTGTGAAGCCAGACCTAACTATTTTCTCTGTAGTTGCGTGTTCTGATCTTGCCCTGTTCTATCGTATTGAGTACTATCTTCTCTAAGATTTGCTCGAGATTGATTCTCCGATAGGCAAGATAAAAAGTAGTCACAAACATCTTCGTCTCATCGTTTGTGATTCCACAATATCTTGTTTCGCTACCATATAATTAAGATTATTGTGAGGTGATTGATAATACTAGCCTGTTTTTCGGGAATATAAGTCCGGTTTATCAATTGGTTCCTGTGCACATTGATTTATCAAAAGACGGAACAAAACTCGTAGGTATTTCTGTGGGAGGCAGATTTATCTATTCCATTAGACTTTTCTGTGTGAGAAAGATTTGTTTATCAAGTTTTCGACTTTGGGTCGTAGCAACTCTTAGTTGTTGGTGAGATCCGCTAAGGGAATCAAGTGCGTAGTATTCTGTAGGGATCAGAGGCGTAAGGAGCACGACTGTACCTTGAATCAGTGTGATATTGATTAGGGTTCAACTACATTCTAGTCCGAAGTTCATTGGTAGTAGGCTAGTGTCTGTAGCGGTTTAATTCAGTGTGGTGTTCAAAACTGGACTAGGTCCCGGGGGTTTTCTGCATTTGCGGTTTCCTCGTTAACAAAACTTATGGTGTCTGTATTATTTCTTTTCCACATTATATTTTGTTATATAATAGAAATATCACAGGTTGTGCGTTGAATCGATCAATTAGGAAATCCAACCTTTGGTTGTTGATTGAAATTGATTGATCCTTGAACATTGGTCTTTGGTACCGTTCAAGTTATTTCTCTTATATTCAACCGGGCTCGCAAATTCCTATTTGCTGATTGCAGATTGAATTGAGAGATAGAGATATAAAACTCTTTGATATACTTTTCTCTAGATTGAGTCTGACTGTCTAGTTGATTCTCTTGAAAGTATATTGGAGTTTGTCTATTCCGATTGCCAAGCGAAATATTGGGTGTGGTTGTTGTTCCCCCGCTTTTTTAGCAATCATCAAACAAGGTATCATTTACATTGGCTTGGTGTTTAATGGAAAACGAGAAGGATTATAATTATAATTGGGCATTACGACAATTGAAATTACTCTTCCGGGAAAATCATCTTCCGAGGGTCATCATAACCGATAACGATGACACATCAATGAATGCAATATCCGACGTCTTCCCAGATGCACAAAATTTCCTATGTACATATCATATACGTCAAAATGTGATAAAATCTTTTCATGCTTTGTTTGAACCCACTAAGGCGGATATTAAGAAGAGAATGATTGTTCAACTAGAGGAAGACATTCGCAAGAAAAAACTATCACCCGAAGAAGAAGAAGATTAAAGAGGGAAGATTAAAGACCGAGTGGATAAAGAATATGATGAAAATCATAAAAAGTGGTCGGAATTTCTAAGAGATTGGGAGAAAATTTATTGCTCTCTTACCGAGGATACGTACGAAAAGAATTTGAACATGTTTATTGCCAATTGGAACGAAGTGTATCTAAGTGTCGTCTCGTATTGTCGGAAGCAATGGTTGGATAAGTACAAGGAAAAATTTGTGCGTGCATGGACAAACCGGTATAGACACTACGGGAATGAAGCAACTAGTATAGCGGAGTCCACTCATGGGAGATTTAAAGATCTCCTCGTGTCTAACCAAGGAGACGTGGTTACGGTCACCGAGGCAATGAAGCAATACTTCAAGAGTGATATCGATAGGATCAAGAAGGATTTTGAAAAAAGCTCAATGGAAAGGATGACTCAATATCTTCAATATGGTAAGTTGCTCCGAGGAATAGAATTCAACGTGAATGTGAACTTGAGGCAAGTAAGAAACGAGATCCAACCGCATGTGAGATTTTGGAAGCAAGGTACGCGGAAGCGGCGGTTCAAAATAAAAGGGGTAGGCCGAGGAAGGAACCGCTATCAAGTCAACAACAAACGAAGAATTCCGTATCCACACCACAAGTCGATGGAGTGCCGTTTCCAAAGAAAAAGGGTAGGCCGAAGAAGGTACCCACATCGAGTGAACAAGAACAACAAGCCGCGGATGCGGATTCCATACCCAGAGGTGATGGAGCGTAGGTTCCAAAGAAAAGTGGTAGGTGCCAACATCAAGTGACAAAGAACAACAAGGAGGGCATTCCTAAGCCACACCTAGAGTTGATAGAGTGGCGGTTGCAAAGAAAAGGGGTAGGCCGATGAAGGTACCGACATCAAGTGACAAAGAACAACAAGCATTCTGAAGCCACACCTAGAGTTGATGGAGCGACGGTTGCAAAGAAAAGGGGTAGGCCGACGAAGGTACCAACATCATATGACAAAGAACAACAAGCAGTGCATTCTGAAGGCACACCCATAGTTGATGGAGCGGCGTTGGAAAACAAAAAGGGAAGGGCGAATAAGGAACATACATCAAGTCAAGTACAACAAGGTGAAAATTCCGAATCCATACCAAAGATAAGTGATAGCAAAGGGAAGCGACCCATATCTATTCAACAACAACAAGATGGTGACAACTCCGTAGGAACGGCCAAAGTTGATGTAGTTTCGGTTCCAAAGCAAATGGGTATGCCAAGAAATAACGCACTCCCATCACATATTGTAGCAATTGAAAGTCTAGAGTATGCAGAGGATGGATTGGAGATAATAAAGCTACCAGTTGGTAATATGAAGATATATAAGGATCCCAAAACAGGTAGGCCCATTAGAAGTTACTGCACCAAAATAGAGTCGTACATAATGCAACTTCCCGGGATCATTTGCGAGTATATTGTATATACGGACGATGTCGATGGAGATGGAAATTGTGGTTATCATGCCATGACCGAACAATTAGGCATCTTTGAGATGACGGTTAGTAAAGGGATGACACCATGCCGATACGCTAGAACGAGGATGGCCGCTCAACTTGTTAATAAGAAGAGCTTTTATGAGCAATTGCTTGGTGATGAAGAAGGGTTTGATAGTTTGTATGCTCGAGTGTTAGGGCCCGAGAACGAGATGAAGTTCCTTCCTACTCAATATTGGATGAGAATGGCAGTTTGTGGGCATCCAGTTGCGGATACATTTAATTGTGTTATTCATTATTTTTCCCCCACCGTCCAAGCAACATATACACCAAAGTGGCAAAAGTGCGAAGGATCTCTTAAGAAGAGAAGAGTTGTTTTGGCGTTCGTGAACGAGAATCATTTCATTATTTTGAAACTCATGGAAAACCGTCCATTTCCACCGGTTTGTGCGTTGACTAAAAACAAGGATATAACTCCCAATCACTTGGAGGAATGGATAAATTGTATGAGGAGAATCACCAATTTTGGGATGCGTTGGCCCTATCAATTACCCGAGAGAAGATACAAGTTCATATGTGTGGAAGTGATGATGAGTAATTTGGATATATGTGGTTCACTAATACACAACATTTTGTTTTTTTGGAAGTTTGAATTGTAATCATTAGATGATATTCTGACAATTCTATGGACGTGCCAATGCCGTCATTATTAGGTTTCAAGATTACAATGCCGTGAGTTGGTCCCGACGTAGAACTGAATTTCTGTAACATTTCCGGAAATGCAGAAAACATACACAGAGATATTATAACATATGCCGGCATTGAAAATGAATTACAAACCGTGCCGGTACTCTGAAAAAAAAAATTACGTCTAGAAAATGCAGACTACCGGCATGGTAACTGAAAAAAATTCAATGCTGAAAATCTAAAATTTCTGTGATTTTGAAAATTCAGAGTACCGGCATTGTTTTTAAAATTTCGACTATGTCAGTACTGTCATAAAAACATTAATTCTGCATTTTTAGACATTACCGGCATTCCAAATGTATGCTGGCAAAGGGGTAATTTGACACAGGTTTACCAACATAATAAATCAAATAAAAACACTAGATTGTTTAACGAACCATCTCCAAAGTTAAGATGTTCCAAACTGAAAACAAATCAAACATAAACCAAAACAAGCAAAGAGTTTAACAAGGCACACAAACAAACACATGTTCCACATTGTTCATGACACAAAAACAAACATAAACCATCACTAGATTGTTCAAGACCTAACTAATACCATAAAAGAAACATTAACAAACATCTTCGATCATTAGGTCTTTGGCTTCTTGTGTGCCCTCTTCTTCCTTTCGTCCCATAAATCTTTTGCCTCTGGATCTACAATTTTGTCTATCCTTTGCTCGACTTTTTTCATTTCTTCCGGGGTCAGCACATCTCCTTTCTTGTTCTTGCACTTGAACAACTTTCCCAATTTTCCTAGCCGCTGACGCTGTTGTCATATTTCAACATGTACTTAGTATGTACACTTATATAAGTTCATAGATATAGATTAAAAGAATAGGAAGTGAACAAGAATTGCGTACCAACAATACAAGGGTCTTTTGAAGTACGGGTATAGTAGTTTCAGCCGGTTTATGGAGGGAGGTTCTGCTTGTGGAGGCACTTCATTGGTGGCCGGGCGTACAACTTAAGGATGCGAGTACCTTAAATGACCTCTAAGGAAGCCTAGTTCGGACTCATAACAGTTTTCCGCCAATTCCCAACCAACCCTATCCAGCATAAGTTCTCGTTCTTCCCATTCCCTCCAATGTACAAGAAGTGGATTTGGGTGGTAAACTACCAGAGTATGCTTGTCATTTGCTTGGCATTGAGGAAAGACATGAGAAATTTCTGGTAAGATGTATCCGTAAGACTTTTCTGCTTGTACCCAAGTTGTCGCATTACACGGCGAGGGTTGTGCATAACAAATCCTTTTGGATGAAACAATGGTCTATTATAAAATGAAACATTGTCACGCCTTGGAAAATGAACTCCTCTGGCATTCCTATATGGGTCAAACACAACATCTTGGGGAACGACCTCGTCCAAAGCCACTCTCATGGCGGTCAAGCGACGTTTGTTATTGGGCTTCAAAGTATTGTTGAAATAGTATTTCTGAGCTAGAGGGTATTGCGGTTGCCAGTCATGTATTAACTTCAACAATTTGTAGTTCGTGAACAATATTGGGAAGTGTTCATAAGCCCACACCTTTACAATCAAAGATCGTTCCAATGAAATGTATAAGAAACAAAATAATAGGAAACTAACAAAATTAATGACAATGATCACAAAATAACTAGTTCAAAATACCTGAATCACAGTGAAATTCCCAATAAATTTACAGGCGTTCGCCTTAGAAGCTCTACGCATCTCTGCCAAAAAATGTGCCAAGAAAGCAGTGCCCACTCATGAACCTTATCTAAGGGATCCAAGTATTGTAGGTTGTTCATATGCACCCTGTTACCACTAGCGTCAGGGAATATTACGATGCCCAAGGTGAATAACGGATAAGCAGCGGCAGTGTGCTGAATTTGTTCGGGCTTCCAGTCTTTTCCCCCTTCCTTGTCCTTCATACCCCAAAACAATTCTTTGAGCGTGATGAGTTTGATAGTCTTTGTACGGGAATGCTTTGTCCTGTACATATTTGTTGTAGTCGTTTCCTGGTCCCACCCAAACTACTTTTTAGTCAGCCCATATATCTTGGCCCATTCTAGTTCCCGATAGTTACCTCCTTCATTAATGGCTTTCCCAAGAACCTCTAGACATACTATTCTTTGGACATCCTCAGGGATAATGGTCATCTCACCAAAAGGAAAATGCATGGTATCAGTTTCACCATAAAAGCTCTCCAAGAAGCGATGCGCCGTGACTTGATCAGTTTCCACATAATTTTCTACCGCAGGATACAACCCAGATGCTCTGACTAATGCTTGAACACCTTCACACTCCATGATCAAAGGCCATATATCCATTGATTGATGACGGCCAACACGTCAGGCTTTGATGTGGTCCTATAAAAACATACCAAACTAAATTAAATTCACTTGATCATAGATAAATAATATAATAACAAGATGCAAATGTCTTACATAAGTTGAATAGATCCAACGAGCCCAAGAGTCCTTGTAGTCAAATAAGAGTTGCGGATCTCTCGGCTCACCCCACTGTTTTCCGTCTGTGAGTTCTAGAAGCATGTCATATCTTTTAGGAAGGTGGGCTTGGGTTCCTTTTCCTTTTTCTCACTGGCTTCAACTTCAACTTGTGAGGATGAGTCGCCTTCTCAGGCTGGTTCAACAGGTACTAGTTATTCCCACCCTTCTTCATCACTGCTGCTTGTATCCCCCGTACGTTCCCGAATCATGACCTTACCACAGTCCGGATCAGATCGACTACGTCGAGGACGAGAATACTTAGATTTTCCTTCTTCAATCACTTTGCTCTTTCCTTTATCGGCTTATGATGGTTTATACCTACGTCCCAAGATACACGTACATACAGTCAACTAATTTTCGGCATTCAAGTGATCAAGTAATACATTGATATTCATATCGGTGAAACCATAAGTACATTTCCGGCATAGTAATAAGGATATCGACCAACCCGACACCCAATACCGGAACTCAATAAAATTAAAACTTAATACCGGCATATATGCCGGCGTTGTCCACCAAAAGCTATACCATGCCGAGACATTAGGACGGCATTGAAATCTAAATATAGATAATGCCGGCAACTATCTAATTGTTTACAGAGATATCAATAAAATCGAAACTGATATCGGCGTTGAATTGAACTATTATTCCACGCCGTTTAGGGTGTACCGGGATGGTATTCAAAATCAATTCCATGCCGAAATTTAATTGTAACTGCAATTTTTCAGTTAGTAATTAAATTTATTGCACTTTCAGTTTAGAGTTTCTAGAATATTATAGATCACTATAAACCCTAAACATGCATAATATTAAAGATGCATAAATTCAATATGAACGTTCTTAAGTATAGATATCACTGACCTACTCAACCTTTCTCTTTCCGCTTCCTCTTCTTGTTCAGCGGCAATTTGATGTATCCCATCATCGTGTAATTGTTGCGCTTTTGATTTCGATTTCGATTTTCCGGTATCATCAACTGCTCCTTTAGGATCATCTTTTTGGTTTTCATTCTTTTTGCGACGACCCATGGTATTTGGTGATGAATAATCGATTAGAGTTGGTAGACAAAAGAAGAAAAAGATGAGACTTGAATTGTTTTGGTAGAGAAGATAAAGAGAAGACAAGAAAATGGGGGATACGAAGAATGCGTTAGAATTATGTTTTAGGGGTTTTATACAAGGGGTGCGATGGTAATTCTAAGAGGTTTTGTGATGGTTTAATGGAAACAAACCGTCATAATACCGACATTGTTTATTATTCATATTCCACGCCGACAGTCTGATGATTCAATCGAAATTATGTACATGGTGCTGGCATTGGTTTTTGGTCAAAGTTACATGCCGACACTTGTACCGGTATTGTAATAAAATTATTTACTACGCTGGTATCAGTTCAAATATAACTATAACGCACCTAACCCAAACTGATAATAATAGTACTAACTTTCATATTAAAAGGTTAAAAGATTAAACACATAAAATAAAAGCTCTTAAGCTAATTACAACTAACATCATTTCTTGGAACGAGATTCAATAAACAAAGAAGCTTCGAAATACCTAAAAGTCTCTCCTTTCCACTTGGTATATGCGTCCTGAGCTTGATACCTATTCCCTATGTATTTTGCGAGGAACTCATTGTATTTGTGACATAATCTTCTGAGGGTAGTTGTTCGATTCGCTACATACACATCACTGTAATCCATTCTGCGTTTCTTGCACTTACCGTCCACAAACTTTGGCATGTAAGGACCAGTAGTAACAAGACCCCAAAAAAGGCTTAAAGGGCGGTGATCTTCCGGGAGATCCGATACTATGTAGAAAATTTTAATCCATTCGGTTTCTTCCTTAACATCCACTTCTATCTTCGCTTGTCTTACGCGTTCGTATATTTCTCTAGTTTCTTTGCGATATTTTGCTTCTTTTGCTGCCTCTTCTTCTTCTCTTTTCCTTTTAAGTATCTCTTCTTCTATTGCGGCAATTGACTTGGTGGTTTCTTCCTTCCTTTTAAGTTTTTCTTGTATAAGGGAAATTGAGTTGGTGGTGGATGATAATTGATTTCCTATTGGATTGGATAATTTTTTCATCTTAATTTTTTGTTTTTCCATGGCAACGAAGAACTCGGTAGTTGGTGATGGATTTTCCATTGGAGATATGTGGTGGAGCTTACAATTTTATATTTTTTGTAAGGTAACAAGTGCAATGGGTAACTCTATTGCTTTAAATAGATGAGGACCCAACGGATCTTTTTCCACTTTATCAAGCCGGCATTATTAGAAATCTAACATTCACGCCGACAGTTCTCTTTACTGGTTTTCAAAAAAATAGCCGTTGGGCATTGAAATTCGGATAAAAACTGTTTAGTTTTCAAAATGTTAATCTCCGGCATTGTAATAAATATAACGAGCATGCCGGCATCAAATGCCGGCTTGGATGAGTATATGAACTCAATGCCGGAATATGGTATATTGTATACAGAAACCATTACATTTTGATACTCTATCCCGGGATAGGTTTATATATAGTTTCTACGCCGGCACTGTAACGGCATTGAATTATGTTAACATACAATGCCGGAATTATAATTTATTTCAAATGTAATCCTTTTCGCAGGAAGCACGGATGCACTTAGCACGTGCATCAAGCCTTTGAACCACTTGGTGACCCAAGTGGACGAGTTATAGTCTCGTGAGGGTTTATATAGAGATCTACCCACAAAATCTTACCAAAAACTACCCTAAAAACCTAACCAAAAACCACTAAACCTATAAATCTTCTTACGAAGAATCCTTCTTCGATACACCCAGCTGGTGGTACTCCATAACTTTGTTTAATTACCATGTAGTTCACGTTTTCATCAAACGTGAATGCTTCCCTCTTTTCCTCTAAGTAACGCGCTTTCACGGCTTCGTGCTACAAAAACAAGACACAAACTTATTTTGTTACATAAAAATTGAAAAAAGTGGATTGTGTCGAATAAATCATAAAGATACTTACGGGTTGTTGAGGGGACAATCTATTGTGGCTAGCGTGCGCGATCCGATGTTTTATTTTTAAAAACTCAACTACCGCATCTAGGATGATGTCGTACCGTTGCTCGATTTGTTGAACACTTCTTCTTTTAGGGTTCCCATAATCGTGCCTAAATTTGTTAAAAATCTTCACCCATATGTTCTCGGATGAAGTGCGATCTATAACTCGAGTTGCGGCGTACCATGCTTGGGTGATTGCTAAATCTTCCTCGGAGTGAAACGATGCCATTTGTTGTATGTGCAAGTAGGGGATGAATAGGTTCTATACTAGGCTATTTATAGATGATTCTTATAGGGTTTAGGGTTTCATAACTTAGCTAATAAGTTAAGAGTTTTAAGGATGTATATAACACATGGGTTTAGGGCAATTGGGTTCAAAAATTAGCTCTCTTTATATAGAAAAATACCTCAACGGCTAGTTTTTTTTTAAATCACAAATGCCGGCATTGATGTTAATATAGTTAAAAACGCCGGCAATGGTTTCCGATATTGATTAATATTCAAAATCCATGCCGGTACTTGATTTATTTTATACAAAGATTGGTCCCAATCTGCAGTAAATGCCGGCATCGTTTCAACACCAATATACAACGCCGGTTGTAAAATCGGCCTAGATAGTATTTATACGTTTATGCCGGCATATGTGAAATTCAAAAAGTAATGGTTAGTATTTTGAAAAATATAACCGTTGGAGCTTCATTCTATATAAAACCCACCCATTTCCTTGGAAAAATATACTGAAAGCACCCATCAAATAACAAAAATCCTTCTCTTAAGAACGCAAGCGTCGAAAAATAGATCAAGCAAGCACGGTTCAAGCTTCACAAGCGATGGGAGATTCATCAACAAGCTCTATTTGCAAACCACCATCAAGCTCTACTTGCAGAGTAAGTTGACTCACCATTACTAATACTATATCGACAATTAAAATCTTCTCTACTAGGACGTATCACTAATATAATCTTCTCTTACAGAGTCATCACTGCAGCTGTCAAATTTGCAAGTCACCTTCTCATTTAGCCATGGATTGTCCTTATATTTATTTGAAGTGTAGAAATTGTGATGGGACACGCCAGTTTTGGATCGCAAAAACTGATGATGCTGAAAATGGAAGAATGTTTCTAAGGTGTTTGAATCACCCAAAATGCGAAGAGTTTCAATGGTTAGACAAAGCTGTTGCACTATCAGAATCAAGAGAAAAACACAAGGACCAATGCAAGCCTATTGATGGGTGTGATGGGTGTTATATGAAGGGAAAGGAATATGTTGAAAGAGAAGATGAACCAATGAAGATGGTACTTGACACCGAGCTTCCAGACGATGTCTTCGAAGATATTCGTGAAGGCTCAAAGGTGCCGTAATTGTTGAAAATGGATGGGGTACTAAATAGGAGATCATCTTAAAAGAAAAAAGTACTCCATTTCCATGTTTTTTTAGTAAGTTTTAATTTGAAGTTTCAAAACTAATGTAATAGATTATATAGGAATGAAATAAAAAGAGCATTCGTAACTTATCTATAATCAATTCCGACATTGTATTTTTATCCAAACCAATGCCGGAATTCTGAAAACCTAAATTTCTGAAGGGTGCACAGAATGCCGGCATGGACAAATAACTTATTTACCATGCCGATTATCTGGAACAATTCTCCAAGTTTAAAAAAATCAGATTTCCGGCATGGATTCAATAAATATTTCCATGCCGGCAGTGTAACACCCCGAGTTCCGGATCAGGGTCAAACCCATATGGAGATCCGAACTCGAAGCGTTACGGGTCGAAAAGAGACTTATGCATATATTTCTCTTACTTAAATTTATTTAAGTTGTTACAACAACATAACTTAGTCTTTCTAACAAGAGTTTACACATATGAAACATGAATTGATGAATTTGAATTTACTAGAAATCTTTAAAAACATTTTAGTTCAAATTTACATTTAAAACAAATTTAAGAAAACAATGCAATCACTAAGCTGCTCATTCTTAACTTCCTCTGCGTAACTCTGATAAATCTGCAAGGATGTCAATTGGGGTGAGATGACAGCTCAATAGAATGCATTCTCAATTCTCTAAAGATACGAAAACATAATCATTTTGTCAAGGAAAAACATATAACAAGAAACACAGTACAACTTCAACGAATCAATGATATATTCAACAATCACAATACCAACAATTTTTTTCCGATAAATTATCCAATCTAATTTCAGTCTATGAGATCACAACATTAATATTATTATCAACAAATCATCCATTTAAGTTTCAACGCATGAGTTCATAACACCAAATATGTTTCCGACAAATCATTTAATCTATATTTCAACACATGATTCACAAATTAATATTGTCACAACAAACCATGAGTCCAAAATACCATTATTATTGTCAACTAATCATCCATTTGAGATTTAACACATCAATTCACAATTCATCCATATAAGTTCACACTTGAGTTCAACAATTCATTGAATTAGATTTTGCACATGAATTCATAACACGAATTATGTTTTCCAACAAATCATATAATCTAGATTTCAACACATCATTCACAAATTAATATTGTCATCACAACAAGTAACCATGAGTTCACGGTACGAAAACCTTGGTTCGTACACCCACTTAACGTTTATCGGCACGGACAACCTCCATCGATGGTCGGGAACAAAAGTTCCTATGGGGATCATACCCATCTGCTCTCGGGGATCATTACCCGTTTCATTCATGGTACGAAAACCTTGGTTCGTACATCCACCTATCGTTTACCGGCACGGACAACCGCCATCGATAGTCGGGAAACACAAATTCCCATGGGGATCATTACCCATTTAACTATCGGGGATCATTACCCGCCGTTAGCATGGAACATGTTCCATACAACGGTAAAACATGAACTCATTTCCTTTTATAAATCATTTTTACAAACAACGCAAGCAACCATGGCTTAACAACATAAATTTCTTTCAAGCATTTAATCATACAAACTAAATGCATTCATATTATATTATATTATATATTTCATGGTGATCACTGTAGCTGATCATCTTCAAATTTTCCAGGAACATTCTTGACACATTCATATATTACATATCCAAATTTCACACCAAACCAACGGTTCCAACAAAATATATTCGTTTCCTATGATCATTCTAAAAACTTGGCTGATAATATCATATTAGAAAAATATTCACAGTAAATTCATATCAATCTCAAACCAAGCAATTCCAAAGCAAAATGAAATATAAGATGTTTATCTACAACTTTTGTTAAGACCCCAAATCATTTTAACATCATTAAGACTGCCTAAGAACCTCAAAACCCCAGCAAAACAAAACTGTTCAGAATTTCAGAAATCCTTATCGAAACTAAAACAAACATTCAACGGTGAATTTACGGTGGATTATTCTCAAATTTTAACTAGTGATACCAAATTATTTTTTATACTAATAATAAAAGGCTGATCATCAATCAAATTCATCTAATTATATATATAAATTTCAGAACCCTAATGATATAAGATTAAACAAAATAAAAATCAAAGTATAACAAAGAAACACAAAGAGAAAGGGATTAAACATTCTACCTTTTATTAGCTATAATCTCCTATAAGTTCTCCATAGAATTCTTCTCTAAAAACCTAGCTTCATCTCCTTTTCCTTCTCTTTCTCTCTAGCTTTTTTTTTTTTAAATTATTTTATTTATCTTTCCATTTTCCTCAAATTCATTAATTCATCTAACAATAATTAGGTGATTATATTTACACCCAAACCTTTTACTAAGTGATAAGAGAATGGCTTCTAGAAATCTAAGTTCAAGTGCATAACCTATTAGGCTAAGGCAAACAAAACGACTCAACAAAAACCCAAATCACAAGGTTAGCTAATTAGTCGGTAAAATCCGACCCAAAACCATACATAAAAATACCAGGTATTACAGGCAGGGTCTAAATTCTATACAGGAATTTGGTGACTTTCATCCCTATTTACCGGCATAATTTTAGAAAAAATTTGAATGCCAAAATTAGTTATGGCGTGGAATTATAATTACTTAACAAGGCCGAAAATCTTGCCGGCATTGTCGTATATAAATATTTCAATGTCGGCGCTAGTTGTGTAAAGAAAACTTACAAAAATACTTTTTTCTAAAATTCTAAACATGTTCAACATAAACCAAACCTTTAAATTGTGCTTAAATTTCTTAATCCATTTACCACAAACCAAAAGTAAACCAAACAACTAAAGAGTTCATCATGAGTTAGAAACAAAAACAAGTTCCAAATTGTTCAAAACGTAACAACCACCATTCAAATGAATAAACACAAATACAAATCTTATATCACTTGGCCTTTTGCTTATTGGTCACGACCACCTTCCTTGTTTCCCTGAACATAGCTTTTGCATTAGGGTCTTCCATTTTATCAAGCTTTTCCTCAACTTCCTTCATTTCTTCAGGGGATAGGACCTCTCCTTTCTCGTTCTTGCAACCAAACATCTTCCTCAACTTGCCAAGCCTACGCCGCTAGTTTCATACACCCAACACATAATTAGTATGTATATGCTAATATAAGATTATGTATACATTAAAAGACTAAGAAATTAACAATACTTACTAGCAATCCAACGGTCTTCTCAAGTCCGGCAATTGTAGGTGGTGCCTCTGTAGGAGTTGTAACGAGAGGGTTTTTCTGCGGTGGAATTTTGACGTTATCTGGGCGCACAACAAAAGGTTGTGACCATTCCAGGTAATACCACATGTAGTCGGGATGGGCTTCATCACCGTTTTCTACAATCTCTCAAGTACTAATATCTACCAAACGATGTGGTTCCCTATCCCTCCATTGTGTTGGTTCCGGATTTGGCGTATACTCCACCCTTAACCTTAAGGAAAATGACATGCTTCGAGAATAGTCAACCCTGTACCTTTCAAACGCAAGTGTCTCACAACTAGTTTGTTGTTTATATCCAGGTTGCCGCATCACACGTCGGGGATCAGCCATAATGTATCCCTTTGGGTGGAACAACGGTCCATTGTAAAATACAACGTTAGCATACCTCAAAAAGTTGCGGTTTTATCTAGCCTCCTTGTAAGGGTCGAACACAACCTCTTTGGTAGCCATCGCGTCTGGAGCCAATCTCATATCTGTCAGTCGACGATTGTTACCGGGCTTCAGAGTATTGTTGAACTCGTATCTTTGAGCTCGAGGCGCCTCAGGATTGGATTTTTTTTTATCATCAAGGATTTGTAGTTCTTGAACAATATTCGAAGTGTATAAGCCCAAACCTATGACAATGTGGAATGATACATATAAGAAGCAGTAATTTTGTTTCTGATAATAAGGGTACATGTGAACAATATATATAAGAACATAAGTTAAATTTTTTTTGCCTGAAGTAAAGTGAAATTCCTGACAAATTGGTTAGTAACAGCCTTAGAGTGCATTCTCATCTCCGCCATCAAATGTGTCATTACCACGGTGCCCCAAGAATATCTACAGACCTCTTCCAACGGATCCAAGTATTGTAGGTGGTTCACACTCACCTAGTTCCCATTAGTGTCAGGGAATACCTTAGTGCCCAAGATGAATAACAGGTACGCAGAGGTTGTATAACGAATTTGTGCGGGTTCCCAACCATCCTCCTTTCGTCTCTCCTCCATATTTTCAAACGTCTCATTAAGCATCTTCAGTTTGATGGTCTTTGTCCTACTTATCCTAGACACATAGAAGCTTTCTAAAGAAGTTTTGTAGTCCCATCCAAACAGCTTGTTAGTCAGAGCGTGTAACTTCGACCATTCTAGGTCCGGACACTTATTTCCTTCCACAACTGATTTGCCCGTAACCCATAAGCCTAGAATGTTCTAAGCATCATCAGGGATCAAGGTCATCTCCCCAAACGGGAAGTGCATGATTTCAGTTTCACCACGATACCTCTCAATGAAGCAATTGACTGTCACGGAATCATACTTCACTTAATTTTCAACCAAAGGATATAGCCCTGAGTCCTTTACTAATTTCTGGACCTCTTCACATTCCTTAGCCAAATCCCAATGAGTCGCGGCTTGGTGTCGGCAAACACGCACAACCTTCTTATGATCTTACAATTAGGAGATAATACAATTAGGATATTTTACATAAATACAAAACAATACATATACACACGATAAAAATTCTTACATAGGTTTGATAGATAGTACGAGCCCACGTGTCCTTGTAGCCAAATAGTATTCTCGGATTGTCAGTTTGACCCAAATTTTACCACGATCAAGGTCAGGTATCATGTCATCAGAATGAGGAAGGTGCGAACCTTTGACTTTGACTTCCATATTCTTCTCTTGATCTCCTTATACCGGTTGTTCCCCTTCACTTTCACCTTGTGTCGGTTGTTGACTTGGCCCACCGTCTTCCTCTAAAACTTCGCTTTGGGTTGCTAATTGACTTGGATCAACCTCATTATCTTCCTCTTCATCATGCTCATCGTGCTCAACTGTTCCAGTATGTTCACGGATTACGAGTTTTCTACGGTCCCCACCACTCTCCCGATTTTCCCCTCTTGTAGAGCCTTCCCCCAAACGCTTTTTGCGACCAAGTTCTTTCCCTCGAGGAGGCAGAGACTCGGGAGTACCAAGAACGTTCTTATTTCTTTTCTTAATGCCAGCATCTTTAGCGTTTCCTTTCTTAGCTTCCTTGGATTTAGCCCTATATCAAAAGACACAAGAAATAAAAATAAGATAACTCACAATCATATTTTCTGTCGGCATAGATATGCTGAATAACGGCATAGAATCATAGGTGCCGGCATTGTCTCACGAAATACCGTCTATGCCGTGACCAAAAAACGACATTGTAATTTAAAAATAAACTAATATCGACAATGCCGGTAGTCTTAGGAAATTCCTAGGTTATTCCTGTATACCAAAAGAGCAATGCCGGCATAGACGTAAAAATCATAAACAATGCCGTAACAAAATGTCGTCGTTGCATTCAACCTAAAATCACTGCCGGGATTAAACATTCAGTTTCAAGTGATTTTAGTTTATTGGCCGGCATAGCATTCATACTTAATTCAATACCTAAACATGATATCGGTATGGTATTCATACTAAATTCAACGCCGGAACCCATTACCGGCATTGTATTCATACTAATTTCAATGCCGAAATTTCCTGTAACTGTTTGAGTTATGGTTCGCGATTCTAACCTAAACCCACTGCCTTAAATCGATTAAAACACTCATACAACAGTTCAGGATCACTTACCTTCTCATAAAAGTAAATTTTTCAAGAGTTTGATGGTCTGAATCCTCTTATTCTTCTTCTTCTTCAAGAGCAATCCTATTGATCCTTTCTTCTTGTTTTTGTTGAGCTACTAATTTTGATTTTGGTTGTAGATTGGGATTGGGTTTCTTTCGCGGAGGCATGGTTATTGATTTGGGTAATCGACGAAGAAATTTTTGAATCGACGATTAAGAACGATGAAGAATTTTTTTTTTTCAAAACCCTAAACCTATAGGAGTGCCGGAATATATGAATAGAATGGGGGATGTTTTGATTTTAAGTTTTAAGTTTTTTATTTTGTGGTAAGGGTAGTATGGTCTTTTCATAATGTTTTTAATTAACCAAAGGGTATTTTAGTATTTCCATCCCCAAAAAACACCCTTAGCAGACACTATTGGTTGGGGAAATTTATATCCCCCAATCACGTGTTCTTTAACTGGACTTTGCATACTTGTACTTTCGATGGTTTTCCACTTTCCTCTACAATTGAGATTTTTTTTTTTTTTGATACCATTAGCATGGGAATCGGACATCTACCCTTCTTTTGATCCTTTTCTCTCCTTTGATTGTTTTTCCGTTTTTTGATTTGATTTTTTTTCTTCTTTGATTGTTTTTCCTTCTTTTCGTTTTTTCCAAAAAAAAACTTTAAAAAAAAAATGATGAAAGAAAGAAAAAATGAAGAAAAGAAAGTTTCCTATTTATTTATTTTTTTGATGGAAAGAGGTGTTTTGGAAAACCCCTAAAATTATTTATTAGATTACCTCATTCAAATTGAGGTTTGGATTGTTACATAACAGAAGTGGTAGATAAACATACCCTCCTGTTTCATCATTATACATTGCACACTGATACAACCAATTTACAATGTGAATTTGTTGATCTACATGAAACCAAATAAAATGGAAAAGACTAATCTTACTGGTATTTTGATTATTTTTCAACCATTTAGAGGCTTCTTCTTTGATAAGATAAAATCCTCCATAGAAGTAGATTCCGCTAATCAGTGTAATCACGATCCATTCCGATAGTCATTGATCTTCTTTGTATAAATATTGATCATCGTCACGTCGGAATTGTTCTTCTTTAAAGATATGCTTGAATCTCTCATCGGATTTTAGTTTAAGAGCCCGGAGGCTATAGTAAAACGCACTAATGGCGATTAGAATTGAAATTATTACAAGGCATGAAATAGCCATTGAAAACAGAAGAACAATAACATAAAAATAAATTCTAAAAACTAAATCACAGAGTGATTTTTATTGAAACCTAGGAAGTTAACTATACAATTACAAACCTAGAAAGCCTGTATTGATGAAAGCTCTCTGTGTATGCAAATAGTCAGAGCAAAATATGGTAAGAATAGTAGTCTCCTTCACTTGGACAAGTTGAAAGATGAATGTTCTTGGTTATAGAGAAGTATATATGCTGGTATTGAGGTAGTGCAAAAATTCTCGATGTGGCCTGTTAGATGTGGTACTAAAATCAACATTTGGCTAGATAATTGGATTATAGGTATTAATAGTCCACCTGTCCCAGTTATGGGTCTTTCTAACATAGTTTCTTATACCTTTGTGAGTGATCTTTTCATCCCAGACACTAGAATTTGGAATACTGATATCATTATTTCTCTGTTTAATCATGAAATAGCTACTGCTATTTTGAACATGCATGTTCCTGCAACAGGTGAAGACTATCTTATTTGGAAACCAGATAGAAATGGCAAATTTTCTGTCAAAAGTGCTTACAATACCTTATGCACAGATTATGTGAACAATGCAATCAATGAGGATACTATACCTAGAACTGTGTGGAAACATCTGTGGCATATTAGAGCTCCACACCGTGTCCAATTGTTTATATGGAAATGTCTAAAGAATATAGTTCCTACTAGAGCTAGAATTTCTAGTTACAAGACTGAAATAAGCTTACACTGTTGCTTCTGTAACCACAGTTTAGAAACAACTGAACATCTCTTCATAGAATGTGCTTATGCTAGAACTATATGGTCTTCTCTTGATGTTAATATCACTGATATTTTGCAGGTTCATAATTCATTTCGGAATTGGGTTATAAGTTGGTTTCATAATAATAGCTCAAGTTTAAATTCTCATATGAATACTGCCGAAAGTAATGTCTGCAGGTTTATGTGCACAGTCTGGTATATTTGGAAAGACAGGTGCAATCTGATCTTTCAAAATTCCCAACCTCATGCTAATGCTACTGCAGCTAGAATACTGAATTTAGTCAATCAATGTAATAACTGTATTGCATCTGTTAAACCTAATGATTACCTCCCTATTCAGATGAAGGAGTGGATTCCACCTGAAAAGTGTTTTCTCAAGATAAATTTAGATGCTTCTTACATAGCTTCTATAGGAAAAGGATCTGTTGGACTTATCATTCGTGATTTTGCAGGCACATGCTTAGGAGTTAAAGGAATGCCAGTGGATGGGGTGGTGGATGCTGATTTTGGAGCTGAACAATTGGAATGTAAAGCTCTATTGGTGGCAGTGGAATGGATAAAGTCTCTGGGTTTCAGTCAAGTTATATTTGAACTGGACTGTGAAAATTTAATGCAATCACTTAATAGTGAGGAATTACTAGTTCACTGGGCCAACCAAAATTTATTATTTTCTATCAAAGAACAATTTTTAGATAATAATCTATGGTTCTGTAAATCAGTCCATAGGAATGGAAATAATGCAGCTCATAATCTAGCAAAAAAAGCTAAAGAGCAAGCAATTTTTTTTGTTATTATGATAATCATCCTCCTAACATTGCAAAGTGGATTGAGGAAGACTATGTAATTAGCAATGGCAATTAATAAATTTAGTATCAAAATAAAAAAATAAAAAAAATTACAAACCGAGAAAGTTTCCTATTCGAACTTAGAAAAGGGTGCATTGCGGAATTTAATGACCGACCCAACGTGCTCACCAGTCACCACTACAGGATCAACGCGTGTAAAGCAGTTTCACTTCATAAATACACAAGTAATGAGTAAAAGAAAAATAGCTGACCGACACGGCATTTTCAATCCAACGACTGTGATGCAACGAGATATTTCAGGATCAGAATGTGAAAGTGTGTGAGCGTGAGTAACGAGTAACGGTTTTGATTTTGCAGTCTCTTTATTTAAACCTCATTTCATTTTCTCCGTTTAGCCCCTTCTTCCTTTTCTTCTCCTTCACAACGTCAACAATTACTCTTTCCATAATCCTCATTTCTGGTAAGTATATTTCTTCCACTCTGTGCACTTATGTTGCACCACATTGTATTATTAATCACTGATTAAGTATTGTGATCAGATCGAAAAATGGATCAAAAGGACTCATTTCATTCTGCCGAAACAGACCCTAAATATGACTGCGTTCTTTTTGGTAATCTTAACCTTCTCTGTTTCAGTTTAATTACTTGGAAAAAAGAAGAAGTAGAAGACTAGTTCTAACGTTTTTTTGATTTTATGTAGATGTGGATGATACCCTTTATCCTTTCAGTTCTGGTTTGGCTGTCGAGTGTAGAAAGAACATTGAAGGTTTACAGTTCATGACTCAATTGCCCTTTCAATTTGTAATTTATTTTATTTTTTGGCCAAGAAATAAATAACAAAAGATGGTTTTCATGGTGATTTTATTAGAATATATGCATCAAAAACTTGGTATAGAGGAATCGAAAATTGAAGAATTATGTACTCAACTTTATAAGATCTATGGGACTACAATGGCTGGACTTAGAGTATGTCTTTTGATACCCATTTTTTTACCAAATTATGGCTGTTTATATTGCATATAGAAGCATGTTTTTATTCATTCATTGCTTTGTGGGTATTCTTGTGTTATAGGCAATTGGTTATGATTTTGACTACGACGATTTCCACAGGTATGGGAATTTTATAATCCTTTTTATATTCTTTAGATCATGACATTTCTATGTGTACTATGAAATTAAGCTTTGTTTGTTTGCTCTATAGTTTTGTCCATGGAAGATTACCATATAATCGAAGGCTTAAACCAGATCCCGTTCTTAGGAGTATATTGTTAAGCTTGCCTCTTCGAAAAGTTGTAAGTTGGTCTTTGTTGCTAAATTAGTTTAATTAGTGAGACCCATGCTGCAGAAGTGTATTGACTAAATGTTATTAATCTGTATGGGTTTGTCTGTTTACAATCGCTTCTGTCTTTGTTTAAAAACAGATATTTACAAACTCGAATGAGGCCCATGCTGCAGAAGTTCTTAAGGTGCTTGGTTTGGAAGGTTGTTTCGAAAGCATTATCTGTTTTGAGACTCTGAATCCAACCTACAGTTCTGATAAAGGTGACTGTAAGGCTGGGGATTTGGAAACAACACCCATTACTACACCTTTTGACATTATGGGATATGGTTCCCAACCTAATGCTGAGACAGTACTTCCTAAGACACCAATACTTTGCAAACCGTCTGAAGCTGCCTTCGAACGGGCTCTTGAGATAGCCAACATCAATCCTAAGAGAACAGTAAGTTTAGGGGTTTATCTTTCTGTTTGTTCATTGAAGATGTTTACCAATTGGAGTTACGAATTGTTAAAAGTTATCTGTTACGTGCTAATGTTGTTGTTTACTTTTCTTTGCAGGTATTCTTTGATGACAGTGTTCGCAACATTCAGTCAGGAAAACTTATCGGTCTCCACACTGTACTTGTAAGTAATCTCTAAAGAAAACGCTAGAGCATTTGTGTTGGATCATTATAGGGAAAGTCTCTCAAAAATGCTAAACGTAACCCAATTCCACGAATTTTTGTAGGTCGGCACTTCTCAACGAATCAAAGGTGCAGATTATGCTCTGGAAAGCATTCATAACATCACAGAGGCTTTGCCAGAATTATGGGGAGTTGACGGAAATTCAGGGAAGGTTTTGTACCCTGGCAAGGTTGCAATAGAGGCAACAGTGACAGCTTAGTATAGCGAAGTGTGGATCTGCGTTGTTTCTGAACCAAATTCAGTCTCTGTATATCTTATCTCTTAGATACTATATCACATAAATTAACTCTACGTTATAGCTTTCAATGAATAAGTTTCTACTTTCTTTGGTTTAATCTAAAGGTGTAATCTTTTTTGAAATGAAAATGAAGAACACTGGAAGACAGTACCATAGTCGATTATATTATTCTAGACATTGCATTGCAGGTTTATCTAGAAAAACAGTTCTTGTTACTGAAACCTGCAGCATTAAGTAACATGTAATCCTTGTGCTTCATATTTTTGTTAGTCTCCATTACTTGTTATTGAATTCTGTCAGATTAAAACTGAAACTGCACCAATCTGAGTGACTTAATTTCTTAAATGGATTCTATGCATCTCTGTAGGTCATAACTGTTTAAGAAATTAAGAGATAGAGTAATGCAGTGTATTCTTAGAGGATTAGTAAGGTCAGAACAACGTAAGAGAAAGATAGGAGGATTCAATGATGCTTGCATTGGAGATATAACAATTTCGAAGAGTATAGCACTTGCTACTTCAAACAAGTAACAAGTGCTTTACCAAAGGCCAAACCTGCACCTGGATTCATACTCATGACAAAAGATGAAAGAGCTGAGAGATAGTTCATTCAACGAAATGCCCGAATGTTACTACAAGTGCACTTGTTGAGGAACGTTTTTGTGTATGAGACCAGTTGCTGGACAAAAATAGACTTGATTTTCTAGTATTCTTATCCCGATTTCTCCATCAAAGTGAAAGCAAAGTATAGGGTATTTCCTAGGTGATCGTTGGTCTCCCTCTTTGCTCGTCTATGGACATTGATTGCGCTAAGTCCTCAAAGTGATAGACTGGATATTGGTGGCAGCCTAAAATCAGGAGACAAAGTTAAATGTAAGGGTAACTTAGCGCTCGGTAAAGTAAACCATCAAATTCAGGTTTAGGTACCGCGTGTTATTTGAAAAGCAGTACTGGAGAGCGATAATCTCATTTATTATGCGATCTTTATATTCATCGTTACAATTCCTTTCTACACAATTGGACTATTGGAGCCTTTTCAGTTAAAAGTAGTTGTAAAAATGAGTTGGTTTTGCTGAGATAATTGAAGTCAGTATGCATATGCATTAGTTTGATTAGTTTTTTTCATATATTGTTTTTGAGTTTCGAACAGGTCATTTGTAACATCACCCGCATAAGCTGATCAAATTTTCTAGAATCAATATACTCCTAATATTTCAAGCCTAAAAAGAAAAAAGAATTTCAAACCGAATCATTCTGGTGCTGACATGGTATTTTTCTCTTCTTCTGTCCGACAACGTCTCATTCGTTTATCCTTTTTTTTTTCTTCCTTTTTTTTAAGCATATCCAATTTCTTATGTTCCCTTTAGCTTCTCTTTTTTCTGTTTTTTACCATCTTTTTGTCAAACCCGATTTATTTTCTTCCCTTTCGCTTCTCTTTTCTTTTTTTACCATCCTTTTTGTCAAACCTTTGAATTGAAACCCCTCTCTTTCTTTCTTTATTTTTTTTGATGACAAGTCCAAGATTATGGTAGGAAAAAAATATATGACGGTTATAAACTAAATACACACAATAGAACTTAAAAGAAGAGACCAAAACTGCCCCAAAACTCCCGAACTATCTAAATCTAAAATATGAGATTACATGCATTTCTATATTAGTTTAGAAAATAGGTCTGCATGTATAAGTAACAAAGAAGTTGGTCTCTTTGCCAAGGCATCAACAAAGAAGTCGGTCTCTCTATAGACATGCCTAAATCTTACAGCAAGAAAATTTGCGCGAGCTGCTAGTCATCTACTCCTCATAAACCATGGAACTAAATTCCTTTAAAAGACTTGAACAACGCTGTGAGAGTCTGAGCTTTCCAAATTCCGATAAGCATTCTACTGCACAGCCCACTCAAGCCTCACTGCATCCTCTAGGTAGTTAGTACATGGTACCACGCCACACCGATGGAAGTTTAAAGGTGAGCCTATTAATATAATCAACAATAAACAGTGAACATTGTAATACCCCAAAATAGTAAAAGGTACTGGCTCTAATCCCAATACACCGGATACAGTATTACCATAGATATGTCCCTCTGTTTTTGAATTATCAACTTCCTTCTGTAGGAACAGCTGACATTATGATGATTTATACATGCATTCCTAGTATCCTTCCTTACAAGACTGCTGGCATCAACCGTACACGTGTATCCCATAATGGCCTTTGCTATTTGATGAATGTTCTCTCCCTATGGGGTGACCATGATAAGTTGATTCATCATAGATAACGGCCCCGTCTTCCCTTTGGGCGGTACTACTTCACAATCTTCTGTCACGATCCTCCTCACTCGGCGCTCCTATCTTTACTTCGTCATCTTCTTCGTTTTAGGGTACTTACATCAAGTCCCTTGACTGTTTGCCGAAATATGAAGTTTTCTGCAACAGTCATTGTTCCCGCGGAATCACCATAATTTCGTCCCTTCGTCTTCTTAGAAGGCGCGAGTCCTCATTTTCTCATTTATTGAATTTATTAATCAAGTGGATCTCTTCTCCACGTGGCAAAAAATAACTGAAATCTTTTCCTAGTTATAAATACTCGTTTGTTCTTCAATCGTTCTTTTATTATGTTACTATCATTATATTCAGCTTATGGCTCGTCGTCCCGAAGGTCATTCAACGAATTAGGCATAGTCCCCGATGTGGCAGTTAGAGGTGACCCTGCGAAGGAAGTACGCCGCTGGCAATAGGTGGGTGAGGAAGTGAAAAGTTTGGTTACTCATTGTTTCACCCTCAGGGCCCGGATTTTTGCACAATAGTTGGAATGATCAGAAACTTATGAGATGTCTCAACTAGCAGAAGTGATACCCCCATACTTGCCGAACACATCAGCTGCACGTGGATGCGTATTTGAAAAGAATTCTCTTAAATATAGCCTACACTTTTATTAATCATAGGCCATATTATTTATAACCCACAAGAAAAACTTCATTTGTTAACGATAGTCCAAATCATAGCCCAAATATTTAAATATTTTAATGGAGTTCATAGGAATTTCATAACTAGTTAATTGAGTCGACCAGGAATAAAAACTGTTTAAAATTCTCCATTGCCTTGAATCACCATTTTCACTTGATTTTAAAGTTATTTTGGTGAACGTTTTTAAGAAAAAACCCTAACTTCTTTTTCTGTCATCTTCCTCCCCGATTGCCATAACTCCAATTGTGTAGCTATGATCACTGCCATATTTGTAGTCGTAGTTACAATAACTTCTGCTCTGATCATGAACCTCACCACATTAATTGGCCGACTTGGTCTAAAAGATCAAACTTTAAACTTGCAGTTGCAGAATACTTCTCTGTTAACTAGATGATGGCACCATTTGCATGGTTGACACTGTATCCAACATTTGGGTTCGTTGGATCAGTATACCGGCATGAAGTACATTGCAAATGTTAATTAACAGGACCTCATGACCAACATACCAATTAGCAAATATATTACTGTCGAGAGACTTTCATCGAGTAATGGGTGTATTCGAGCATCTTATTTTATAGAATAAATCTGCTGCTTCAATAATTCTAAACAGTATACGGTCATGACATAGGTTATTAGGTAAAAGGTTAAAATTAAAGATAGATACAAACAGAGTACATTCAAGTTTCCGATATAAGGTTAGCTAAAGGATCCTCATCTCAAATGAATTTATTCAGTGGAATTGGGATCTAGCCGTGGATTGAAAAATGAAAATTATGGATTGATGATATAAAAAGTATCACAAGAAAATGATGATTTTACTGATTACCAAGTCATTGATTCTCAATTCATTAGCTCGTTGGTTCGGTGAGTCACTCGTCTGGTTTATGGCTATGAATAATAATAGCAAAAGGTCAAACATAAAATTAAAGTCAACCTCTGCTGACTAAAACCATATGGGCTATGGTTAATAAAAGCATGGGCTATATTTAAGAGAAGCCTTTAGAAATATAGGACCACTTAGTTATCTTTAGATGAGGCACATCTAAAGACTTAAAGGCCTAGACAAATAAAGCTCCCACGTTGAATGGTGAGGAAACCCTCGCTTTTTATTGGCCGAAATAGGCCCCTTTTTTGAGTTTTGTGAAACGAGCGTTTTGGTGAGGACATTTGGCAACGTATGATTGGTTTAAAAAGAATAGGAAAAGATAAAAAAAAAAAAAAAGGAAACCAAATTCAATTTAGAATTCGCGAGGACACTTGGCAATGTATGATTGGTTAAAAAAGAATAGGAAAAGATAAAAAAGGAAACCAAATTCAATTTGGAATTCGCGAGGACACTTGGCAACGTATGATTGGTTTAAAAATTACAAACTCAAAAGGAAAATCTAACCTACCGTATTTAGAATTTTATGGAAGTCCAAATTCAATTTAGAAATTGAGTATCTACCGTATAATAACTATTTTTTCCAATTTAATATCTAAAGGGGAAAAAATCCACATATTTTCTGCGAAAATAAAATGAAAAAATAAATAAAATATACACATATTCTCTACCTAATTAATGTGTTTGCCCGCCACACCAAATCAAAAATACATCGCCACGTGGCAGGGCGAAGCCCCGCGCACACCAAATCAAAAATGCATCGCCACGGGGCGGGACGAAGCCCCACAAACACCAAATCAAAAATGCATCTCCACGGGGCGGGGCGAAGCCTTGCTCACACCAAATAAAAAATGCATCCCCACGGGGCTGGGAGGGGCGAAGCCCCACGTACACCAAATTAAAAGAAATAAAATGCCCGGTGTGTAGCACGGGCAAAAATCTAGTTCTTTCTTAAAAGATATATATATCAGGCTATTGCAAGATGTCAAAACGATTAATCACCTTCTGACCCTTCAACTTTCTTTTATGATGTATTTTTCTTCTTCCATAATCAGGTTGTAACCTTCTTTCTCGAACTTAACCCTTAATTATTGGTTTGGTGATTTATCTCAATTCGTATTTGTTGAGTAATGTGATTAGATTAATTAGTAAATTTGTAGTATTAGTATTAATAGATTTGTATGGACATAACTTGTTCATGTGTCATCTTATCTCTACGGTCTTTTATTGACCATGTGTAGAGAGAGAAACATTATTGAGAAAGAATATCAAAAGTAAATCAAAAGAGAGTGAGTAGAAACTATTAGTTTCCCACTTCTTCATGATCAAAATCCGTCTTAATCTTCATCATAAATTCAACCAAATATCTAACAATTGGTATCAGAGCTTAGATCTCTTAGATTTGATCTTGGTGAGTGAAAAAAATCAATCAATACTCATTAATTCAAAAAAATCAGCAACTGTCAAAGTTTTTAAAATCTAGATCTAGAAAAGAAAAAACCTAATTTTTCAATCAATCTTGAATCAAATCAATGGCAAGTAGTAGCTACTCAAATCAATACATTCAACAACCTTCAATACCACTTTTTCATGGAGAAAATTATGATTTTTGGGAAATCAAGATGAAAACCTTGTTCATGTCTCAAGAAGTGTGGGAGATTGTTCAAGATGGGTATGATGAAATTGAAGATACATCAAAATTAGATCAACCCCAAAAGGATTTACTTAAGGAGAGTAGGAGGAAGAATGCAAAAGCATCCATGTAGATCCAACAAGGAGTTGGAGACACCATTCTACCAAGAGTAATCCATTCATATAAAGCTAAAGAGGCTTGGGATCTTCTACAACAAGAGTATGGAGGCAATAAGAAGGTAAGGGAATTAAAATTACACTCATATAGAAGAGCTTTTGAGAATCTTAAAATGAATGAGAATGAATGTGTAAATGAGTTTTCATCTAGAGTTGTTGAAGTTGTTAATAATATGATGATGTGTGGTGAAAAGATGGAAGAAAGAAGAATTTGTGAAAAGATTTTGATATGCTTACCAGAAAAATTTGAACCCGTTGTAGCGGTTTTGGAAGAAATTAAATATTTCTCTACATTAAAGTCACAAGAGATATAGGCTTCCTTGAAGGTGTATGAGCAAAGGTTGTTAAGACACTCCGAAAATTCAATTGAGAGTGCATTTCAATAAAAACCCAACTTGGACTCAAAATATTCAGCAATGAAGAAAAATGAGCACAAGAGTGAATCAACATCAAAATTCAAAGGAAAGGGAAAATGGAAGAAAGGAGGAGCTAACTCCAGCAACTACACAAAGAGTGATTCGTCTCAAGTACCAAGATACAATTTTTGCAAGAAAAATGGTCACTTGGAGAAGAATTGTTGGAATAAAGGAAAACCCCAATGCCATAATTGTAAAAAGTATGGACATTTGGAGAAAGATTGTAGATACAAAGGAGATGAAGAACAAGCCGGTAGAGCGGAAAAAAAAAAGAAAAAAAAATGTTTTATGCTTGTCAAAGTGCTATGGAGACTTCCAAAAGTGAAGTGTGGTTTGTGGATAGTGGTTGCACAACTCATATGTCCGGTGAAAAAAGCTTGTTTGTGGATATGTATACTTCCATAAATTCTCTAGTGAAGATGGGGATGGAAACATGGTTCAAGCTAACGGAAGAGGTACAATTTGCATGCAAACTATCAATGGAGCAAAATACATTATAGATGTGTTATATGTTCCGGATTTGGCATAAAATTTGCTTAGTGTTGGGCAACTTGTGGAGCTTGGGTACGCGGTCCATTTTGAAGATGGATATTGCACCATTTATGACAAGAAGCACAACAACAAGAGACAAGTCATGAAGAGTATCAAGATGGATAAAAATAGAAGCTTTCCAATTGTGTTTGAAAAGCAAAAAAATGTTGCATTGAGGATGGAAACCATTGATGAAACATGGTTATGGCATAAAGACTTGGGCATTTGAATTTTAATAGTCTCAAGGTGCTTTCCAACAAGAACATGGTGCAAGGACTTCCACAACATATCAACCACAAAGATGGAGTGTGTGAAGGTTGTGCACTTGGGAAGCAACATCGCCAACCATTCCCAAAAGGTGTAGCATGGAGAGCAAAAAAACTTCTTGGTTTGGTACATACCGATGTGTGTGGACCAATGAAGACACCAACTCATGGAGGTAATAGATACTTCATTTTATTCATTGATTACTTTACTCGTATGACTTGGGTATACTTCATGAGACAAAAGTCCGAAGTTTTTAGTATCTTCAAGAAGTTCAAAAGCCTTGTTGAAAAGCAAAGTGGTCACTACATCAAAGTTTTGAGAAATGATAGAGGCAAAGAATACAATAACAAAGAGTTTGACAAATTTTGTGAAGATGAAGGCTTGGATAGGCAATTAACCGTGGGTTATACTCCTCAACAAAATGGTGTATCCGAGAGAAAGAACCAAACCGTGATGGAGATGGCGAGGTCCATGCTTCATGAGAATGGTATGCCTAAAGAGTTTTGGGCCGAAGCTGTTAACACCACCGTCTACTTGATGAATAGGTGTCCAACAAAAGCCGTATGGGACAAAACTCCTTTAAAAGCATGGAGTGGGAGAAAACCATCGGTAAGGCATCTCAAAGATTTTGGTAGTTTTATTCTCAAATTCCAAAGGTGAAGAGAACAAAGCTTGATTAATCAAGTGAGAAATGTATATTTCTTGGCTATAGCCTCCAATCGAAAGGTTATAGGTTGTTTAGCTTGAAAAACAACACAATGATCACAAGTCGTGATGTATTGTTCGACGAAGGTGCTTCATGGAATTGGGAAGAAGGTAAAATTGAGAAGAGAACCGTTGTTTTTGATGATGAACAAGAAAATTCAGCAACAAATGAATTTGGAGAAGGTGAAGAAAATGAGGAAGAACTACCTCAAACACCCCCAAATACAAGACAAGGAGCATCTCCAAGTATGTCTCCAAGTACTAGTGCATCAACATCACCACCATCGGCACCAAAGAAGATGCATTGGTTGAGTGAAGTGTATGAAAGATGTAAGTATTGTATGGTTGAACTGGAATTTTTTGAAGAAGCATCAAAAGAACCGGTTTGGATAAAAGCTATGGAAGAAGAAGTTGTTGTCATAAATGATAACTATACATGGGAGAAAGTAGCAAGGCCAAGTGATAAAGAAGTTATTGGTGTGAAGTGGATCTACAAGGTGAAGTACAATGCGGATGGATCGGTTAAAAGGCACAAAGCAAGGTTGGTGGCAAAGGGATACTCGCAACAACCCGACATCAACTACAATGAGACTTTTGCACTGGTTGCTCGTCTTGACACCATTAGAGCCGTGATTGCTATGGCTTCCCAAAGAGGTTGGTTACTTTATTAACTTGATGTCAAATCGGCATTTTTGAATGAAGAACTCCCTGAAGAGGTCTATGTAGAACAACCACAAGGTTTTGTGAAGAGGACAAAGTATACAAGTTGAAGAAATCTTTGTATGGCCTCAAACAAGCACCAATAGCTTGGTATAGTGAGATAGATGGATACTTCAAAAGGCAAAACTTCAACAAAAGCAAGAGTGAGCCTACATTATATGTGAAGACAAAAGGTACGTCTATTCTCATCGTTGCTTTATATGTTGATGATCTTATTTTTACGGGTAATGATGCTCATATGATTGAGCAATTCAAGAGAGAAATGATGATGAAATATGAGATGAGTGACATGGGTTTGCTCAAGTACTTCCTTGGTATTGAAGTTCACCAAAGTGAAGATGGAGTGTTTATTTCTCAAAGCAAGTATGCCGAAAAGGTGTTGAAGAAGTTTGGTATGCTTGGTTGGAACCCCACATCAACACCACTTGTAGTGAATGGGAATCTCAAGAATGATGATGGAGGAAGAAAAGTTGATGAGACTTACTATAGAGGTCTTATTGGAAACTTGTTGTATCTTACACATACAAAACCCGACATCATGTTTGCTTCAAGTATGCTTTCTAGGTTCATGAGTTCACCTAGTCATCTACATCTTGGCGCGGCAAAGAGGTTGTTGAGGTATATACAAGGAATCATGTATTCTAGAAATTTGGATGTCAAATTAGTTGGCTATTTTGATAGCGACTTGGGAGGAGGTATTGATGACATGAAGAGTACATCGGAGTATGCTTTTTCTCTTGGTTAGGGTATATTTTCTTGGGCTTCGAAGAAGCAACCAACCGTAGCTCTATCCATGGCGGAAGCGGAGTACATTTCGACATCAATAGCTACATCTCATGTTGTATGGCCAAGAAGAATCATGGAAGACATCCAAGAGAAGCAAGAAGGGTGCACCGAATTTTTTTGTGACAACAAATCGGCAATTGCTATGTCCAAAAATTCGGTCGAGCATTGTAGAGCAAGGCACATCAAACTCAAGTATCACTTCATTCGAGAAGCAGTTGAAGATGGTGAGATAGAACTCAAGTATTGCAAGACGGAAGATCACTTGGCGGACATATTCACCAAGGCACTTCCCAAAGACAAGTTTACAATTTTAGAGAATTACTAGGAGTTGTGAATTATCACATTAAGGAGGAGAATGTTGAGTAATGTGATTAGATTAATTAGTAAATTTGTAGTATTAGTAGTAGTAGATTTGTATGGACATAAGTTGTCCATGTGTCACCTTATCTCTAAGGTCTTTTATTGACCATGTGTAGAGAGAAAAACATTATTGAGAAAGAATATCAAAAGTAAATCAAAAGAGAGTGAGTAGAAACTATTAATTTCCCACTTCTTCATGATCAAAATCCTTCTTAATCTTCATCATAAATTCAACCAAATATCTAACGGCATTAAATGCCGTCCTAATTATTATGTATTAATTTCTCTTTCCTTATTGATCTAAATAGTCTTGCTTTATTTGGTATAATTTTGTGTGTTGTTTTTCTAATCTTTTTTATTATACTTCTTTTTCTTATCATGGCCCGCGCCCGTCTAATTTTAGATATTGTGTACTTCACCCGCCGTACTCAGGAGGCATTTCCCATTATTTTTGATCATTTCGCGAATGAGAATGGGCATTGGCATTCTCGTGTATTGGATGCTGATTGTTTGCTTGCTGAAGCCCGTGATGACTGTCTTCTTATTCCTCCCTTGTTCTTTGAGCATCATCGTTATTACCGGCAGCAATTCTTTGAAACCTACTTTCGTTTGCCTGGTGTGTACAATTCAATGCAGTAAGCCGAGGAGGCGCTTAATCAGGCTCTGGAGGTTCTTCGTTCTGTGCCTTGATCATTGTTTTTTCTTTCTTTCGCAAGTGCCTCATGTTCCTGTCATTGTTCATCATGTGGGGTTTCCCCTCCCTCATTTGTTTTTTGTAATGTTTTTTTTTTTTAATGTTAGAATGAAGAAATTATTGTTTTCGGTATCATTAGAATTTGGATCTAATTTAGTTTCCTGTATTAAATCTTATCCTTCTACGTTGTAGTATCCAGCGGCATATTCTCATCCGTTGTTTTGTCACACTTTTCATAGGATTACCTTTTGTCTTAAGCTATTCTTAGAGTCGATTCTTATGAATCTTATCCGGTGGTCTCGAGGTTGTGGGCCCACACCTTTCGTGAAAATCGAGCCTAGCACACAATCATGTAAAAAAATTTTGCCAGTGTTTTTGGGAACTCTATGTTTTCGCACTGTTGGAAAAGAAAACTTTAGCATGATTGTCTTACGCCCTTCTTAACGATGTTTCTTAATCAGTGTTTTCTGAGTCTTAACCTCACATCTTTTATAAGAATCGGGTTTAGCGCACACGTTTGTGCTAGTTTAGGTCAACATACAGTGCGATGTGCGCACACGTAGGAAATAAGACTGATACGTCCGCGATTTTTTTTTTTGTTTTTTTTTGATCGGTCAAAAGGAAAAAGTTCATTGAAAAAGAGGTACTTAAGGGGTACCTCAACCCAATAAATACAAACGACCCAAAAAAGAGAGATCGAGTTTGGAAAGGATCACCCAAAGAAGAGAACAAAGGAACAAGAGCCAAAAGAATTTAACAAACAAACCATACACCAAACCTCTCATATCCAATTCAAAGCGGCCTATGGAAATACGAATCCCATAAAGCTATCACCATGTTAGCCGTGAAACCCAACATGCTAGTGTTTGACTCCGCCCAAAAGTAAGCTTGGATCTTAATATCTCGAATTATATTTTCCAAGTTTCGCCTTTTGTGATTGAAAGTTCTAGAATTTCTTTCTTTCCAAATGCACCACCATATTGCAACTGGTAAGTTGTTCCATATACGATCAAGTCTTTCATCACCCCAATCATGACTCCAAGTTTTTATAGTTGCGGAAATATTACGATCGTAATTCCAATTAAGGTTGCATCCTTCGACAAAATAGTCCAAATTCTCTTTATTCGCCAATAATCATAGAATAAATGGGCCATTGTTTCATCTTCTTCTTCACAAAACCGGCACACCCTATCCACATTCATACCCCTTCGAACAAGGTTATCCGTCGTCATCAACTTTTCATGGTATAGAAGCCATAGATTATTTTTTTTTACTTTATACGGATAGTATCGACTCCAAATAATCTCACTTGGGAAGCTAATATCGCCGTGGTCGCAAAGAGAATCAAACCCACACTTAACCGTATAAGCATCAACCGTTTTATTTCTATCCAACATCCACAACCTAGAGTCTATAACCCCTTCTTGAATATTCACCACTTCTATTAACGAGTTTATGGAAGCAATCTCTCTCATTATGGCTTGAGAATATCTACTCCGAGACATGAACTTCCATTTGATGCCGTTACTCGATATCTCATATAACCTAGCCACCACTTGCCCTTTTGTTCTTGAAGCTTCAAAAGCCAAAGGAAATCTATTGCATAAGACGTCATCTCCAATCCAAAGATCTTCCCAAAATCTAGTTTCATTTCCCGCACCGATCTTAAATTTCACATATTTGTTAAAATCCTCGAGCTCATTGTAAATATTATGCCATAAACTACACCCCTTTTGCCCTTTCGGTTGAAGAGTTTCCCAACTGGTAGAGGTAGTACCCATCTGGTATTATCTAAGCTTCGGGCTCACACCTTTTATAGAAATTCCTTCCGGCGCCAATGCTTGTTAATTGAGGAACAAGTTTACCGCTGGTATTATCTGCATCCCCGACTTGTATCTTTGATTTGTACGATTAGAAAAATTGTTAATAGATTATTCATTATATTGCGTTTTTTATTACATGAGAACTTCTTTAGCCACATTCCATTGACTTCGGTATTGTGCTTCCCTTCAATTGGAGTGTTGTTCGCGTGTTTTATTTTGTAATGGAGCCTCCAACTACACAGACCTGGAAAGGTCTTACCCAGTTTGGTGTGAATTTTTTAGCACTAGCATTTCTTTGGACATGCGGAGCGATGGCCAACACCATGTCGCCCCTCTTGAAGTCTTTTGGTTGTAGTCGTGGTTGCCACAAGCTGATAATACTTTTGTGGATACAATTATAACCTTCGTTGGGATGACAACATATTCACCGTACACCAAGCTATATGGGGCGGCTCCAGTGGGTGTTTGTTTTTCAATTATATATGCCCATGGCGCCATCATAATATTTTCATGTTAGAGCCTTTTATTATCGTATAGGTTTCTGCTGAGGATCCTTAACAGTGTCTTATTAGTGGCTTCTACCTGCCAGTTTCCTTGTAGGTAATACGACGTTGAAGTGTTGCACTTGATTCGGGAAGTTGCCTTTAGTTCCTTGACATGAGAGTTGATAAAGGTAATCCATTATCAGAAGTGAGGTACATTGGTATCCCAAAGCAGTAGATGATGTGTTCTTTTATGAATGCGGCGATTGTTTTGATGGTAGTACTTTTTAGAGGGATTTCTTCCATCCATTTGGTGAAGTATTCTGTTTCCGTGACGATGAATTCATGTTAGTCCCAGGATTTTGGATTTATTGGTCCTATGATGTCCAGTCCCAAGCTGTGGAATGGGAAGGGGAAGGGGATGCAGACGCTTTAAAACATTGTATGAGGTGCATGAATAAAAAATCCATGTAGTTGACATTGTTGGCACCTTTCTACATAATTTTTGATATCAAATTCCATCATGGGCGAATAATACCCGGCTTCATAGATTTGAGTAAACAGCCTCGCCTTTCCTTGATGCTCTTCGTTATGGCTAAGTTCCATGACTCAGCTTCTTTCTTGTCAACGCATGCTAATAGTATCTGGTTATAACTTCTTTTAAATAGCTTCCTGCTGGGAGCTAAAAAACGTTTTGATACTTTTTCTACTTTTGCTGCCGCATGTGTTATCTCTGCGAGGACCCCGTTCGAGGTATAAGGTTCTCCAATCCTTGTCTAGCCCTTGCCACATATGCTTCTTCTTGGCATGGTGCCTCTTGGAAAGTGGGATAACCACTTTTTAATTTCTGATCTAGGGGAATCAAGTCCGACCAGTAGAAACTTATTATCTGGATTTTTCGATGTAACAAGACAGTCGGTCCATGTCTACACATTTGTGTATAATTCTATGAGATTTTTGATAATTGCATAATTTATATGATCTTATTGTCAATTCCATACTTGTTTAAGTTAGATTTCTTTCATTTTATTCTTGTATTACTCTTATTTTCTATTTTATATGTTTCTTTAGATGAATCATCTGAAATCAATGGAAATGGTGTTATAAAAAGCTAAGGAGAGGAAAGCAGTTCATTCTGGCATGAAAAGAGTAAGTTGGAAGGTGCAAACACTACTCTCGGAAACAAGTTCCAGGAGAATTTATGGTTGGTAAGAAGTATCCCAAAGCCAACCGTAAAACAAGTTGAACTCCCACAAAAATTTCATGTGGAGTTTCGGTTGATTCCAAGCTAACCGTAAATGGAGTTGAAGATATATGAATATTTATTCATTTCTATATTTTGAGGACGACGATCCGAATGCAACCCAAAAATAATGAGGTCAATCGGACATCGGATGAAGAAGTTGTGGCCGAAATGGCGAAGTACACAAAAATGTCTAGGAGGAATTACGGCCAGCTTTGAGGAGCTCGTTACGAACTGTAACTCTGCGTATTTCAAAAAGTTTTTCCGGTCAGAGTTACGTTTGGTATGAAGCTATCTGTAACTCTGGGGATTTTTAACGAATTTTTCTTGTCAGACTTACGGTTGGTTTGAGGTTATTGATACCAACCGTAACTAAGGTCATATGGGATTATAGATCAAGGATAACACGGGCCAGGAGAGATTTGGAAGACCTAATTCGTGAATCCTTATATAAAAATACCTCCTAAACATCAAGAAAGGATCTTTGACGTTAAGAAAGCTTGGAGATGAGAAAACTACACAACGGAGCAAAAGCTAAGGTTTCAGAGCGGTTCTCATCAATTGTAACAATACCCCATCACCTTTGTTATATGTATAACATGGATGCTACTACATGCATGATAGGTAAAAAACCCAATTGATTGAGGATGAATTTCTAAGATTCAAACGAGATTTGAGTTATTTTATTATTCTATTTTGAAGTTCTTCACATGATTATTGTTTGTTTATTTGATTATAAATGTTGATGATTGTTTGATGGATTGTTTAGGTGGCCAACTGAATTGATTACTGATTTAATCTAATGTTATTATTGAGTTAGGAGATAAGTAATCGTCGAATAACTTTTACACAAGTAGAGAACACAAGACATTGTGAAGGTATTATGTGGAGCGATTGCGTGTATGTACAACACTAAAAAGTGGACCTTGATATAAGAGTCCAACTAATAGGATCAACCTATAAATTCATAAAACATAAAGCATTCGACCAAATTACACCTTGAGTGATCCACTACTACGTGGTTTAGACGAATAGAATTTGGTAGACGAGAACTTTAGTATCTAGTAACATAAGGGATATTACTGATCTAGATGCTATTCTACAGTTGGTGACAATCTATGATTAACAATGAATAGATAAGTATAATAACTCATTGACGGTTTAGTTAAGAAGAAGGATTTCTCGATCATTTCTCTCTCTATTGCCTACAACTTAATCTTGTAGTTATTTTTGTTTTACTTTAAATCTAAAACAAAACCCTCCTTTGTGACCTTTTTAACAATTAAATCTCCCTTATCTTCGTGGGAATGAAACTGACTTACATTATATTATTTTTAATTGAGCTGAAATAAGATCACTAATTTGATTGCACCTGCGCCACGCATCAATTTTCTTTTGCTTCCTTTGTCCCTATATATTTGCATAATGCTCCTCATGTGGTTATAAAATATAGGCTTCCGTCGATGAATGTATACTTACTCCTTGTCTTCCAAGGTAACAGTCGATCTTCCGGTCTGCGTTTGAAATATTCAAAAAGAGAAAACCTCCTATCATTTTCATCTTCAAAGATGACTTCTTGAAACCAGGCTGATGATACTTTGTTTTTAGTTAGCGTTATCTTTTCCCCATCGCAATGCAACATTTGTAAACTCGAGGCGAGCATCTGCATGCCGATTTGAAATTATTTCCATGTATTCGAGAGTAACTCTATCGAATTCTTTTACCACACTAGTGGAAAATAGCAATTTCGCGACCGACAAAGAAAGTCATAGATACGAGTTAAATGACTTTCTTTGGCGGTCAAAGAAAGGGTCGATGTTTGAGCGTCTTTTTCAGCTATGCGTGTCCCTGCGGGTCGTTGAAAATCTTATATCATCGACCGATTTTAATGGTCAATACTTTATGACTGATTTCAATCAGTCATAGATATAAATCTTAATATATAAAAAATAGATTCAGACTGGCTGTCTGGCCTGACTGAATCTGACTAAATCTGAAATCAAACACAAATGAGAATCAAATGAAACTCAACTGAAAACCAAATTCAAATGAGAATCAAATGAAACTCAAATTAGAATTCAAATGAGAATCAAACGAAACTCAAATGAAAACCAAATTCAGATCAAATAAAAATGAAAATCAAATCAAACTTGCACAGAAATAATCATTCAATTTAATATTCATTGATTCATTGGTTTCAAATTACACTAAAAGGATTGAAATCTAGAGTTCTGACCAGTGTAATCTTACAATAAAAGTAACTAAGTTCTAGGATTCGGTTACAAAACGATGAACTAAAAAACTATTGATTAAACATCAAAATTATAAACTCCGATGATGATGATGAACTTATTCCTACTTCATAATGGTGTACCTGCACAACAAAAGCCATTAGCTGATTAATGTGGGGAGGTCGCAATACTCAAGAAAATGCTTATAAAAACAATAACCATGCCATGCACATGAGAGGACAGTGATCTATAAAGGTGGGTATCCTAACCAATATGATGTCAATCTCTTTACCTGCCTCTGTCCAACATCGACACAATGGCACAAACTAACTAGTTCATTAATTCACGACCTTGACATATCTCGAGCACAAGATACAAAATGGGTTATACATGGAATCTTAATGTAAGAACGGTAACAGGTATTGCAGGTAAGATTGCAGAGAGGCCCCAAGATGAATAACCAAAAGAACTCAACAGTTTTGTTCTTCCTACTGATAAACAAGTTGCTATTAGCGCAGTGATTGAGAAAAGCATGAGGAAACAAAGAAACCTATTTGTTGAATCAATGGCTTTAAATGGGAAAAACCCTATTACAATCCCAACCAGAAGAGGAAACAAAGCATGAGATACAACAAAATTCATCCATGGAAACTACTGAATCATTATAGAACCGATACCAGAAACACAAGCAACAATCAGAGAAAAACTCAAGGAGGATAAAAAGTGCAAAGTTGTGAAGATTAGTACAAATTCCTCATAGATCAGTTAAGCATATATTGTTAGCATGTTTGGTTTCATCTTCACAATAAATACGACAGATGAACAAACTAATATATGAGAGAATGCAAAAAAAACATGTCCCATATTAAACATTGTAACCCTTTAACGGGAAGTAAGATCTGCCAATATATTCATCGAGTTTTACGAAGACAAGCAAGCGGCAGCAACAAAATAATTAGATAGAAAAATTGTAATAACAAGTCCCTTGTACTAAACAAAGAGCAAGGTTAGGGGTCTCTTTAGACAACTAACAACTCTTTTCAACATGATTAGCAGCTTCCCTCAGTAAACCCATGTTTTCATTCATTACCATATGTAAGGATAAGATCAGGTTATTGGTTCTATGACTTTTACAAATACAAGCTCATTAGGTGTAACTGTGTACATGATAATGAGACAATGGGTTTGCTTATGCACTTTATGATGATATCTTATTTTAGGGAGAGCACTGGGAATTATTATTTCAGGATATAGATTCACAGCCATTTCCAAATACCTAATTGCTAGAGAATACCTATTAGCTTTACTAGATAACATGCCTAACATAAGCACAATCTTTCCATCCCTATCAGGATCTAAAACACCATGTTGTGAATGATATATCATTTTACGAAGACAATCAAGTTATTCATGTATATCGAATTATAGTTACTGATTTATAAAGGATGTATGTACCAAGGTCAGAAGATTAATAAAGATACATGCCTCGACAAAACATTATGATTGCATATATGCCACAATCCACATTCAGGTAGTTTCCTGCCAACATCAAGAGTTGAATCAATGTTCAAATCTCCATGTACATAAAAAAGGTAAAAAAAATAAACAGGGAACTGAATAATAGTTTTTACCTGAGCATATTGATCCCAATACTCATCATTGGCCTGAGCATCTCCATTCCAATACTCATCATCTCCAACAGTTTTCGAAATTGATGGAGCTTCATTCGCGGCTCCAGTAAAGACAAATGGATCTTCATAAGCGTTCTTATTGGGGTGTGATCTTATTGGAGATTCCAAAACCAAATTCCAATGCTTCCTTGTCACATCTTGGCAGTAAAAAACTTGTCTAGCTTGAGAAGCATGGATGAATGGCTCGTCGAATTCTCTTGAGCTCTTCATAAACCTTTCGAAGTTGTAAAACCTCGAGTTTGTATCTCGATCCACATATGATCCCTTTACTTTGTCTTCCATTCGTACCCAATGACAGTTAAAAATAACTTATGTGAAAACTCCATAGTCCACTTCAAATATATCTTTCTATGAAACTGGTACAAGCATCCATGGTAACTCCACTATTTTGTATAATAAAACCTTTTTCTGCATCGGCTGTATAGAAAAGATATCCATTAACAAAGTATGTGTTATACGAAACTGCCGAGAAGAAAGGACCAATTGCCATCCTACGGAAATCTGTCATGGAATTTCCTTCAAGTTGTTCCTCTAGCCACGAAATGTAGTCCAAATGCTTCATCCTTCCCGTACGAGTTTGGTTAAAGTTACGAAGATATATAGCGTATTTCCTGTCACATAAAAAAGAAAGAAAAGGAAAAAAGCGAAAGTTAGAAGGTTATTTTTTAAAGTGTAATGAAATGATTGAAAGAGAAATAAACTTAGGTTTTACTTGAGTGTCTCAATATCCACAAACGAACTTGTTCATACTGTAAGTTGGTTAATGAACATGGTTTTCCTTGCGAACCAACTGGGTATGGACCTTCATAAGCATCACAGGGCTTCTCTATCTTTCCACGACACTTAAAAGACTTTCGTTTCGTATAGGGAAGGATCTCGGTTTCAATGGCACGCTCCTTCATTGACCCCATACTGTTTTTTAATAGAGCCTTCTATATAATTTTTGTTGCAACCAAGAACCTTGTAGACTCTCATCATCCTGCACATACAATTGGTAAACAAGTATTTGTAAGTTTACTGAGTTCATAAAAGAATAAACCAAAAGAATACCAGTGATTAAAGGATTGTACCTCTCGAAAGGGTACATCTACCTAAATTGAACAGGCCCCAATTGATGTGACTCTTTTGCCAAGTGTACGACAACATGAGTCATACTAACAAAAAATGCAGGAGGGAAATACATTTCGAACACGCATAACGACTCCACGACACGATCATGCATTACACGAAGCTCAGCACGATCAATAACCTTAGAGGTAAGGACTTTGAAAAACAACGACAAGTGTCCAACTGCCTCGCGCAAAGGCTTATGTTTTTTGAAACAATGCATTAAAAAAATAGGCATTAAACCCTTCATAAGGATGTGATAGTCGTGCAACTTTAGACCCTTCAATTGGAACTCTTTCAAGCATTTTTTTTTTTTTCCAATTCCCACTGTAACCAATTGGAACTTTAAGTGTGCTAAAAGTTTTACAAATAACTTCCCTTTCTTTCTTAGACATCCAATAAGGTGCAGGACGGAGTATCTCTATTCCATTCTTTTCCGTCAACCACAAGCTAGGATTTAAGTTTAGCATTTTTAAATCTCTGCGCGCTGGAGCCCCATCCTTGGACTTATCCTTATGGCACATAAAAGTTCCAGACAGATTCTCTGCAAAATTCTTTTCTACATGCATGACATCCACATTGTGCCGGATTTGTAGAAACTAATAAGATTAAGTTAGAAAAGAATAACAAACAACAAAACATATTAAACTAAAGTAACTACAAGATATAACAGGTGATGCTAAATTTACCTTCCAATATGGGAGACGAAAAAAGATTGACCTATTTGACCAAGGAGAATCAATGACAGACCGCTTTACCAACTTCCCAAATTATTTATCTGCAGTTGCTGTCTTGTTGAACAATTTGGCGCCACTCAAACATCTTGGTGCAACCCTTAAATTCTCTGATCCGTTGAATTGGTATGTTTTCTTTATATAAGGGTGAAACCGATCTCTTAGAAACCTTCTATGACCCATATAAGCAAATTTGGAACCACATTTTAGCCAAAATGTCTATGTATTTTCTCCACACACAGGACAACCATATCTTCCAGAAGTTCGCAAACCATAAATCTGGGCATATGCAGGAAAGTCATGTATACACCACAACAATATTGCTCTCATTGTAAAGTCAGTCTTCGTATGTGCATCGTAGGTTACCGTTCCAAGTGACCATAACTCATTTAACTCGTCGATCAGTGGCTGCAAATAAACATCAATGTTATGGTTGGGACCAAGTGGACCAGGAATCAGCAGGGTTAACATTGTGAAATCCTTTGTCAGGCATTCAGATGGTGGAGGGTTGTAACAAACAAGCATAACATGCCAAGTACTGTGCGTGCTCATCATTCCAAAATGATTAAAACCATCTGTTGCTAATCCTAGACGAACATTTATTTTTTATGAAGCAAACTCAGGCCACTTCTTATCAATCTCCTTTCACTGTGAAGAATCCACCGGATGTCTCATGTGTGTAGCACTTTCTTGAACCTTAGCATACCATGTCATCAACTTAGCAATCCACGCGGTGCCATACATCCATTGCAACCTTTCTGTGACCGGAAAATACCTCAGTCTCTTCACCGGAACCTTTTTAGCAGTTGGACTACTCCCTTCTGGTGGTTTTTGCGATAGAGAATACAATCGTTAATACAAGCATGAATAATTTGCACCGGCAACTGAAATGGCTTGATCATCTTCTTAGCTTTCCTACAAGTAGATAGTAACGTGTTCCCAGCTGGTAGAATAGTTTTCATATATCCCAATAACTCAGTCATGAAAACATCAGAACATTGATACCTTGCTTGCATACTTAGCAACTCAACTGTTGCTGACAGTTTTGTATGTTCATCCCACAACCTGGAAATAAGGGTTGCACTGCATCCTTCTATTGATGGTGTATTTTTGATAAAGGATAAAATCATAAAATCATGATACTACATGTTTCTGACCCGGCTTCAGGAACGCATGTGACGATTCGTGTTTTACGATCTATGAACCATTTCACGATCTCTGATCGAGTACCTATCAGAGCCACGATGAATATGTTTCTTGAAAGGCCTCCCACTAGCTGAGCGTTCGATGCTACGCATTTCATCGTGCCCTCTATGTAGAAGAACGATTAGGCGGTCCTCCTACATAATTGTTTGTTGAGAGGGCTTAACGCCTTCAGGACGTCGGCGATACTCGTTGTTCCCTGACTACATAGAGAGACCCCCCTCTACATAGAAGAACGATTAGGCGGTCCTCCTACATAATTGTTTATTGAGAGGGCTTAACGCCTTCAGGACGTAGGCGACACTCGCTGTTCCCTGACTATGTAGAGAGACCGTGTATAGATTCAGGCGGTTGTCCTACATAATTGTTTGTTGAGGGGGATAAACGCCTTCAGGACGTCAACAACGCTGCACGTTATTCCCTGACTATACACCTTTCAGAACGAGTATGATGCTTCAACTATCTCATATCTCGATTTTACAATAGATTAATTCTACCGTGACATTCGCCACTGAATTCCTAGAAAATAATCTATTATATCTCATTACTCCGTTCCATGGCTAACCCCGGCTGATTCCATGGATTAGTAATAGATAACCATTTTATCTCATTAATCCGTTCCTTGAATTCCTCGGTTGGATTCATGGATTAGTAATAGATACACAATTCATTTATTACTCCGTTTCATGAGTCATTCTCCGCTGAATTTCATGAATTAGTAATAAATATCCAACAATCGGGCATCTGGACTATCACCGAGTAAGCCCCAATAAAATGGTGCAAGTGTACTCAAAAATGATGCACGAACGAGCACCCAAATGCACGAACGAGCATTCGAAAATATGGACAAACAAGGAATCCTACACAAAACAGGAGAGAGAAAATAATAATAAAAAATAGAAAAGAGGCCCCTTGGGACCGGGCCCACCGGCCGTCCGATCGTGCCGCCATGGCCGGTCCCCCACGCCTCTTCCTTTATTTTTCTTATTTTATTTTCACGAACTCATGAAAACTCCTTCATTCAAGCAACTTTCCTTGTTTGAGCAAAACTCACGGTCTCTCCATATTTTCACGGTTTCATGAAAAATAATAAAAATAGGGAAGGTGTCGTAGGACCAGGATACCTAGCCGGCCAGCCATGCCCTAGTCGTTTGTCCCACACCTTGCAATCCCTTATTTTCATAATTATTATTTCCCTCATCTCATGAAACTCCTCCGTTTGAGCAAAAATCATGGTTTCTTCATATTTTCTCAAATATTGCTCAAACCATGAAAAAGCCAAAAAGTCAAACGATCAACCGACTAGGCTACTCACGTCAAATATTAAAATATTATTATTTTAATATCTCAAAATTTTGATCAAACGAGCAAAGTTCTACTTGCTCATTCGAGCAAAATCAAGAATTTCATTCAAGATCAAACTCTTCTAAAAATCCAAAATATTGCTCAAACGCACATCAGAAAATACCAAAACTCTCAGATTGAGAAACAGACATTATGGTGACACGGGCATGCTTCCTTGACTGACCAAGGACGTCCCTAAGGCTCGCAAGGAGCCGGTCCCACACATCTGCATAATTTTGACATAATTTGCTCAATTGCTCATATTGGGTCCAAACTCTTTTCAACCAACTTGGAATTCGCTCAAACGACCAACAGTTGGTCCCACGACCACTAAGGGCCGATCTCATGCCCTATTGGTTGGTCCCTCACTTCTCCATAATTAGGTTTTATCGCCTAACGCTCGCACGAGCATTATTCTAATAAATGATCAACACCAGCGTGCGTTTGATCATTCTTTCACCAACCGGTCAACTAAAGACCCTGGTGCATGCTCACTCGAGCACTTGGGAACCACATGGTCGTCCATCATCCCATGTGGTTGGTCTCTCCTTCACTCAGTGACCTATTTTCAGCGATTCATCAATTGACGAACAATTGATCAAAATTAGGGTTTCGAACAAACGCTCCACAAATCATCATTCTGAGCAAGTTCAAACACTAATAATTTTGTGTTGATCCAGTAATCGACATCCAGATTAATTATATAATATTTGGTAGACTACCAATATTTTAATTAATATTTTATTGGGTCACGTTACCAGTAATTCATCGAATTGAGCAATACTTGCTCAGTTGCTCGAATATTGATTAATCTATCAATATTCAGTAATTTATCAACATTCATTAATTCTTCGAATCGAGCAATACTTGCTCAGTTGCTCGAATATTGATCCAACTATCAATATCAATATTCAGTAATTCGTCGAATTGAGCAATACTTGCTCAGTTGCTCGAATATTGATCCAACTATCAATATTCAGTAATTCGTTGAATCGAGCAATACTTGCTCAGTTGCTCGAATTTACAATATTTTCTCAGACGAGCAATATCAATATAAGAACTGTACGTCTCAATCATGAATCACTGAGCATTCGTCACTCATGCGTAATTCAACAAAACTTAGACTCACTGTCTAATAAGTCAACGACTGACTAATCAAATACACGTCTTCTTTGCAGATTCCACGTTCGTGAGACATCAATCACGTCACATGGGGGGATACTACTTAGGGTTTTGGTCTGGTGGCCTACGGCACGTGTGTTCATCCACAATGAGAAATGTGAGTAATTCATGCAAATGGTTGAAGGAGTTAGCAAAGTAGTGGGTGGACGGTTAACCAAGTCTCCACACTACCTGGAACTTGTTTCACCACGATCTCCCAATTTCCCACTCTTTCACTCAAGAAACTGTCACACTTACTGGGATCAATGTGTTCACTATTCTAACAATATAAATAAGTATCTGAATCCATGATTGAAAAGACACAGAAAATCCACGAGATATTGAACAGACAATCCATCGTCTAACCAAGAATCATCGTGTGAGCAACACTCTCTCAATAATTCAAACTTATTTATCATTTGCAGAAACCTACAACACATTCACAATCCTTGATCATCATTGATCTCACACAATTCTCAGCTTCCCTCCTACAGATCAACCCATCTCCCTCTTTGTGACCGAATTGACTCTGGAACGGCCATTGACTTGGTTTAGGCCGGAGTCCTACAGATTGATCTCTCGAACTCAAATAACTCTCATGCAGTGCATCTGTTTGAGGTTAGGAAGTTTGCTTGGTTGAAGGAGCCTCCGTCACACGACCGTCTCTCTATTCCCTAAAAAACATGCGAATCGTTTTCCCCCATCTACACCTTCAACATCTTCTTGCATTCGACAGTAGCCTTATCTTGAACATTACCACTAGAACCATCTTCAATAGCAGCAGCCGACAGATGATCAGGATCATTAAGGCATTCTTCAGGGGTATCAAGACCAAGTACACCTCCATGCACTTCATTGAACAAGTCATATATTTTCTAATGAGATGCAACAACATAATTCACAACATTATTTGCAGGTAAGGTGGGAGCATTAACATTATTCACCCGAGGTTGCTCTCCATGATGGATCCATGTTCGGTATGACACATCGAACCCATGATCAAGGATATCCTCATGTACATCATCTAGAGATTTTGGTAAACTACTGAAATTCTTACATTTCATGCAAGGACATCGAAATTATTTGATACCTTCACCAAGACTCTCTATTGTAAATTGGATGAAAGATTGAACACCTTTAATCCATCGAGGTGAACCCTTGGGTGCAGTCATCTATTCTTTACTTGGAGTAGTTACACGATGTTGAAACATCTGCAAAACAGCGCATACACAAATCAGAAACCACAATTTAGAAGAAACTGCATTAAAGTAGAAGGATTTACAGTAGAGAATGATTTACATTACATATCATCACAACTATTTGCATATCCATAGTAAGTACAACTCAAAAGAATTCACTCTAATTTCACCATGATAGCTATTTTAGTCCACCAAGCCAAGACGTTTAGTCCACAAAACCAAGAAGTTTAGTCCACTAGATCAACTACTTTTTGTTAGCAGACTATGAATAAAAAGAAAAAAGAGGGAGGGTCAGCTACTTAGGTGAAATTGAATGCTCATTTTTCAGTACTAGGTAAGGATTTTTCTTCTAATACTTCCTATTATCATCCAAGCATACAAAGTCTTAAACTTTTTTTTTGTTAAAAAGTAAACTCATTTTTAAGTAATTGAAGAATACTATCATTACTAATAAAGCAGAACTGAATCCTTTGTCTTGAACATAATTCTAGAATGAGTGAAGAATAGAAGCAATTAAGAGTGCTAAGAGTGGAGTTACACCTAATAGTATTGACTCATATTGTACTGAGCATGCAAATAACTTATCATCTGTGTGAAATTAAGAGTGCTAAGAGTGGGATCCATTCTTTAAACTTAATTAACAAAACTATGATGATGATGTTGAGAAGAAGATTAATCAAATCCTAGAACAAGTTACTACTCACCAGATTCATAACATAATTACTTATTTTAACCTAATTAAGCAAAACCCTAAAATTTAAGATAGACTTAAATCAGTTAAAACTCAAATCCTAGGGTATACTAACCAAAACTTTCCTACTGAAATTCAATTAGGCAAAACCCATACAAATTTTAACTTAGAATTAAGTATTTACCTTAACAAATTGTTGATCTGGATATTTGAGTTCTGAAATCAAATCATTTGTCGCAGAATGAAGAACCTAACTACCTTATAAATTTGTTGTGAATTATAATGTTTCATATCAATTCGATGATCAAATTTTCCATGAGTGTCTGAGAAAGTTTTGCAGAAGAAAATAATGAGAGAGAATAAGGAAAAAAAAGAGAAGAGAAGTTTATGAGAGATCGAGCTTTTCTTTTTTCTAGATAAGAAGCTTGTGGTCTAAAACGAGTCAGATTTATAATTGACTCAGCTGAATGGGCTGAATCGCATCTCAGCAGGATCTAGATAAGAAGCTTGTGGTCTAAAACGAGTCAGATTTATAACTGACTCAGCTGAATGGGCTGAATCGCCTCTCAGCTGGATAATTTAGTCTGAAATGAGTCAGGTTTTGAACTGACTCAGCTGAATAGAAGTTCTGAAATTTCTTCATGGTAAAGAGATTGTGTATATGCCATTTCTAAGAATTTGGATTGTAACACATTTGAAGTTTCTGCATCAGTGTTGGTTGGAAGCTATGCAAAGAATTATGAGTAAAAGACTGAAAAATAATGAGTAAAAGACTGAAAAAGAAGTTGAAAGCTATGTAAGAATTAAAAAACAGAAAAAGAGTTGATGAAACTGAACAAGATTGAAACACTTGAATAAAACTGAAACAATGTTAAAAACTGAACAAGATTGATACTAATATATTTATTAGATAAAAGCAGGGCTCTGAAACCTGCTGAAGCTACATATCCATAAAAGTTGCAAGACACTTCTTTACATGTTTTGAATCTCTTCTTCATCAAAAAATAAAAATAAAAGATGAGACTCAAAACCATACAAACTTGCAAGTCTAACCCAAAATACTTACATCTCAAAAAAGAGATTCCCATAACTAGTTACATATACTGCCGAGTACGTAATATATCCAAAAACCTTTCATGTATACCAACCATGTATATATATACCCAAAAAAAAAGTCCCAAACCTCCACATAAAAGCAGAACTCCAAATCCATTAAAAGCCAGCACCACCTGCGGTAATTGGGAAAACATAATGTTGTGGCAACATAACCTTGTCACTATGGAAACATCTTTAAAAGTTCCTTCACCTTCACAGAGACTCTCAGAAGGTAAACAGATTTCATCAATGAGGACCAAATGACATTCATTGTCCATTGAAGGCCTATTGGTAAATATATAACCTACTGTAATATCTCTCTTTCCAATGTTTCTGAGAATTACTCGCTGAGATCCAGCTGGTTGAAAACCACCACCATTCATACCCTGCAGATGATAAGCACATCCAATATGGCAATAAGATTTTACTGGTGTACATAAAAACACTGCAAACTAAAAAATCCTATCTTGAGAAACTAGAAAGCGTAATGAGTTGCAAACTAAAAACTAGTTATAGAATGTTATTACCTAAGCACTAGCATTGCTAAGGTTAGGATTGCAACTTAAACCAGCCATTAGTGTCTCAACAGTTTCCTCGAGATTACGGACCCGATCTTCTACAACTCTAGTCTTCAGCACTTGCTGTCATAACTGCTCCCTAGGAACTACAGAAGCAAGTAGTTCAGTCTTAGATATCCCACCTCCCATTCCTCGAACACAACCTATATCATCAACTCCAAACACCTACAAAGAAGTAAACAAAATCAGTTAGCTAGCTAGTAACTAACAAGGTTTTTTATTTTTTTGGAAACAGCACAAATTCATGTGCACTCACCTTGGCGACTGCATCTCTGTCCAAATGGGTTTCATCTCTATACTGTTCAGTTTCATTCAACTCCCTTACTTGTGCCTGCAAAGTACATTAGATTGTAAGTCAGCGGAAAAAAAATTACAAAGAAAACCAACAAAGAAAAATATATACTAGTCAATTAAAACCAAATAAGAAAGCTGAACTTACAACATATTCTCTGCATTTTACTTCATAAGAGTTAGGGTCCATCAATTCAAGTTCATCTTGAGGGATTTCTTTGTAAACATGTGTAGCCAAGTACACAACAGATCTGCTTACACTCATAGTTGGAGATTGTTGTTCCATAAAATGTCGATGACGTGCAATGCCATCCCTTCCAGTAGTATGCAAAGCTTTCACTAGCTTCCTTGATTCCTTCCTTATCTCCCTTAGCATTTGATCAGCTTCTGAATTATGCAAGTCCATAAATTTCTCCCAATCCTCTCTCTTCACACCACTTGGTCTGTTGTTCTTCTCTCAGCAACAGTAGAAATTGATCGCACCATTTCCTTAGTGTAGTCTTTTTGTTCTTCCATGATTTATTTTCCATCCTTAGAGCCTTGCACTTGATCACTTCAGTTACCTTGTACTCACTCTTGATGGCTCTCCAGATTTCTTCCTTAAGAACCCAAGGACCATCTCTCCAATCTTCGTGATGTGGTGGGACAATACTCCTGTCTATCGTTCCAACCCTAGTGGCATATTTCTTAGAACCATCTTCTATTGGTTGTCCCATAGAATTGAACTTGATTTCCAAAAGGTGATCATCTGCTGAAAACAGGCAATAATTAGAAGATAACTTGATAACATATTATATTGACATAAAGGAAACTAAAATATAATGTTGTGTGTTACCATTAATCCCGCTTTCCTTGGTATTTTCAGCTTCATTATTTGCTTGATGAAAAGCCTCATGCCATCCATCTCCTTCATCCTGATTCTCATTACCATGGATTGGAGAATGATCGCCATCTAACGAAGACAAACGATGATGACTCCCTTCACTTGAACTTGCAGCGATGTGACCACCTTCAGTTGATGGGGACCCTTGTGAATTGAGCAAATCCCTCGGCCAATTAGCTGCACTTGACCTAGGAGTAGTACTTGCAGACCTAGTACTTGCAGACCGGGATCGACTGCTACTACCAACATGAAGTCTCGGCATAGTTGTCTAAAATAAAATCAATTTGAAAATTTACCAACCACAATACAAATCATTCAATTTCAATAACTAACCTATCAACAAACACATAAATCAAACTATCAAACCTAATTACATGCTTGTAGGCTTCTATTATACAAGTAACACCGATCAACAAGTGATCTTCAAAAAGCACATTAGCGCTAAAACTTATGCAGAGAGATATACTAATTAAATGACTTAATCATGTCTGACATACTTTCCAAGGTCCGGTGCGTTATCTGCTATAGAACAGGTGAAAGACTTTCCACAAAAGTTGAAACATGTGAAACTTGTACATAAAACTCCTCGAATCAGAAATCATTCAAGTCATTCAACAAAAGGAACTAATTAAAAATGATTGTTATGCTCAAAATTGAATAACCTATTAATCCATCAAATAAAACAGAAAGAACTAATTAACAATGCAAACCAAAAAGAAGAACAAAGAAAAAACTATACTAACAAGAGCAGCAACACTAAAACATGATTCTATTCAACAAGAAACAAGCAACACTAAAACAAGATTATGTTCAACAAGAAAAAAACTAATACATGACCCACAAAAATATAGCTTTAACTAACTCTAAACCAAAAATTATCACCAAATCAAATAAAATCAGATATACCTGATGAAATTTATGAACTTCAACTTAAGCTATTCAGATCTACCTGAAATCAACCAATAAAATAGTCGTGGTTAAACCCCATGAACAAAATCGACCAGTAAAAGAAAAAAAAAAATTGAATCCAAAACCCTAACTTGCCTGAGGAAGATATGAACTACAATTAAGCTATTGAGATTACTTGAAATCCACCAATAGAACAATTATTGTTAAACCCCATGAACAAAATCGACCAGTAAAATTAAAAAAAAAAATTGAATCCAAACCTCTAACTTGCCTGAGGAAGATATGAACTTCAACTAAGCTCTTGAGATTTACCTGAAATCCACCAACAGAACAATTATTGTTAAACCCCATGAACAAAATCGACCAATAAAATAAGGATCAGGATCTTTTAACAAAGGGGTTTGACAAACCCCTTTAACAAATCTCCTATACCGTTGTATGAAAACAATATGATGGCCCATAATTTCCATGACGTGGCGACATAACCATCAGTTTTATATTCGGCTCAGTTAGCCTAGCCAAATCTGTCATTTTTTTTCCTTAAAAATAAAATTAGAAAAAAGATTTACCTATATTTCCTCCCCGAAAAAAAATAATACACGATCTCAATTAGGTTTCCCCCCCCCCCCTCTTTTCTAGGTCTTTCTTCTTTTTTGCTTGCTCCTCCTCCTCGTTGATTCTTAAGATCATATGCGATCAAAGAGACATATGGTCATCACTTCAACTTCCTTGTAAAAAGGTAAATAATGGTTACTGCATAATTGTTCTGTAATCCACATTTTATAAAAACGGAGGTACTTTCTTTCTACTATCACCTATAATACTGTTGTTGCTATAGAATGAGATATTAGGACACTATTATGTATTACCTTCACCACTACTGTACTAATCAATGTGATGATGTGGACTAAATTCTAAAGATTAACTATGCACAAGAGTTTTTAGTAGAATTTTAGTTATTTCAGTTTACGGTATAAGAAGTATCCTGATAATATCTTTGTGATTCCAGCAACGATGGATGATTTACCCAATTATGATACTACGACTCCAACTAATAAAAACAATAATCTAGAAGCACCGTATGAAGGGATGCAATTTAACAGTTATGAAGAAGCCAAGGAGTATTATACTGAATATGGACGGCGCAATGGTTTTACAATTCGTGTTCGATCAACAAATAGAACTCGGAGAGGCGTTGGGGAAGTGACAGCTGCTTATATGGTATATTCTCTGGAGGAAAACAAAGTAAAAAATGACAATATATAAGAGGTAGATAAAAAAAGCAGAAGTTGCAGTACTATACAATGTGGGTGCACGGCAAAGATGCAAATCCTTCTTAACGAAAACAATAATATGTGGAAGGTGATGGCATTTTCAGATGAACACAATCACAAATTTGTGTCACCACGAAAAAGAATGCGTATGCGGTCCAATAAATGCATGCTAGAAGATGTTAAGGATATGACAGAAAAATTTCATAGAGAGAACCTTGAAGTTGGAAAAGTTCCTGTAATCCTTGAGGGACAACATATTGGATTTAACAAAAGAGATTGTTGGAATCATCTCCACAATGTTAGGCACAAAAATTTAGAACTTGGTGATGCCCAATCTGTCATTGATTATTTACACAAGAAACAAAGTGAAAATCCTCAATTCTTTTATAGAGTTCAAGTTGACGAACATGGCAGAGCGGTAAAATTTTTCTGGGTGGATGCACGATCACGTTTATCATACGAACAATTTGGCGAGGTAGTTTTCTTCGACACTACATATAGAACCAATAAATATGAAATGTCATTCGCACCATTTACTGGGGTAAATCATCATTATCAAACTATCCAATTTGGGTGTGCTCTTTTACAAGATGAGACTGAAGTTACATTTTCATGGTTGTTTAGCATATGGCTTGAAGCTATGGGGGAGAAACATCCATCAGCTATCATAAAGGACCAAGATGCTGCAATGGATGGTGCTATAAAGAAAGTTTTCCCAAATGCACGCCATCGTTTATGCCTTTGGCATATTAAGAAAAAATTCCCTGAGAAATTATCACAAATTTATTTTAAGAAGTCAAAGTTCAAGGGCGATATGAAAGAATGTATTCATCATACTTGCAAGATACAAGAGTTTGAAGAAAGGTGGAACAAGATGATTATAGAGTTTGATTTGGGAGACAATGAATGGTTAACTGACTTATATGAGATTCGAGAATCTTGGGTACCTGTCTACCATAGAAATACATTTTATGCGGGTTTGAATACAACGGGTCGTAGTGAAGGGGTAAATGCCTTTTTCAAATCATTTGTCTCATCAAAAACCAATCTCAGAGAATTTTCGGTTCGGTATGACCAAGCTGTGAAAGAAATTGTTGATAAAGAAGATAGTGAGGATCTTATATCAGAGTATAAAATCCCGAATATTGATAGCAGAAATTTGATACTTAAGCATAGTGCTACAATATACACTTGCAATATTTATAACAAGTTTCGTGAGCAACTATTAGACGCACAGCGTTTCAAGTCTGATGAGATAAAAAGAGAGGATGGATTTAATACTTATTTAGTAACATCTAAGATTGGTCACCCGCAACAGTTCACAGTAAAGATGAAGCCAGGTACGTATGAGGGGTACTGTGAATGTCAATATTTTGAATTTAAAGGTTTACCTTGCAAACATGTGCTTAAAGTTCTTATGAAGCTAGAGGTAGATGAAATACCACCACATTTTATTCTGAAGAGATGGCTGAAAGGTGCCAATTCATTTAAGATTATGGATGAAACATTACTCTTTGATAATTATGAGAACTCGGATTCATTTAGACTGTGTCATCTTTGTCGAAGATCAACTCAGCTGTCATGTTTTGCTTCAAAGTCAGATACACTGTATAGAATGGCAATTGAAGGCATTGAAAAAATCTTTGTGCATATCAGGGATGAACATAATAAGACAGTTGAAGCTGATAAAACAGCTCCAGTTTCAAACTCTAAAATTCAAGAAGATACTGAAGATGAGAAATCAAGTCATCCATTTATTGCTGATCCACATATATCGCAAGTGAAAGGTAGGCCTGCTGAAAAATCGAAAGGAAAAGTAAATAGTTCCCGTAGAATGTTAAGTTCTGTTGAAGCATCAGTACCCAAGCCGAGAAAGTGCTCTTTATGTGAGGAATTCGGGCATGACAAAATAAAATGCCCACTAAAACCAAATAAAAAACAATTGGAAATTGTTGAACCATGTAAGTAGTACTCTTATTTTGCACTCACTGTTGAATACATAGTTTCAAATTTAAAATGACGAATGCTTATTATTTCCATGTAGGTTCAACCAATGAGAACGCCACTACACTTTGAAATGACATAACTAGTTTACGAGATAGTTCATATGGGTATTCAAGGTTAGGCTTAATGCATATTTTAAGATCAAGGTAAACTATCGCACGCATTTGAGTGTTCAATATTCCTGACTTAAATGACTTGAATTTACAGAAGCATATAATTGTACTGGAACTTCTTGTTGGTGTGTCTAAGTGTTGCAGATTCACAAGTTTCATTTCCTGGTTTCATAGAAAGACGCTTAGGAAGATTAGTAATCTGGAACTACATTGTTTATACGTTTTGAGCCAAATTTGTGAAGCCTTTTAATTTACGTTTCCTTTTATGTTTTGAGTGAATTTTATGAGCAGTTTATTTACGGATTCTGTAAGTTTTTTGAGTGAGGATTCAGTGACGAATAAACGCGTATTTTTTTGTAACTGTTTCCTCAAATGATTCAATGTGTATTCATCAGTGAGCAATGAATTAGATCGGCAACTTGGCTTTTGCGAAAGATATTTCAGAACCGCCTTCTCATTTAGGAATAACTTGCGTTGCCAGTGAAGGAGATCTTACTGCCTTGTATAAGTATATATCCCAAGTAAAGTGCATTACGAATAGTACAAGAAGCTGAGATGATGTGCATGCCCTCTCGAAAGAAGTGGGTACCCAGACCAAAGCTCAGGAAAAATAGTTGGAAAAGAAGCACTTGTTCCTGTTTATTTTGGTTCAGTTCCTAATTTTAGATGTTGTAGTTAGCTACTGATGAAATTTTCATTCAAGGAACTAGGGATTCGAAAACATCTTTGGGTTAACACGGACCCCAAGTACAGATGATGACCACTTTTCTATAGGAATGTCAAGTTGTTTAAAATACTTATTCAGCCACTTTTCTATAGATCTCTCCATAATCACATGGAGGCTCGTGGATACTATCTTCATACCACACTTAAAGGTGGCTCCAGAACTCATTAAAACCTCCCCATTGTTAGCCAGTACAACACCTTCATTTGCAGTTTCTTTAACTGGTTTCATATACTCTTCTAATAACCAGTATATAGCTCGAAATCTTATGTTGATCATAATTTGCAGAGTACAAGGAACAGTTTATCCTCTTAAGTTTGAAATGAAAATTCATACAATTAGGGTATACAAAGGCACATACAAAGTTACGGAAGTATAATAGTTTTTGAAAAGAAACCAAACGAGAATATAGGAAGAAGACGATAAACCTAAAAAAGATAACAGGGATCGTGTTTTTTTTCGTGGAGGAAATATAGGAAAATCTTAGCTTTCATTTTATTTTTAGGAAAAAAAAAGGGAATTTTTTTGTCTCGGCTAACTGAGCCGAATAGAAAACTGATGGTTATGTCGCCACGTCATGGAAATTATGGGCCATCAGATTGTGCTCATCCAACGGTATAGGAGATTTGTTAAAGGGGTTTGTCAAACCCCTTTGTTAAAAGATCCCGATCCATAAAAGAAAAAGAAAAAAATTGAATCCAAAACCCTAACTTGCATGAGGAAGATATGAACTACAACTAAGCTCTTGAGATTTACCTGAAATCCAACAATAGAACAATTATTGTTAAACCCCCATAAAGAAAACCGACCAGTAAAAGAAAAGGAGAAGAAAAGGAAAACTTCAATCAAAAACCCTACTGTATACCTGTACCTGGTGATTTTGAAAATTAAACCTAACTGCTGCTCGATTAATATATGTAAAAGGTTAATCTCAGTGAGGGTTTGTGATTTAAGGGCTTAATTAGTCATCAATGGTTGAGTTCTGAGAGAGGAGAAGAAATTTTGGGTGGTTTTCTTTTTTTTTTCTCTGTGAATGTCTTTGTGAATGAACTAATGGAGAGAGAGGATATGTAGGAGATATATATCACCGATAATAACGAGGTGGGAAATGGTGGGAAACGAGTTAGATTTCCCGTGTAAGAAAAGTACCACTGAATCAACTAGGTAAAGCGGTCGTGTTGTGGGTTAATGAATTGGGGACATAGCCGTAATTAAAAAAATTATGGAACGACCGGTTTTAGCACTCTGGGAAATTTACCACATCTAGGTTCGTCTTGACCGGTCCACGGTCCGTTGACCGACAATGAGGGTCGGGGCTATGGGTCATATAAACCCCCTTTTCCACTAGTGCCATATGTTGTGATTTATCTCTGTAAGCCGTTAGTGTGGGTTGCTAAATACCCCAAATTCTCCTTCCATCTGCTATACTAATAGGCGAGGATTTCCTTTGATTTCAAATGTTGTATTTGCAAATCACGCAATAGCTTTAGGCCGAGAAGAAAACTCTCGTACTATTTGACATTGTTCGTACATGGGAAGTCCAGTTTAAATGCATTGGAGAGAAGTTCTCCTTATGTGGTAACGAACGCAATTTCGACGCTTCCATGAGATTCGTTCGACGAGCCATCAAAGTACATGTACCATGGTTTTGCTCCACGAGAGATACCTCTCCAAGAATGTCTAAATGAATGTCGGAGGTGTCATTTCCTGGAAAGGCTGCTAATAAGTCTGTAAAAGCCTGACTACCCACCCCTGCAGATTTGGCGATTTTGAAAGAGAATTCGATACATTGCATGGTCCACTTGAACATACGCTCGGATTGGATTGACATTGTGGCGAAATATGCTACGGGGTTGGCTGCGGCATCACGAACGTGCAGTGTGCTATCATTTAATGCTTTAACTTTTGCGTTGCGAATACCAACAGGAGACAAGCCTTTTCTGCTGGAGAGTACCTAGTTTCTAACTCTTTTAGTGCTCGGCTAATGTAGTACAATGGCATGAGGTTGTTATTTCCCATATCATGTACTAGTACCACCCCGATTGCCTTGTTTGTGTTTGCAACATATAGACATAATGGTTACCCTTGTACCGATGGTTGATAAGCACGTAAGTGCGACGCATTTTCACCTATAACTACATTAGCTGGGACTCATTTTATCACTAATAAACTTGTTTTATGTCTTTTCTAGTAATTAAGCTCTTGTGAAGAATGTTGCTCGAAAAGTTGTATTTGCACCCCCGGGAGAAAAATACTAAAGGCACCTAGAAGATGTACTACAGGCCACACCGGAAGTATGTTGGAGACGCCCCAGAAAAATGTTATTCGCACCCGGAAACCCCTATTTTGGATACGGGGCACCTCAATTGATAAGGGCCACCCACATGATATTCGCAACCCAAGCAGCTGGTTAAGGGGCACTTCATCTTCTTCAGTTTAAAATTCGATTTTGACGGGAAATTGGATATTCACGGAACAGAATTAGGGCTTGAATTTTGATCATGTTCTAGGGAGATTCAAGGGCCGAAACTCATTGGGTCTGTTTATTTTGACTCAACAGGGCTGGTGATGGTATTCGTTTGAACCATAATTGGATAGAATGGTGGATTTACAGATTGAACATATTCTCGGGTTTATCTTCCGACAGAAACCCTGTTAAGAATTTGGACAAGTTTGAGTGAGACTCGAGCGCTGGATTTGGTTGCTTTGGGCCTGTTTGGACCAAACATGGAAGGTAAGTACCTTGGATTCGATTGGATTTGGCTGAATAATCGTGTGGAAGAAAACAGAGAAGCACGAATTTGCAAAGGGTACGTTACGGGATTACAAAGAGTTTGAGCGTGTTTGAAAGACTTGTGGAGCATGATTGAGTTAAACAAGGAGAGTTTGGAGTGAATTGGATTGCTACAGACGCGTGCAGGAGAAGAAAAAGGAAAGAAAATATTCCCGTGGTTGGCAGCATTAATGAGGATGATTCCGGATTTATTACAGTGATTTTGAGCCCCTGTCGAGTATATATAGGGTTCTGGGGATGAAAAGAAGGGTATGGAGTGAGAGGGGAGCGAACAGAGGGTAGAGGATGGAGAAAAGTCAAGTTGCAAAGATGAACCAGTTCTGCTGGTGAAGAAGAACACAAAGAACATAAGACGCTTTAAGGCAGTCGTAAAACTACAAGGACAGCGACAGTTTATTTTTATCGTTCACTGTAACAGTTGAGTTTGTAACAAATATAATTGTTACAAACCCGGTTTTCACCATTTTCTATCATTTTCATCATTTGTAAACACTTTGAGCAATGAAAAATTATTTTGAGAGTGTCTACCACATGAGGAGCTAAGCCCTACACTGGGTCGACGGAGGAATCTGAATTTCATACATGGGTAAATTTTTTTATTTTTTTTTTAATGACTTTTGCACTTATTTTAAATTGATTTATGATTTGAATTAATTAGTTATTATTTTATTTAATGGGTCATGCTTGCTTAAATGTTTGATGTCCCATGCTTACGATTTATAACTAATATTTTGAGAATCTACCTTGGCAAAAATAAGAGTCCATGTTTTTTATTTATTGAGCTATAATTGCTGAAGAATAAATAATTGAACCTTATGATATGAATTCGGTGAAATCCTAGTCCCAATAACTCTCACTTTTATTTATTATTTTCATTAAATCTTTAAATTTAATCTTCACAAGTCTTAGAGTTCGAATCTATTTACTACAACAATTAAAAATCATATCAATGGTCATAACACAAGCGGATAGACTAAGCATTTCTTGATTTTGTCGAGCACATCATGTTGTTTAGTTCCTCAAGTGAATGGTGTTCCTTTCTTAAGCATGGGGAAAATCGGGATGAAGCGCCTTACATACGTAATCTTCCCAATGAGCGCTTGTAGTTCTTCTTTGTTTTTTGGTGTCGTCATCGTCAAGATCATTTTTGTTTTTGTATCATCAACTTCTATTTATTTTTCACTGACTTTAAACCCGAGAAATTTTCCAGAAGTTGCGCCAAAAACGCACTTGGCCGAATTCAAAGCCATATGCACGACATCTTGTAAATACCCAGCGAAGTCGTTGTACCCCAACATAGTAAAAGATACAGACTCTGATCCGAATATACAATATATAGTATTACCAGAATTATGCCCATGTCTATTTCTGAGTGATCAACTTATTTTTATAGGAAAAGCTGACGTTATGCTGACTTTTTTTTTTTTGTAGCAATTATGCTGACTTACACGTGCCTCCATAGTATCCTCCTTTACAAGACTACTGACATCAATCGTACACGTGAATCTCGCAATGGGCGTTGCTATTGACGACCATTCTCTTGCTACGAGGCGACCCTGATAAGCTGATTCGTCATAAGCCTTCCTTCTTGGGGTGGCGCCTCTTCATAATCTTCTGTCGCCACCCCTCCTCACCCGGCGCTCCTACCTTTGTTTCATCCTCTATTTGTTTTAGGGTACTTACAAACACTAATCTTCAAACAGATGAATATCAATCACATGGACGTACGCTTTTAAAACTCAGCTCAGATTTAGCCAACACAAATGCAATTTATGAAAATTATTATAGGGGTTGTTGAATCCATTAGAGGGGCTACCTCATTTACTTAATGTTAATCATTTAATTAGATAATCAATAGATCAATGAATTTCGTTTATACTTAGTGAATAAATTAAATCAGATTAAGAGTTTGGTTTTGTGGGAAGAAAAATGAGAGAAATTTCTTTTGGCGATTTTGAAAAACCTAGATTTTGATTTACTCAACCAAAATGAGTGATTTCAAGTGGCAAATGGGAGGTGTATGAATCTCTATATGATGGAGAAACCAGATTTTACAGATACCCCATGATGGAGATCCTAGTATGGATGATCTCTTAGCTTCAACGTCCATTTCAAGGCGATTTATGGTTGGAATTAACCATAGATGCCCACCATAGGGACCATTTACGATTAGCATTTGATGAACATCCAACCGTAATTGGTTAAAATTGGGGAAAACCCAATCATAAACCAGTTGCGGTTCGATTATTGTCTTACGAGACGAACCGTAAATAAGCTACAGTTGGTTTGTTGGTGTCTAGTATCCAACCATAACTCTTTACGGTTGATATCTTTTAAGTCAAAGCCACCCGTAATCAAACTTAAGAATTTAAATTATTTTCACTTATGAGTCGAAACCAACCGCAAATATTTTTACGGTCACCAAATGAACCGTAACTAGATATTCCAACTAGTTTTTTAGGATTTATGGTTGGTAGTTCTACGATTACCAATCGTAACACATTAAGAAATCGAGATTACGGTTGGTAATTCAAGAACAACCAGCCGTACCTCCACTGCAACCCTAATTTTAATTGAAATTTGAATGCATCTGACCTAATTCGAACACAAAAAAGCAAATACAATTGGTTTCTCGAATCCCACCACATAAATCATACCGGTTAATCATCGGTGTTTAGAGGTTTGAAAAAAAGAAGTTAATGAAGAAGGACAATTAAGGTTAGAGGAGAAAAGAAGAAATGAAAGAAAATTGATTTTGATTTTAGTTTTTCTATTGATTATTTTAAAATAGTAAAGGGTACTTTAGACTTTTTAACGATGGAAGGACAGTCCCTAACCAACTAGGTAGACATTAGAATAATGGGTAAAGTATCTCTAATGGATTCAACCCCCTATAGTGGGTTTTCCTATTTATAAGGCCAAGCACTATGGTGTCCCTTTTCCCTTCCCTATCCCTCATATGTAGGGAAAAATCCGAATTGCCAACCACTATGGTCTCCCATATCCCTACTTGTGTAGGGATATCCCTCCCTTTCCCTACAAGGTGTATCACATCTGATCCGGGTAGTAGGGAAGGAAAATCACACGGATGCTCAGTTTCCGTGTAAAAAACTACTTTACGAAAATTGAGTTTCCGTGTGATTTTACACGGATACTCAGTATTAGTTTGAGAAACTTTATTTTTACTCTTGGTTTTCACTTTTAACACTTTTATATCAACTAAAACTCTTTATTTCCAATTATATCTCCATTTTTTCTCTTTATTTCCAATTATATCTCCATTTTTTCTCTTCAATTTTTTTTACCTATAGTAAATATTTATCTAAACCCGTAGAAATAAAATTTGGAAGAAAAAAAAAACTGAGTATCCCTTAGGCACTATTCACACGAAAATTCAATTTCTGCATCATGTAGGGAAAGAATAAAAGGGCACCATAATGAAACTATCTTCCGTAAAATTTCCCTTCCGAGGGATAAGAAAGGATGCCTGCACCATAGTGCTCGGCGTAAGTACGCAAAAGTATAGTACTTTTATACACGAAGTACAAACGAACAGTGGAATAGTGTACGTGTTAAATATTTAACTGTACAGATTCAAATTATTTGGTCAAGAAAACCCAGCTTCTAGGCTTCTACCTATTCTTTCTTATAATTTATTTTCTTCTCTTCTAGAAGAAAGTTTGAATTTTCGGTGAGGAAAACTTCCGATCAGTGGTTTCTTTATAAATATTACTCATCTCTTCACTTTCTTCTGCAATTCATTTCATTATCATATCTAAATCTTTAATTAAAAAAACAAACAAAGTTTCTTCAATTTCAGTTACATCTTGCTTCCAAAGATTTTAAAATGGCAGCATTAATGCAAAAGATTACAGTTCTTGTTACTGGAGCTTCAGGTTTAACTGGTAATAATTCAAGTTTTTGTGTGTTTCTTAATGATTTCAATTCGTGGTTCAATTTTGTCTTGATGGTTTATGGTTTGTTTTGATGTAGGTGAAATTGCATTCAAGAAACTGAAAGAGAGATCAGATAAATTTGCAGTGAGGGGTTTCGTAAGATCAGAAGCAAGTAAACAAAAACTTGGTGGAGGTGACGAAATTTATCTTGGTGATATAATGGATAAGGAAAGTCTTGAACATGCTATGCAAGGAATTGATGCCTTAGTCATACTAACAAGTGCTGTACCAAAGATAGTACCTGGATCATATCCTGGTGCTGATGGCAAAAGAGCTGAAGATGTGTTTGATGAGTCATTTGATTACAGTGGTCCAATGCCTGAATTCTTTTATGCGGAAGGACAATACCCAGAACAGATTGATTGGATTGGACAAAAGAATCAGATCGAAACTGCTAAAGCTTGTGGCGTTAAACATATTGTTTTGGTTGGATCAATGGGTGGAACAGACCCTAATCATTTCTTGAATCATATGGGCAATGGAAATATACTTGTGAGTTCATTCTTTCTTTTATTTCTTGGTTATAGTCTTCGAGGTAGGGTGACTCGAAGGAGTAAGTCAGCAAATCCTTGGTCAGCAACTCGAATAACCTGTCTACATTCTTAGTGTCATTTTGTTTTGGGGTATGAAGTGTTTATTTATTAATTGCAGATTTGGAAGAGAAAAGCTGAGCAGTATCTGGCTGATTCTGGAATCCCGTACACAATTATAAGGTAAATTCTGATTCTGGCTTTTCTGATACTGCCGTTAGCAGGGTTGCATAGCATTTTGTCAGTTGGTTCAATTTTGAACTACTTTTAGGAGTTGACACCAGATGCTCTAGCATGAAGTATATTCTAATGTTGTATATATTGGATGAAACAGAGCTGCTGCTCTAGATAACAAGGTAGGTGGCAGGGAGCTGTTGGTTGGAAAGGATGATGAGCTTCTCCCTACTGAAAACGGATACATTGCTAGGGCAGATGTTGCTGAAGCTTGCGTTCAGGCTCTGCAAATTGAGGATTGCAAATTCAAAGCGTATGATTTGGGATCGAAGCCCGAGGGAGTTGGTGAGCCAAAAAAGGATTTCAACGCTCTTTTTTCGCAAGTCACTACTCCTTTCTGAAATCTGAGATCCAAGACCAATTTAGTATCTGCTATGGTTTTCTTCAGCTTGTTTGCTCTTTTTGCTTCTTAAATATACAGAACAGGATTGCACCGGAATAATGTATTGCCTATTTAATGGTTGCTTGAATTAATGAAATGGCATTCTAATATATGGGACAGACAGATTTGCAATGCCGGCTTATAGGTTTAGATGATCTCTTCTTGTAATTTTTCTTTCATTTTGACTTTCCTTTCTTTCCTTGGAGGTCAGGTCTTTGCCCCCCTCCTTTTTTGTTTTCTTTTCTTTGATTAATAAAGCCTCCTTGCGAGTTTTCTTATTTATTTTTTTCTTTTCTTTTTTCTCAAATCTTAGTTATGACTCTTCTATGGTTTTTCAATAGCACAACTAGTGAACTATAACAAAGTTCCAAGATTGATTTCAGAGGTTCAAACTCGGACCAATCTCGCGTTGCACAGAGAGATCAAAGTGATCGTGTGACCAGCATAGTGCTAAGGAGAAATTAACTAGTTATATGGGTAGGGATGAGACTATGCCATGACTTTTGAGTTATGAAATGAACCAGTTTTCTGTCCGACTCTTTCATTTACCAAGATGAGTCTTGCTAAAATTGTTTTTACATTACTTTCTTTTCCATTCTTGCAAAATGGATTTATTCATACTTGAGTGCAGTTCCCCAATCACAGGGTGGAACAGAGACCAAAGTGTGGAAGCTCAATTTTTCTAACGACTGACGTACCAGTTTAGTGCTAAAGGAAATCTTATCCGAAGAATAATGTCATTTTCATTGCTTTTGATTGAGAAGAGAGATTAGGCACTGCTATTGTCTGGATTGGAAGTCACTAGGACAGATGGACTGGGCATGTTGTGCGAGAATCAAATAAAGTAGTAACTAAACAGTACCAGACGACACCAAAGACACCTTTTTGGTGTGTACCAGATAATATCCAACTTCAGACAAAATCTGCCCGTCCATAGGATACAAAATAATCTTGCATTGGCTTGCTTGGGTTGCATATATATATATAGATATATATAGATATATGAATAGTTGAGCTTCCAGAAGTTCAGATTCTGAACCACTTGCCAAAAAAAAATTCAATAAATAGAAAATGACGTGTTTTTATAGAAGGATTTTTTTGGGCACTACTCAAAAATGGAGGGGACTACTAAGTGATAAGAATGTCTACCCTATACTTATAAGGGGTGTCTTAAATTGTGGAAATGACTAACCTACCCTTAACCTAACTAAAATTTAAACTAATCTAATAAATACACATATACCTAATCTAAATCATTAACAAAACAAAATCAAAATCAAAATTATAACAAATCCATTACTTTTAATTTTTCACAAATCCGTTACTATTAGAGGGTTCATTTTCTTCTCTTCTTTCCGCTTCATCGTCTCGATTCAAAGAAATTTCCACAAACCCATTACTTGTGATTCGTTTTTGGTTGAAAAAATGAGTAGTAATCATCAAAATGAGTTGAAAATTGAAGTTGCAGAGAGAAGTTCGGCTAGGAATTATGTGAAATAGTTTGTCGAATTAGCCGAACTCAGCTTTAATGGAGTTTTTTCTTCCAGGAAAAAGTTCGGTTACCTCGTAAAAAAAAATTACCATCCGAACTTTTAGTTCGGTTACGTCGCAACTTTTTTTCATTTTTTTTCCCAGCCGAACTTTTAGTTCGGTTACGTCGCAATTTTTTTCTCCTAACCGAACTTTTCTCTGAAAACATACATATTGAGTTCGGTAACGTCGATTTTTTTTTCTCAGCCGAACTTTTAGTTCGGTTACGTTGCAACTCTTTTTCATTTTTTTCCCCATCCGAAATTTTAGTTCGGTTACGTCGCAATTTTTTTTCTCCTAACCGAACTTTTCTCTGAAAGAAAAAACTCCATTAAAGATGAGTTCGGCTACCTGTGTTTTCAGAAACATTAGCCGAACTACACTTGCAGATGAGTTCGGCCACCTGTTCTTCAGATGTCGTAACCGAACTTTATTTCTATGGTCGAAATCAGTTTATAAATTTTTCATTTTTCGAAAGTTTTGGCCAATTCAAGCAACATTAACTAAATTTGAAGTATACCAAAGTACCCGAAACTCTCATTTCGAAATCAACCATCTTAAAAAAAAAAAAAAAACCCTCTTCTTCATCTCAAAAATTATTCTTCTAAAAACACCCGACTAATTAATCTAAACTCACTAATCACTAATTAATTTAACTTAATTATTTAACTAATCCTTACACTAACTAATCATTACCCTAACTAATTTAACTAAGAAGGGTAAGTTTGGTATTAACATAAATACTTAGATGAGAGGTGACCCAAAATTACCCCAAATATCCACCCAAAAAATGAAGAGTAGTCCCCCTCCATTTTTGAGTAGTGCCCAAAAAATCGTTGTTTTTGTAAGTCTATATTTTGGTATCGGGTTCTTTATCAAAAGCAGTGACTTCTAACCAGATTCTTGGAATTTATAGCTTTTATCACCGAACTTAGCCTTGTGTGGGGGGAAAAAATAATATTCTCTTAATAAACCCTTATAAAAAGTCATTGAGATGCAAATTAGTCTTTGCAGAAATATCAAAAACTATCTAGAAACAAGGAAAAGAGGAGTATTATCTTCAGACGACTAGTATGGGGTCTCTCTCCCAAATTTGTCATTCCTTGAGAAATAAGAGTAAAATGGCTTGTAAAAGATGTAGCAATAAAGTGACCGTGGCATGTTCAAGTCCAAAGACAACAGTTCTTGTTACCGGAGCTTCGGGTTTGACTGGTATGTACTGTGTACTACTTCAGACGATTTTACTATGTTTGATTTTAAGCAACGAATGATATTTATACAGGTCAATTTGCATTTAAGAAATTGAAGGAAAGATCAGACAAGTTAGTGGTGAGGGGTCTTGTAAGATCAGAGGCAAGTAAGAAAAAACTTGGAGGCGGAAATGAGATTTATATAGGAGACGTTATGAAGCCGGAAAGCCTTGAACCTGCCATGAAGGGAGTTGATGCTCTTATAATTCTAACAAGTGCTATTCCAAAGATGAAACCTGGATCCTATCCTGCAAATATTAGCGGTGCTAGGGCTGAAGATTTAATTGACGGTTCTTTTCAAGGTACAATACCTGAATTCTACTTCGAAGAAGGACAATACCCAGAACAGGTCGACTGGATTGGTCAAAAGAACCAAGTTGATGCAGGTAATAGCACAGACCACTTAATTTTGTATTCTTTTATTACTAGAAGCTCTTCAATTGATACTGATGACGAACAACAAATATGTGTATACATTTTAGCTAAAGCTGCAGGGGTAAAGCATATCGTTTTGGTATCAACAATGGGTTCTGGAGATCCTAATCACCCTTTAAATAGTCTAGGAAATGGAAATATACTGGTACGTTTTGTATTAGTTGCGTTTCTAAGTATCAATGGCTTAAGATTTCGAGTATGATTGGTAGAACTTGGGTACATAACCGCAGGCATGGAAGAGAAAGGCAGAAGAATATTTGGCCAAGTCTGGAGTACCATACACTCTATTGAGGTACATCCTTGCGTCCATTTTGCTTCCGTCCCCCCGTAGACTTACTTCCATTTTATTTGGATCAAAGTTGCAGCTTAGTATGATATGAAATGAAACAGGGCAGGGGGATTGGATAACAAACAAGGTGGGAAAAGGCAACTATTGATAGGAAAGAATGATGAACTTCTCCCAACTGAAAAAGGATACGTTGCTAGAGAAGATGTTGCCGAAGCTTGTGTTCAGGTAGCTTTTATGGGTTGTACTGCGTTTTATGGGTGTTTCATACAAACCCGTTATTAAATCATGTCTATTGTGTGACTCTTGTGATAGGCTGTTCAACTCGAGGAGGTAAAGTTTAAGGCGTTCGACTTAGGATCGATGCCTGAGGGAACTGGTGTACCTACAAAAGATTTCAAGGCTCTTTTCGCCCCAATCACTACTTGTTTCTAAGAAAATGCATATATTCAATACTCGATTGTATTATCTTCAGGTTTATGAAATTTGGTCGAGTTGGGGTTTTCAGTTGTTGCACAGTGAGTGTTGCGCAGTTAGTATGAATGAACAAACCCCAATGAGAGGCATATATATATATATATATATATGAATGCTATTTTTGGGGTTGCAAAGTTTTCCTTGGGGCTGTAGATTGATTTAAATGTCTAAAATGTGTATAGAAGGCTTCCCACGTGTAATCTCTTTTTAACTTAATAAAATGCATGCTTCAGGAGAAAAAAATATACATAGCAACTCTCAAAATTACCCTCCTTCGTAACTAAACCTCAATCTAATAACTATTTATTTAAAAGAAAAAAAAAAGAAATTTATTACTATTGTCCTTTTCTTCTCCTCAATAATTCACCATCAAATGATGAAGAAGATGAACTCTTAAAAGAAAATGACGAGTTAATAAATCAAGAAGTTAAAATACCTCAACAACCCGATATTCTTCTAGCCATGGGTGAAGCCAGTTTGAAGCAAGGGTGTGCAGTTGCGTACCCTGCCCAACTGGCTTGGGTTTCAAAGATTTTGAGCTCCTAAACCCATATTTTCTTTCTTGCACCCCGCAGGAATATATTGGTTCATCGTAGTTAATTTTTTGGCTCCGCTTCTGCTTCCAGCTAAGACTTTTATTAGGTTAGAATCGATAAACCCACCATTTTTTATTTTTATTTTTGATTGTTTAGGTAGGTTAGATTTGATCAAATTATTCAGTTTTCAATTTTTGAACTACCTACACACCTGGGATTTAATGAATCCCTAACCGTAGAAAATAATTTACGATTGAAAATTAATGAACCCCCAGCTGTAAGTTAGGTATTTTTACTATTACGACTAAAATATATGAACTCTCAGCCATAAGTGACTCTGAGAAAATTTGATTTTATCACAACTTTTCTAGATGTAATATGATTTTCCTAACTATTGAAGTAACTTTTTGTCAAAAAAATTCTGGCCGTAAAGTAAAAGAACTTACTCTAAAAGCCAACAACATGGGACTCTGCAATGACACACAGCTAGTTGACCTAACATAAAAGAATAACAACTCAGATAAATTGGATTTTGGTTGTTGTCGTCCTACCTGTTGGATCTTTTACGGCTAGGTCTTAGTCGTAAGTTCTACCTTACGACCGGAAGTTCATGAGTTCTCATGTGTAGAACTGGTTACGTCTACAAATTTGGGTACTTTAAAATGTTAATTTATTTTGATTTCCAAATACTAACTATTAATAATATTCATTAATCTAATTTAATCATTAACACTTAATTAGTTAAAGTAATTAAATTCATTAATACAAATTAATCGAGGGAAATTTAGCTATTACCAAAAATATAAATGATCATATTTTGTTTTCTTGTGACCCTTCAAAGGAAACTTATGCAACCCTAAAGACAGTTTCTATATATGTAGCTGTGTAGTTAGGTTAGTGGGTTGGGCTGGCGTTAGGTGGTGAAGCCAGGTTTTAGTATTAAGGGCGTTAGAATTTTCTTTCTAAATTTGGGTGGACTAAACTCCGAGAAATAAGAGCACTGAACCTAAAATTTTGAGGACTGAATATAAAATATAAAGGAAATAAGGGCTAAATTATAGATTTTAGGAAGAAGAAAAAATTCTTGGTCGGGGGCTAGAACCAGATCTAGCCGACCACTGGTACTAAGGCCGGCTCAAAAGGTTGGGGCCCAGATTTTCCATATAAAAAAGAAACATATGATGAAAAGTTGATTCATTTTTACTGCCTAGTGTGACTGTAACTCTGATTTCCTAGCTAGGAATGGACTCCGACCCAGTCTGTCATGATGAGCTTAGTTGCGGTTTTCTTTTTCATGTTTTGGAATTATTGAATGGTCGCATATTGACACGATCTCTAATAAAATGCTGAATTTTCTAACGATACCATTTTATATTTTTTTTTGGATGACATAAGTGTGTTTTGGGTAACTTATGTATTCTAACCATAATATAACCTCATTCACACTAGTGATATTTGTACTGACACCATAAAAACAAACAAAATGAATCCACTTGAAAAAGCGGGAGTCTAACAACCACACCCAAAATTTCGTTCAACAATCTGTGTGGACTAACTCCAATATGATTCCTAAAGAATCAACTAGATAGTCAGACTCAATCAAGGAAATATATCCAAGAGTTATATTTCTGTTTCTCAATGTAATCAGCAAATCAAACAGATATGAATCTGTGAGCCTGATTATTATGAGAAACAACTTGAATCGTACCAAAGACCAATGTTAAAGTGTCAATCAATTTCAATCAACAACCAAAGGTTGGATTTACCAATTGATTGAACTATGCACAACCTGTGATATTTCAATTATATAAACAAATATAATGCGGAAAAGAAATAACACAGACACCAGAAATTTCGTTAACGAGGAAACCGCAAATGTAGAAAAACCCCGGGACCTAGTCCAAATTTGAACACCACACTGTATTAAGCCGCTACAGACACTAGCCTACTACAAGTTAACTTCGGACTGGAATGTAGTTGAGCCCAAACCAAGTCTCACACCGGTTAAGGTACAGTCGCGTTCCTTACGCCTCCGAATCCCAGCAGGACGCTACGCACTTGATTCCCTTAGCTGATCTCACACACAAATAAGAGTTGCTACGACCCAAAGTCGAAGACTTTATAAACAAATCTGTCTCACACAGATAAGTTTATTCTGATAGATAAATCTGTCTCCCACAGAAGTACCTATGAAGTTTTGTTATGTGTTTTGATAAATCAAGGTGAATAGGAACCAATTGATAATTCGGTCTTATATTCCCGAAGAACAGCCTAGAAATATCAATCACCTCACAATAACTTAACTATATGGTAGTAGAACAAGTTATTGTGGAATCACAAAGAATGAGACGAAGAGCTTTGTGATTACTTTTTATATCTTACTTATCAGAGATAAATCTCGATCCAATCGTAGAGAAGATAGTACTCAATACGATAGAACAAGTAAGATCAGAATACACAACTACATAGAAAATAGTTGGGTCTGGCTTCAGAATCCCAATGAAGTCTTTAAGTCGTTAACCTATACTGGTTTAAAGAAAAACCTAGGTTAAAGGAGAATCGACTCTAGTACGCAACTAGTATCACACCGAAGGTATGGGGATTAGGTTTTCCAGTTGCTAGAGTTCTCCCTTATATAGTCTTAAAATCAGGGTTTGATAGCTTTAAAACAAAGCAATCAATATTCACCGTTAGATGAAATCATGATTTAAGATTCAAGCTAAGTTTGCTTAAAACCAAAGCAATATCTCTCCACCGTTAGATGGTCTTAGATGGTTTTGCTTCATTTAGATATGGGTAACCTTACCTAAACGTGTATATTGAGTTGGCTCAATAATAGTTAACCGAAGTTAGCCATATGAACACTTTTGTATTAACCACATTTATCAAACACTTCTAGATCAAATGATAAGCAAATGAATCTAATTGTGTTACTCATAGAGTTGTTCAATTGTTTATATTCTCATAGAAGTATACAAGACATAATTGAATCAAATCCAAAATCGGATTTGATTCATGATTGTACAAAGTACTTATTCAAGAATCAATTCATGAACATTAAGCCACGGTTTGCAAAGATTGCATTCCTTAATTTATTAATGTATTTGTTCATGAGTATGAAATCATACTAAACCGATTTTAGAACTTTAACCACTTAGTTTGCAAACGGGTACGCAAACTTAAGTTCCGGGCTTTGGTCTTGTCCGACAGTTCGCAAACCGGTATGCATACTATCATTCTGGACCTAACTCAGGTAGAACCGTTCGCATACTGGTATGCATACTTGGTTCCCGGACTTTAACAGTTAAAATCGTTCGCATACTGGTATGCAAACTTGGTTTCCGGACCTGAATCATACTACAACAGTTTGCATACTGGTATGCATACTGTGTTATATCCAGACAAAGGTTAATTGTTCTAAAATCCTATTTCAATCATTGAAACATCCTTAGAAGACGACAATAGCTGTCTCACACAAACTATTAGCTTATAAGTAATTTTCAAGTGATCGAATGATCAATACGAAACGTTTTGAGTCGACATTAAATGACTGTCTCACACAAATCATGTAAGATGTTTCAAGGAAATTTTCACATGATCATCTTTTGACTCATTATTTAGTTTCCAACAAATAAATTGTTTCCAACTAAACTCGTCAAGAATAATGATAAACGTAGATAAAGCAAAAATCTTCCAACACATATTTCGAGAAATATATAAGCGGGTTAAACTCTGCTCAAAATGTCAAATGTGTTAATGTAAAAGTCTATATAGCTATACGACTTAGTCTAAATAAGGGATAGAATAGAATAGACTTTTGAGTGATAGATAAATTTTAGTCTCCAATACCTTTTGTAGATGAAGTTCCTCCAAGCTCTCCTTAGTAGATCTTCGTCTTCAATCGATGAACGTCGTGAAGTCTAAAGCTCTACTACACTTTCTATCCTAATCCGAGACATAGCTATAAGTATACTAGAAATCAAGATTTATAGTTTTGATCACCTAAACTTGACAAACAAGCTTGAGATAGCAACGCTTGCGAGTTCGACCGAGCAGTGCTCTAACAATCTCCCCATTTGTCAATTTTAGTGACAAAACTATCAATACATATGGATTACAAAATAAATAGACTTTGTATCTTCTCATCCAACATGCTTGATTTCCTTGGTTCTTCAACATTCCTTGATTTCTTTGTCACTCCAAGTTCTTCAGTATGTGTTCAACTCAACATCATTGTTGTTGAAGATCCGTAGCTATAACAATAAGAAAAAAGTTGTTCTCAATTATTGTTATACAGTGTCATAGTATATTACACAACATCGAAGTTCAATTGTATCACAACTTTGACAATAATACTATGGTGATATATATCACTCCCCCTTAGTCAATACTTCATCTCACAATGAAAACCACTCCCCCTTACATCATGATCCGTAAACCATATGTATGTAGTGTGAACTACAAAATAATTCCCCCCGTTTTTGTCAATATAAATTGGCAAAGGTACGAAAACTAGCGGGATCATAATGAAATTCTCAAAGAGATTATTTATGACTAAAAGAGAACATATCAACTTTGTTTCAATGATTTCACATAGTCGAAACTTAGTGTATTCATCAAGGAGTTTATAAAGATACAAGATAACTCCTACAATATTCCACAGCCGCACTCCACCCAAAGATTTGGCAACTAAGCACAAGTTCAATTAAGAACTCTCCCCCATAAAATGTCATTCTTGAAATAACAACAAGAGCGACCTTACTTTTACGAGAAAAGAAGGATTTCAATGGACATTAACAAATCACATGAAACTTGAATTTGTATCCAGAAAACTCGAATAAATTAACCACAAGAAAATCTTAATGATTAATTTAATCGGAAATGCTCAACATAAGAAAACTTACGATGGCATACAGTACTTTCACATAGAAGTGGATCCGGGAAAGATCAATACTGCGGAATATTCAAAAGTTCATTATATCTTTTATCAATATTTGCATAATGACATAATAGACTTAACTTTTCACATATATGAGATAATCATAGTTCATGGACGTAAACACACATATCCCATAATAATTTTGCAATATATAAAATCATAAAGATTAATACTGCAAAATCATCTTCCAAATACTTTAGAATTTAAATAAATATATCTAAAACATTGCAAGATGAAAAAATCATTGGCAATAGCTATGTGTAATCACAATTCTGCTATTCCAAACCCTAGTTATACTTCTTAAAACACAAGAATAAATTATCATAAGAAGTTTCCTAGACATTAAGATTCTTGAAAAATTCTTTATCGTCCCCGAACTCCTTGTCCCCGAACTCCTTGACTGATGCCGAACCAGGGCCTTCTGAATTTCAAGAGTTCTTAAAACAATAGCCTTTATTTGCTGAATCTCCATCCTTGTTTCTTTCAACTCTTCAAGAACACCAGAAAACTTCTGAAGATTTGAGGGGTTAGCCCTTGGTTTCTTCATATTCTTCATTTTTCTCTTCAAAGTTGTATATGAATGAGATTTATCTTTTTTCTTCATGATTGATGGCTTAACAATCATATTAACATCTTTTCCATCAGAAGATATGATGCTTAGAGTCTCCATTAAGATGTGGAATTGTGAAGAGAACACACAAAACTAACTCCACAAGCAATCTTTTGATAAAAAAGAGTTTTAGAGAAGGAAAATGAATGTAGGGTTACGGAACCTATATACAAAGTAAGTAGGATTCACGTACGACCAACTCATAACCCTAAGAAAGGTAGAATTCTCGATTTTAACCCTCTTTTAATAATCAAAACAGGGTAAACCTTTCATCATCAATTATCAAAAGATCAACAGAATTCAAAAAAACAAAAAGAAAAATAAACAAATTTTCTTTTCCTAAAGCCCGATTGTGCATAAATCTTGTCTCTTTTTAAATTTGGGCACATGAGACAAGACGCACCTTCAACACAATTAAGCTGTGTTGGGGTGAACAATAATCTGTCCACCATACAATTCTTGTACGGAATTCTTAATACCCCTTTTCATAGATTGTTTAGACCTTGTTCTTTTCTGTAGAGGTCTATCTTTTTCTTTAGAAATTAACTTCTTCGGAGATGAGTTGAATTTACATACCTCAGATGAATTCGACTTCTGAAAAAATTTGAGCTTGTTTGCTAATAGATTTGCTCTCCTTTGAAGTTTGTTGACACATCTTATTTTATATTTGTACTTGAAACAATTAGAGAGTTTATGACCCTTAAAAGTACAATAAGAACATTTCAATGTGGAAGACGGCTCAGACACCATAGTTAAGCATGCTGCTAAAAAAATTGAGGTACCTAAAACATGTGAGATGGAATTTTCAGTAGACATGGAAAAATTCATTTTATCCTCTAAAGTGGTTGAAGAAGTTTCTCCAGGAAGAATATCAAGATTGATGTACGTATTGCTACAATTATCAAAATCAATAATTTTACCAAGGAGTGCAACACTTGACTTTTCATCTTCATTTGAATCATAGTGATCAGACATTTCATCAAGAGTTGCAGCAAAACCTTTGTTCCCAGTGTATTTTCTACGATTTAAACACTCATTAGCAAAATGACCAAAACCTTTACACTTGAAGCATTGTGGCATATCCACATCATCAGTATCGACGGTGTCCCTGTTTTAAGGAGGGGAACAGTCATGAGGTTTGACTGACGACCTGGGTTTATCTCTGATGAACCGTTTACTTCTCTTCAAAAGAAGATCTCTAAACTGTCTTGTGATCAGTGAAACTGTGTTGTCAAGATCTTCATCTGATGAATCAGTCTCAATAGGATCAACTACATAGTTGCCAACACTTTTACTTTTGTCAAGTAATTTAGTGTTCTTCTGTGCTTTGAAACTAATATCCTTTCCAGATTTGGATGTATGCTCATGATCAAAGATCTTTAACTTCCCAACAAGAGTATTTTTGGAGAGTGTATCAAGGTTATTTCCTTCAACGATGACATGTTTCTTAGAATCGTATTTAACTGGTAACGATCTAAGAATTTTCATCACAATATCCTTTTCAGGAATAGTCTTACCTAATGCAAAAGATACACTAACAATTTCAGAAACTTTGTAATTAAATTCATCGAATGAATTTTCATCAGCCATACGAAGGTTTTCCCAATCAGAATTTAGGTTTTGAAGCCTAGCTTCTTTTTCAGAGGTATTCCCTTCAAATACGGTTTCTAAGATATCCCAAGCATCTTTAGACCGAGTGCACATAGTCACATGGTGCTTAAGATCTGGAGTAATGACATGTATGATAGCATTTAAGCCGTCAAAATTTTGCTTTGCAGCGAGAATCTCGTTAGGCTCATACCTACCAATATCCTTTGCAACAGTTACACCATCTACTCTAACCATCGGAGGATTATAGCAATTAACAACATAAACCCATGATTGAAAATCATGTGCTTGAAAAAAGGCACGTATAGCAATTTTCCACCATAAGTAATTCGAGTCATCGAAGACAGGCGGTATGTTTGTAGAGATAACACTTCTGTCCATAGAGTCAGATTGCTACAAACACAGACTTATGAGGTTTTAGCGTATTTGCCTGCTCTGATACAAATTGAAAAAGCGGGGGTCTAAAAACCACACCCAAAATTTCGTTCGGCAATCTGTATGGACTAACTCCAATTTAATTCCAAGAGAATCAACTAGACAGTCAGACTCAATCAAGGAAATATATCCAAGAGTTATATCTCTGTTTCTCAGTATAATCAGCAAATCAAACAGATAGAAATCCGTGAGCCTGAATATTATGAGAAACAACATGAACGGTACCAAAGATCAATGTTCAAGTGTCAATCAATTTCAATCAACAACCAATGGTTGGATTTACCAATTGATTGAACTATGCACAACCTGTGATATTTCAATTATATAGACAAATATAATGCGGAAAGAGACACCAGAAATTTTATTAACGAGGAAACCACAAATGCAGATAAACCCCGGGACCTAGCCCAGATTTGAACACCACACTGTATTAAGCCGCTACAGACACTAGCCTACTACAAGTTAACTTCGGACTGGAATGTAGTTGAGCCCTAACCAAGTCTCACACCTATTAAGGTACAGTCGCGTTCCTTACGCCTCTGAATCCCAGCAAAATTCTATGCACTTGATTACCTTAGCTGATCTCACCCACAACTAAGAGTTGCTACGACCCAAAGTCGAAAACTTTATAAACAAATATGTCTCACACAGATAAGTCTATTCTGATAGATAAATTTATCTCCCACAGAAGTACCTATGAAGTTTTTTTCCGTGTTTTGATAAATCAAGGTGAACAGGAACAATTGATAATCCGGTCTGATATTCCCAAAGGACAGTGATAGACGCATTTATGTGTCTGTTTTCATCTCTATTGTGTATATTGTTAGTACCCATTTTTATACTTATTATGATGTTTTATGTGTTTGAAGGTATTTTTGGGAAATAAACATTTTTGGAAAAATCGGCTCGAAAAATTATGCGGAGCACCCCTGGAGGATATTTGTTATTCGGACTCTCAGTTTGGATAAGGGGCACCTCAGTTGGGCACCTGCTATTCGCACCCCCGGCTTGGTTAGGGGGACACCCTTCTTCTTCACGGTTTTAAAAAATTTGGCGGGAAAATGCAGGTTCAAATTTTGTTCACCTGCGGAGTTTTCTGTTTTGAATTTGGAGGAGCTGTGGCGAGATTCAATCACTCCAATCGACTTATTACAGCCTGTTACACTCACACAGGACTGGTAAGTCCTTCATATTCGAAGAAATTTGGCTATAATCACGGTGGGACGAATACAGGGAAGTTCGTGTATGCAGAGAGAGATTCTCGGGATTTCTGGCTATTCTTGGAGCAATGAACGAGTCTACAACGTTGACTACTCATTCTGGAACGTGTTTCAGTCAATTTGGAGTGTGTCAGTTGAAGATTTTAGCGAGCAGAGATATGATATCGTATCTTGCATGGGAGTAAAAGAAAATATGTTTGATTGATTTCCGAGATTATGATTTATTCTCGGTCCAAATGGGTATATATACGCTTCTGGGGATTCTGAGAATGGATAGAGAGAGTTGGGAGCAGTTAGGAAGAACCAGAGAGTCGAGAAATCAAGTGGCAGAAAAAAAACTCCATTTTCTGCTGCTGTGAAGAACACGAAGAACATTGGACGCAAGGTAACCGTCGTTCTTCAACAGTGACAACGACAACTGTTTGTGGGTCGTATTGCGACAGTGTCAACAACACTTCATTTTTATCGTTCTCTGTAACAGCTCGGTTTGTAACGAACAAAAGTGTTACAAACCCGGTTTTTATCAATTTTTCTCCTATTTCATCATTTGAGAACCATTTTTGAGCATTAATAAAGATGAATTTTGAGCATATTTCCATGATAATGATGAGCTAATTCTCGCGTAACCAAGGCATGGAGGAAGCTATTGTTGCATGAATAATTGGTAATTATTTTACTTTTCTCTAATTTTGCAATTTATAATTCACTCAAATTACTGCTTTGCAGAATTTTAATTATTTGCATAATTTTTCCTAATTAGTTGTGATTCAATTAGATAGGTTATGCTTTGGTTAGATAATCTATGCTTAAGGGATACAATTAATGTTTGAGAATATGCTTGATAATTTGTGAATTAAGAAAAAGAGATTTTAAAAATAATTAGAGTTTTGGAATTTTTATCATCATTTATTCATGTGTAATAGTGGAATCTAGTGTCTTGGTTATTTTCACTCTAAAAAAACAAATTTGGATTAAAATTTTCTCTACTTTTAGTTTAAATAAATCTAGCTTTCACAAGTCTTACGAACTCATTCTTACCACTATCTAAAATTACATCAGACAGCCTATAAATATCAATCACCTCACAATAACTTAACTATATGGTAGTTGTTAGAGCACTGCTCTGTCGAACTCGCAAGCGTTGCTATCTCAAGCTTGTTTGTCAAGTTTAGTTGCCAAAACTATAAGTCTTGATTTCTAGTCTACTTATAGCTAAGTCTCGGACTAGGATAGAAAGCGTAGTTGAGCTCTAGACTCTACGACGTTCATCATACAAAGACGAAGAACTACTCAAGGGACTGGTGGAACTTCATCGACTAAAAGGTATATGGAGACTTGAACTTATCTATCACTCAAAAGTCTATCTACTCTATCTCCAATATTGAGACAAAAGTCGTATTGCTATATAGACTTCGATTATACACATTTGCTATTTCGAGCCGAGTTTATCTCGCTTATCTATTTCTCGAAATATGTGTTGGTAAGATTTCGCTTTGGCCAAGTTCATCTTTACTCGTGGCGAAAGTCATGTTGATTATTTCAATATCTTGAAAATTTCTTTGATGAAGAATAGTGTGTGAATAACCTCTATTTAACATCCTCTAAGAATGTTTAAATGATTGAAATGAGAGTTTAGAATATATAACCTTGAATGGATATAAACATTGTATGTGAATTCATACTTGTGTAAGTCCAAAATCCTTGAACTAAAGTATGCGTACTTTACTGGTTCAGGATGTCCGGAAGCTAAGTCCGCGTACCCGTACGCGTACTGCCGGAAGTTCACATCCCTTGAATTTCTGCTGGAGTTTGTGAACTGAAAACAAACTCAAACCGGATACTTAAGTATACGTACCGGTATGCGTACTTGAGTGGGTTATTTTCTAGAAACGGTTTATTCGTGAACTTAAACATATATAAACTAAGGAATGCATAATTGAAAACCGTGGGTATAAAGTTCATGAATCGATTCGAGTGAATCAAAATCGTTTTTGCTTCGATTATGTCTTGTATACTTCTATAAGATCTAAGCAATTGAACAACTGTAGAACTAGTTCATTTGAGTCATTTGGATTAGTTATGGTGAAGATGAATATAGTTGATATGAAAGTGCTCATATGGCTAACCATTTGGTTAACTACTGTTGAACCAACGACTTGTACACGTTTAGGTACTGTTACACAAACCTAAATGAACGTGCATTTCAATTGTGTATAACAAGCTAAGTTCGATCTAACGGTTGAAAGATATTAACTTGAATCTAATCAGGTTTTCATCTAATGGTGAATATTGAATGCTTTGTTACCAAGGTAACTTAGATTGCAAACCCTGATTTGGAGACTATATAAAAAAGAACTCTAGAAACTAGGAAAACTAATCCCCACACCTCCTGTGTGATACTAGTTGTATAAGATAGAGTCGATTCTCCTTTAACCTTAGGTTTCTATCGAGACCCTGTAGGTGAACGACTTAAAGACTTCATTGGGATTGTGAAGATAGACCCAACTATTTTCTTTGTAGTTGTGTGATCTGATCTTTTTGTTTCTATCACATTTGAGTACAATCGTAAGATTGGCTTGAGATTAATTTCTCCGATAGGCAAGATAGAAAAGTAGTCACAAACATCTTCGTCTCATCGTTTGTGATTCCGGAATATCTTATTTCACCAGTTGATTAAGATTATTGTGAGGTGATTGATAATTCTAGGCTGTTCTTCGGGAATATAAATCCGGGTTATCGATTGGTTCCTGTTCACCTTGATTTATCAAAAGACGGAACAAAACTTGTAGGTATTTCTGTGGGAGACGAATTTATCTATCTATTTCTATAGACTTTTCTGTGTGAGACAGATTTGTTTATTAAAGTCTTCGACTTTGGGTCGTAGCGACTCTTAGTTGTGGGTGAGATCAGCTAAAGGAATCAAGTGCGTAGTACCCTGCTGGGATTAGAGACGTAAGGAAAGCAACTGTACCTTGGATCAGTGTGAGATTGATTAGGGTTCAACTACAGTCCAAATCGAATTTAGCTTTGTAGTAGGCTAGAGTCTGTAGCGGCTTAATACCGTGTGGTGTTCAAATCTGGACTAGGTCCAGGGGTTTTTCTGCATTTGCGGTTTCCTCGTTAACAAAACTTCTGGTGTCTGTGTTATTTATTTTCCGCATTATATTTTGTTATATAATTTAAATATCACAGGTTGTGCGTTAAATCGATCAATTGGTAAATCCGACCTTTGGTTGTTGATTGAAATTGATTGATACTCTAACATTGGTGTTTGGTACAGTTCAAGTTAATTTCTCTTGTTCAATTAGACTCGCAGATTTCTATTTTCTTTAGTAAGTATTGAATCGAGAAATTGAGATATAACTCCTTGATATACTTTTTATTAAGATATAGTCTGACTGTCTAGTTGATTCTCTTAAAAGTATATAGGAGTTAGTCCATACAGATTGCTAAGCGAATTATTGGGTGAGGTTGTTGTACCCCCACTTTTTCAATTGGTATCAGAGCAGGCAAACACGTCAAAGACCATATAAGTATGTGTTTGTAAGCGATCTGACTCTATGGACAGAAGTGTTATCTCTATAAACGTACCACCAGTCTTCGATGGCTCAAATTACTTGTGGTGGAAAATTGCTATGCGTGCCTTTCTTCAAGCGCGTGATTTTCAATCATGGGTTTATGTAGTTATTAATGGCTATGATGCTCCCGTTGTGGCAGTAGGAGATGCAACTGTACCTAAAGATATTGGTGCATATGATGCTTCTGAGATACTTGCTGCAAAGCACAATTCCGACGGTTTGAATGCCATCATACATGCCATTACCCCAGATCTTCAGCACCATGTGACTACGTGCACTCGTTCTAAAGATGCTTGGGATATCTTAGAAACCGTATTTGAAGGGAATACCAGTGAAAAGGAAGCCAGGCTTCAAAACCTAAATTCCGATTGGAAAAACCTTCATATGGCAGATGAAGATTCATTTGATGAGTTTAATCACAAAGTGTATGAAATTGTTAATGCATCCTTTGTATTGGGTAAGACTATTCCTGAAAAGGACATTGTGATGGAAATTCTCAGATATCGCTGCCATCTAGATACGATTCTAAGAAGCATGCCATAGTTGGAAGGAAATAACCTTGATGCGCTTTTTAGAAATACTCTGGTTGGGAAGTTAAAGATTTTTGATCATGAGCACACATCCAAATATGGAAAGGATGTTGCTTTCAAAGCACAAAAGAACACTAAATTACTTGATAAAAGGAAAAGTGTTTGCATCTCTGAAGATGATCTTTCTGAGACTGATTAATCAGATGAAGATCTTGACAAGTTAGTCTCGTTGATCACAAGACAGTTTAGGGACCTTCTTTTGAAGATAAGTAAACGGTTCTCCAGATAAAAATCCAAGTCATCAGATAAACCCCATAATCGTGTTTCTATTAAAAACAGGGATATTTATGAAACTGATGACGAGGATATGCCTCAGTGCTTTAAGTGTAAAGGTTTTGGTCATTTTGCAAATGAGTGTCCAAATCGAAAGAAATACACTGGAAACAAAGGTCTTGCTGCAACTCTTGATGAAATGTCTGACAACTATGATTCTAATGAAGACGAAAAGTCAAGTGTTGCACTTCTTTGTGAAAATATTGAATTGATAATTGTAGCAATACATACATCAATCTTGATATTCTTTCAGAAGAGAACTCAACCAATCTGGAAGAAAAAACTGACCTTTCCGTTGGAAACTCTCTGTCTAATTTTTCTGGTTCTACTATGTATCTAGCAGCTTGCACATCTCGAGTACCTGAATCATATTCCAAGTTGACATGCTCATATTGTTCGATCAAGGGCCATGAACTGTCAAAGTGTTTCAAGTATAAACACAAATCGAGACATGCCAACAAACTTCAACGAAAAGCAAATCGATTAGCAAACAATCTCAAACTAGTTCAGAAGACCGCTGAGGTATGTAAGATTTTATCTTCGTCAAAGAAGTTAGTTTCCAAGGATAAGACAAGACCATTGGAAAGAAAGTTATGGTCTAAACACTATGTGAAACATGGTTCTATGAATTCCGATTGAAAAGGATATGGTGGATAGATTATTGTTCACCCCAGCACAACTTAAGTTGTGTTGGTTAGTGCATCTTGTCTCATGTGCCTGATCAAAAGAGACAAGATTCTGCACATCTCAGGCTTTAGAAAAATAAAAATGGTTTGAAATTTGTTTTCTTTTCTTTTTAAGCTTTGCCTGTTTTGCAAGATTGGAATTTTTCCATATCTAATTGATATTGGAAAGGTCTTCCCTGGTTAATCAATAAAAGAGGGTTAAAATTGACAATTCTGCCTTTTATAGGGTATGAGTTGTGCGTACTTGAATCCTTTGAAGTGTATAAATGTTTCGTAACCCTACATTCCTTTTTCCTTCCCTGAAACTCTTTTAACTTAAGACTGCTTGTTGAAGTGTGATTTCCTCTCACAAATCCGTACGCTTATGGATACTCCAAGCATCAAGTCTTCTGATGGAAAAGCTGTTAATATGATTGTTAAGCCATCAATCACGAAGGAAAAAGAAAGATCTCCGTTACCTCAAACTTTGAAAAGAAAAAGAAGGAATGCGAGAAAGCCAAGAGCTGTTCCTTCAAATTCTCAGAAGTTTTCTGATGTTCTTGAAGAGTTGAAGGAGACAAGAAAGGAGATTCAACAAATAAAGGCTTGTGTTATGAGAACTCTCGAAATTCAGAAGGACATGGTTCGACATCTTCAGCCTAGAAGGTTTGTTGGAATGGACACCTTTATTCACGAACCATATGTTCCCATGGATGTTGACGACAAGGAGTTCGGAGACGATAAAGAATTTTTCAGAGGTCTCAATGTCTAGGAAAACTTCTTATGAGAATTTTATTCTTGTGTTTTTAAGAAGAATAACTAGAGTTTGGAATAGCCATTATTGTGATTACACATAGCTATGTCCAACGATTTTCATCTTCAATGTTTTTAGATTTATTTATTTAAATTCTAAAGTTTGTTTGGAAGATGATTTTGCAGTATTAATCTTTATGGTTTTATATATTGCAATTTGTTATGGGATATGTGTGTTTGCGTCCGTGAACTATGATTTTCCCATACATGGTCAAAAGTTAAGTCTTTCGTACGTCGATATGCAAGTATTAATAAAAGAATGAATGAACTTTTGACAAAACAAAAGATAAGCCTTTTATGTCATTATGCAAATATTGATGAAGAAAGGATGAGCTTTTGTTTACAAAGATTAAGTCTATTATATGTCATTGTGCAAATAGTGATGAAAGATAGAATGAATCCTTGTTTATTCCGCAGTATTGATCTTCCCTGATCCATATCTTTTATGTATACTGTGCGGCTCCGTAAGTTTTCTTATGTTGAGCATTTTCGATTAAATTAATCATAGGTTTTCTTGTGGTTAATTTAATTGAGTATTTTGGATACAAATTAATATTCTTATGAGATTTGTTGTTGTCCAAAGAAATCCTTCTTTTCTTGTGAAAGTAAGGTCGCCCTTGTTGTTCTTTCGGGAATGACATTTTATGGGGGAGAGTTCTTAATTGAACTTGTGCTTTATTGCCAAATCTTTGTGGGGAGTGCGGCTGTGGAGGGGTTATCTTGTATCTTTATAAACTCCTTGATGAATGCATTTAGTTTCGGCTATATGATTGCATCCAAAAAGTTGATATGTGCTTTATTTTGGTCATGAAATGTCTCTATGGAAATTTCATTAGGATCCCACTACGTTTCGTACCTTTGCCAATTTTATTGACAAAAAGGGGGAGAATTAATGTGTAGTTCACACTACAAATACATATGGTTTTCGGATCATTATGTAAGGGGGAGTGGTTTCCAAGTGAGATGGAGTATTGACTAATGGGGAGTGATACATATCACCATAGTATTGTTGTCGAAGTTGCGATATAATTGAACTTTGATGTTGTGTAATGATACTATGACACTGTGTAACAATGATTGAGAGCTTTTGTTTTCTCATTGTTATTGCTACAGATCTTCAACAACGATGATGCTGCATTGAATATCTTTGGAATCATTGGAGTACTTGGAAGTGACGAAGATTTCGAGTAATGTTGAAGAACCAAGGAGATCATGCATGTGGAAGAGAAGCTGCAAAGTTTATTTATTTTGTATTCCATATGTATTGATAGTTTTGTCACTAAAATTAACAAAGGGGGAGATTGTTAGAGCACTGATCAGTCGAACTCGCAAGCGTTGCTATCTCAAGCTTGTTTGTCAAGTTTAGTTGCCAAAACTATAAGTCTTGATTTCTAGTCTACTTATAGCTAAGTCTCGGACTAGGATAGAAAGTGTAGTTGAGCTCTAGACTCCATGGCGTTCATCATACAAAGACGAAGAACTACTCAAGGAACTGGTGGAACTTCATAGACTAAAAGGTATGTGGAGACTTGAACTTATCTATCACTCAAAAGTCTATCTACTCTATCTCCTATCTTGAGACAAAATTCGTATTGTTATATAGACTTCGATTATGCACATTTTTTAATTCGAGCCGAGTTTATCTCGCTTATCTATTTCTCAAAATATGTGTTGGTAAGCTTTCGCTTTGGCCAAGTTCATCTTTACAAGTGACGAAAGTCATGTTGATTATTTCAATATCTTGAAAATTGCTTTGATAAAGAATAATGTGTGAGTAACCTCTATTTAACATCCTCTAAGAATGTTTCAATGATTGAAATTAGAGTTTAGAATATATTACCTTGAATGGATATAAACATTGTTTGTGAATTCATACTTGTGTAAGTCCAAAATCCTTGAACTAAAGTATGCGTACTTTACTAGTTCAGGATGTCCGGAAGCTAAGTCCACGTACCCATACGCGTACTGCCGGAAGTTCACATCCCGTGAATTTCTTCTGGAGTTTATGAACTAAAAACAAACTCAAACCGGATACTTAAGTATACGTACCGGTATGCGTACTTGAGGGGTTATTTTCTAGAAAGGGTTTATTCGTGAACTTAAACATATATTAGCTAAGGAATGCATATTTGCAAACCGTGGCTATAAAGTTCATGAATCGATTTGAGTGAATCAAAATCGTTTTTGCTTCGATTGTGTCTTGTATACTTCTATAAGATCTAAGCAATTGAACAACTGTAAAACTAGTTCATTTGAGTCATTTGGACGAGTTATGGTGAAGATGAATATGGTTGATATGAAAGTGCTCATATGGCTAACCATTTGGTTAACTACTGTTAAACCAACGACTTGTACACGTTTAGGTACTGTTACACAAACCTAAATGAACGTGCATTTCAATTGTGTATAACAAGCTAAGTTCGATCTAATGGTTGAAAGATATTAGCTTTAATCTAATCAGGTTTTCATCTAACGGTGAATATTGAATGCTTTGTTACCAAGGTAACTTAGATTGCAAACCTTGATTTGGAGACTATATAACGGAGAACTCTAGAAACTAGGAAACCTAATCCCCACACCTCCTGTGTGATACTATTTGTATAAGATATAGTCGATTCTCCTTTAACCTTAGGTTTCTACCGAGACCCTGTAGGTTAATGACTTAAAGACTTCATTGGGATTGTGAAGCTAGACCCAACTATTTTCTTTGTAGTTGCGTGATCTGATCTTGTTGTTTCTATCGTATTTGAGTACAATCGTAAGATTGGCTTGATATTAATTTCTCCGATAGGAAAGATAGAAAAGTAGTCACAAACATCTTCGTCTCATCGTTTGTGATTCCGGAATATCTTATTTCGCTAGTCGATTAAGATTATTGTGAGGTGATTGATAATTCTAGGCTGTTCTTCGGGAATATAAGTCCGAGTTATCGATTCGTTCCTGTTCACCTTGATTTATCAAAAGACGGAACAAAACTTATAGGTATTTCTGTGGGAGACAGATTTATCTATCTATTTCTATAGACTTTTCTATGTGAGAAAGATTTGTTTATTAAAGTCTTCGACTTTGGGTCGTCGCAACTCTTAGTTGTGGGTGAGATCAGCTAAAGGAATCAAGTGCATAGTACCCTGCTGGGATCAAAGACATAAGGAGCACAACTGTACCTTGGATCAGTGTGAGATTGATTAGGGTTCAACTACAGTCCAGACCGAAGTTAGCTTTGTAGTAGGCTAGAATCTGTAGCGGCTTAATACAGTGTGGTGTTCAAATCTGGACTAGGTCCCGGGGGTTTTCTGCATTTTCGGTTTCCTCGTTAACAAAACTTCTGGTGTCTGTGTTATTTTTTTTCCGCATTATATTTTTTTATAAAATTTAAATATCACAGGTTGTGCGTTAAATCGATCAATTGGTAAATCCGACCTTTGGTTGTTGATTGAAATTGATTGATACTTGAACATTGGTGTTTGGTACCGTTCAAGTTAATTTTTCCTATATTCAATTAGACTCGCAGATTTCTATTTGCTTGAGTAAGTATTGAATCGAGAAATTGAGATATAACTCCTTGATATACTTTTTATTAAGATTGAGTCTGACTGTCTAGTATATTCTCTTAAAAGTATATTGGAGTTAGTCCATACAGATTGCTTAGCGAAATATTGGGTAAGGTTGTTGTACCACCACTTTTTCAGTAGTAGAACAAGTTATTGTGGAATCACAAAGAATGAGACGAAGAGCTTTGTGACTACTTTTTATATCTTACCTATCGGAGATAAATCTCGAGCCAATCTTAAAAAAGATAGTACTCAATACTATAAAACAAGTAAGATCAGAACACGCAACTATAGAGAAAATAGTTGGGTTTGGCTTCAGAATCCCAATGAAGTTTTTAAGTCGTTAACCTATAATGATTTTAGAAAAACCTAGGTTTAAGGAGAATCGACTTGTGACGGACTGGAAAATTACGCCTGGCGCGCCAGGGCACGCAGGCCATAACTTCCCTGATGCGCCATTTTGATGCTGCGATCCGGGCTTTAAAGCTAGGAAAATGCATGTCCATTTTCCCTTGCAAGCATGCTCGTGGAGCATGATGCAGCTAACTTAGCTTCCACACCGTTCCAACTTACCCTTGTTCTTCAAAGGGTTCATTAAGAAAACAAAAACTTTCTTAAAACGGCAAAAACGTCCTTTGGAGGTCCTAAACGATGGAATTTGGCTAAAATTCCAAGACCGTGATGCATAGAATCACGTATTGATCATTGGGTCGTTTCCAATCAATTTAGACCCGTCTTGAGGTAAATTGCGATAATCGGGTTTTTAGCCTCCAGATAGGCTATAACTTGCTCATCTGCATCAACTTGTCTCATCAAGTTTGGCCACAATCATCTCTTGTGTCGAGCAACCGATCTTAGGTGATATGAGAGGCCAATGTGCCGCAATCATCTCTCAAATAAATGATATGAGCGACAAAGTGTTGGACCGGCAATGCTGCAACTCATTACGGATGCCTACGTATCTTTCCCTACTCTAAAGGGATCAAGCACAGACCGTACTTCATCCTCGAAGGGACAAAAACTTAATACCAACTTGTTTGCAAGATCGTGGCCTAGCAAAAATGGTAATGGCCTAGTCTGTATAGGCTATTCCGTCATAATGCACAATGATTATGCATTATCGGGTCCGCGACATGGCATAGTGACGCCTAAGCATCAAATGCCCTCTTCGCAATGCTAAGCAGCTATGAATGAGGCATAAGCATTATTCATGCCCTTTTGGCTAAGCTATGAAGCTTACTTGGTGCATGGTCCGCATATGCACCTTCAACCAACTACCCCTCCCTATATATGTTAACTTGCAATTTCTACAAATTAGAATAGGGGAGCAAAATGTTTCCACCAAGTCCAACTATGATTGCGTAACACTCGTTCGACCAGCCCTCTCTGGCCTGATGCACAATGATTGTGCAATATTGGCTCTAGGCAAATCTTTTGCATAATGCGCAATGATTACGCTGCAACGCTAAAGGCCATCTACCCAACTGGCCTAATGCAACATTCTCTCTAAGCCAATATTCCTCTTAACGCGATAGAAACTTGAGATGAAGCTTCATCTCGTGCCATGGCGCATCTTTGAGCATGCGACATGCTCAAAATTAAGGGTGTTACACGACTCTAGTACGCAACTAGTATCACACAGAAGGTGTGGGGATTAGGTTTCCCAGTTGCTAGAGTTCTCCCTTATATAGTCTTCAATTCAGGGTTTGATAGCTTTAAAACAAAGAAATCAATATTCACCGTTAGATGAAATCCTGATTTAAGAATCAATCTAAGTTTGCTTAAAACCAAAGCAATATCTCTCCACCGTTAGATGGTCTTAGTTTGTTACGCACAAATGAAATATACCTTCATTTAGATATGAGTAACCGTACCTAAACGTTTATATTGAGTTGGCTCAATAACAGTTAACCGAAGTTAGCCATATGAACACTTTTGTATTAACCACATTCATCTAACACTTCTAGATCAAATGATAATCAAATGAATCTAATTGTGTTACTCATAGAGTTGTTCAATTGTTTATATTCTCATAGATGTATACAAGACACAATCGAAGCAAAATCGGATTTGATTCATGATTGTACAAAGTACTTATTCAAGAATCAATTCATGAACATTAAGCCACGGTTTGCAAAGATTGCATTCCTTAATTTATTAATATATTTGTTCATGAGTATGAAATCATACTAAACCAATTTTAGAACTTTAACCATTTAGTTTGCAAATGGGTACGCAAACTTAAGTTACGGACTTTGGTCTTGTCCGACAGTTCACAAACCGGTATGCATACTGTCGTTCCGGACCTTACTCAGGTAGAACCGTTCGCATACTGGTATGCTACTTAGTTCACGGACTTTAACAGTTAAAACCGTTCGCATCCTGGTATGCAAACTTGGTTTCCGGACCTGAATCATACTACTACAATTTGCATATTGGTATGCATACTGTGTTATATTTAGACAAAGGCTAATTGTTCTAAACTCCCATTTCAATCATTGAAACATCCTTAGAAGACCACAATAGCTGTCTTATACTAACTATTAGCTTATAAGTAATTTTCAAGTGATCAAATGATCAATAAGAAACATTCCGAGTCGATATCAAATGATTGTCTCACACAAATCATGTAAGATGTTTCAAGGCAATTTTCACATGATCATCTTTTGACTCATTATTTAGTTTCCAACAAATAAAAATTTTCAAACTAAACTCGTCAAGAATAATGATGAACGTAGCTAAAGCAAAAAGCTTCCAACATATATTTCAAGAAATATATAAGCGAGTTAAACTCATCTCTAAATATCAAATGTGTATAATGTAAAAGTCCATAAATCTATACGACTTAGCTTCAATAGGAGATAGAATAGAATAGACTTCTGAGTGATAGATAAGTTTTAGTCTCCACATACCTTTTGTTGATGAAGTTCCTCCAAGCTCTCCTCAGTAGATCTTCGTCTTCAATCGATGAACGTCGTGAAGTCTAAAGCTCAACTACACATTCTATCCTAATCCGAGACATAGCTATAAGTAGACTAGAAATCAAGACTTATAGTTTTGATCACATAAAATTGACAAAGAAGCTTGAGATAGCAACGCTTGCAAGTTCGACCGAGCAGTGCTCTAACACCACCGACTTGGTTGTATACACAAACATATGTGTTCTAGCTACGGTTTGTGTTAAAGAAAAAGAAAAAGCAAAGACTCCATTTTAGAGTCTCTTCTTCTAGTAATACAAAACCCAAAAGATACATTATATAAGCAACAACTTCAACTGAACTACTTAATTTTTACTTCTCTACCTTGTTCTCATCACTCTCTTTACAAATCTATCATATTTTTCACTCTAAGATGACCAAAAGAATAGAGAAAAAAAATGATACATGTGATTTATTGTATTAATCTCGATATGAGCGAACTTTGAATATTTTTACCTGTGTGCTTCCAATATACATAGAAATATTTGTGAGCATTGAGAAGGTGAGAAGAATCCTGTGAAGATTCATCTAGTTCATACACATATTCAATCAGAAGAACAAAATCAACTATCTACTAGTTATTCAAATTTTGGGGAAAAAAATTACTCTAGTTTTATAATATTTTCACATTATTGTTGTGAATAGTAAAGAAAATGAAATATGCTTAGTCATATCCAATATAATAGTTTTTTTAAATTCTAACATTTTTTTGTATGACTCAATCAATTTTATTTAACTTATCTCTTGTGCTTTAAAATGTATTTAAAGATTGAATATATACAGATCTATGTGATAAAAAAAACGACAATATCTAAATCAGATAAAAAAATATCTATTAACTGAACTAACTATGGTCAATATCAGTTAATCACAGTCAGGGTTACCGATATCACCATATCGTATCTATATATGCATTTGTATTTACGAGGACCGATACGAACTAATACTCGATATGGCACCCTTAAAAAAATACTCGATATGACAAACCATGATTCCACCTTTTGCCCAACATTGGCCCCTAAAAGGTCATTAAGCCTCTTAATTGAACTTTGGCCCTAGATCAAAGTCTTAGAGCAGTTCCTATGGACTCAACAAACATGAAGTTTGTTCATTTTGATCTCACTATGGACTCAACAAACATGAAAAACGGATGGGCAAACCAACAAAATTGTTGGTTTGTTGAGTAAGACGGAAGAACAGACGCGCGCTTGATGGAATATCGGGGGGTTGATCGTAACACGCTGGCGTGTGAACCAGAAACGCTGGCGTGTGGGCCAAAATCGCCCGGTGTTCCTTAACACGCCATCGTCTGTGGTAAACCCTCCAGCGTGATACACAAAACCGCAAACGGCTAAATCTGGACGGCTGAAAACTCTTGTCATCCAACGGCTAGTATTTTGAGTTCTATAAATACTCATGATGTGATGTGATAGTGGTAAATAAAAGTTCGTTTCTCAGACTTGTAGAGATTCGATTTTAGACTTAATTTCTAATTGAAATAGAAAATAAACAAAGATGGTAACAGTATTACGAGAGACTGGGACTCGATATTTCACCATTAATCACATTCAATTGGTTCATATAAACAATTCTAGCTCCTCTGTTGACTCTTTTCTTTGCCAAAAGTAGATTTTGTAAAACATTAATTGTAAACCACAAGCATGGCAAATCGGAAGCTCTAAGTCTAAGCATACAACATCAAACGAAATCACAAATAAATAGTAAAAATCATAAATCAATTGAATCAAGTGCAAAAAGTCATAAAGAATCAAATATAATTACCAAACAATTGTGAATAAGGTTTCCTCCGTCATCCCAGTGTTGGGGTTTAGCTCATCATGCCCAAATCACACTTAAAAGATTGAAACATGGCTCAAAAAGTGTTTGTATTGAAGAAATTATAAAACACAAACAGTTTACAACGGCGTTACAGACTGACTATTACAAAGAATCAGCTGAAAAAAGATAGAGAATAGTTTCTGGAAGTCTTTCGCAACTAATACTAAACAGCGACAATGTCCTTCTGCAATTGATTAATGACTTCCTCTGAGACAGACCTTGGGCGTCTTTGTTCTTCAGTTTCTTATTCTTCTTCTTCTTCCTTCTCCTGCTGCTGTTGCAACTCCACCTGCAGCGTGATTCTCTGCCTCTGCCCCACCCCCAACTCTCGACAGACTTTCTCTGAGACTCGAACAATGTATTTATACACCACATGCTCAATAACACCGCCAAAAAAACTCAGTTTTCTTCCAACACAAGTCTCGGAATTTTCCCTTATTCTTCTTTATCTGCACGCGTCTTCAAGCCTCCAAAACTCACCGTTGTTAGAGCATTGCTCGGTCAAACTCGCAAGCGTTGCTATCTCAAGCTTGTTTGTCAAGTTTAGTTGCCAAAACTATAAGTCTTGATTTCTAGTCTACTTATAGCTAAGTCTTGGATTAGGATAGTAAGTGTAGTTGAGCTTTAGACTCCATGGCGTTAATCGAATGAAGACAAAAAACTACTAAAGGGAACTTGTGGAACTTCATAGACAAAGAGGTATGCGGAGACTTGAACTTATCTATCACTCAAAAGTCTATCTATTATATCTCCTATTTTGAAACAAAAGTCGTATTGCTATATAGACTTCATTTATACACATGTGCTATTTCCAGCCGAGTTTAACTCACTTATCTATGCCTCGAAATATGTGTTGGTAAGCTTTCGCTTTGGCCAAGTTCATCTTTACTAGTGATGAAAGTCATGTTGATTATTTCAATAACTTGAAAATCGCTTTGATGAAAAATAGTTTGTGAATAACAACTATATAACATCCTCTAAGAAAGTTTCAATGATTGAAAT
>JAJJMB010009088.1:2328484-2436306 GCA_023531105.1 Papaver atlanticum | reverse complement strand
GGAAAGTTCACGTCCGTGAATTTCTGCTGGAGTTTGAAAGTGAAAAACAAACTCAATCCGGTTACTTAAGTATGCGTACCCATTTACATACTTAGGTAGGTTAATTTCTAAAATCTGTTTGTTCATGAACTAAAAACATTTATATAATAAGGGATGCAATCTTTGCAAACCGTGGCTATAATTGTTCACTAATTGATTCGAGTAAATCAAAATCGATTTTGCTTCAATTGTGTCTTGTATACTTCTATGAGATCTAAGCAATTGAACAACTCTCTAACCAGTTCATTTGAGTCATTTGAACTAGTTATGGTGAAGATGAATAAGGTTGATCGAAAAGTGCTCATATGGCTAACCAATTGTTAACTATTGTTGAACCAACTAAGTGTACACGTTTAGGTATGGTTACCCAAACCTAAATGAAAGTGCATTTCATTTGTGTATAACAAGCTAAGTTCGATATAACAGTTGAAAGATATTAGCTTGAATCTAATCAGGTTTTCATCTAACGGTTAATATTGAATGTTTTGTTACCAAGGTAACTTAGATTGCAAACCCTGATTTGGAGACTATATAAAGGAGAACTTTAGCAACTGGGAAACCTAATCTCCACACCTCCTGTGTGATACTATTTGTATAAGCTAGAGTCGATTTTCCTTTAACCTTAGGTTTTTCACGAAACCCTATAGGTTAACGACTTAAAGACTTCATTGGGATTGTGAAGCCAGACCCAACTATTTTCTCTGTAGTTGCGTGATCTGATCTTGCTGTTTCTATCATGTTGAGTACAATCATAAGATTGGTTTGAGATTGATATCTTCGATAGGCAAGATAGAAAAGTAATCACAAATATCTTTGTCTCATCGTTTGTGATTCCACAATATCTTGTTTCGTTAATCGATTAAGATTATTGTGAGGTGATTGATAATTCTAGGTTGTTCTTCGGGAATATAAGTTCGGGTTATCGATTGGTTCCTGTTCACCTTGATTTATCAAAAGACGGAACAAAACTCGCAGGTTTATCTGTGGGAGACAGATTTATCTATTCAATAGACTTTTTTGTGTGAGATAGATTTGTTTATCAAGTCTTCGACTTTGGGTCGTAGCAACTCTTGGTTGTTGGTGAAATCAGCTAAGGGAATCAAGTGCGTAGTATCCTGCTGGGATCAGAGACGTAAGGAACGCAACTGTACCTTGAATCAGTGTGAGATTGATTATGGTTCAACTACAGTCCAAACCGAAGTTAGCTTTGTAGTAGGCTAGAGTCTGTAGCGGCTTAATACAGTGTGGTGTTCAAATATGGACTAGGTCCCGGGGGTTTTCTGCATTTGCGGTTTCCTCGTTAACAAAACTTATGGTGTCTGTGTTATTTCTTTTCCGCATTATATTTTGTTATATAATTGAAATATCACAGGTTGTGCGTTGAATCGATTAATTGGTAAATCCAACCTTTGGTTATTGATTGAAATTGATTGATCCTTGAACATTGGTCTTTGGTACAGTTCAAGTTATTTCTCTTGTATTCAATCAGGCTCGCAAATTCCTATTTGTTTGAGTGTGGATTGAATCGAGAAATTGAGATATAATTCTTTGATATACTTTTTATTAAGATTGAATCTGACTGTCTAGTTGATTCTCTTAAAAGTATATTGGAGTTAGTCCATACAGATTGCTAAGCGAAATATTGGGTGTGGTTCTTATACCCCCGTTTTTTCAACCGTTGATCCTCTAAAGATAGTAATATATCTCGGGAAAGATTCTCTAACAATTTCTATTCCTCGTACTTTCCTATTATGAACCAAAAATCCGAGTTTTCTTCTCTTTCCCTTTTTTCGAATATCACCAAATATAACAAAATTTTATTCCCATGTTTTTAGTTCTAACACGTCATTGTTTTATGGCAACAAGATCCTGTCTTGAACGCGCAAAATCTCCCAACATCCCGAGAACTTTTCTCACTCCCTATTTTGTTAAAGAATGATTAAACTCGTGTTTTTCTGCAAAACCAAACCACCTACCATCCATGGTTCATCATAACAGGCCCATATATATCCTAATCCATGAAGAAACCCGAGAAAAACTCGCTCAAAACCAATTCAGTGAAAGTCATAGCTGAAAATATTCTTCCCGCTAAATTCCCGCCAAAAATGATTTTGAAGTAAAGAAGAAGAGGTTGCCCCTAACCATTACCCGGGTGCCTTTATAATATGGGGTGTGAATAACAGTGATGTGTCCCTTAGTAATTGAAGTGTCCCTTATCCAAAATGGGGAGTGCCATTAGTAAATCCTCCGGGGTGCCTTTAACACATATTCTGGGTGCCTATAGTAATTTCTCCCAGGGGTCCAAATACCACTTTTCCTCCGCAAAAGCTTATTTCTCCAAAAACACCTACAAATACATAAAAATAATCAAATAAGTACAAAATCGAGCACTAACGATACACATAATTGAGATCAAAATAATGCGTCTATCAACTCCCCATTTCAAATCCAAATTCACACATTCTACACCTCTAGTCTTCTTCACTCTTCTTCTCTGCGCTTAAAAAAAATCTTCAATTCTTCAATTCAACAAATTTGTCGAAAGAAGATGTATCGGCCCTTGTTAGTTCATCGAGCTCCGTATACTGAAGAAGAAGATGAATTTATTTGCAGAAACTACGTTTTATTATTTACTCAGCTTGCTTCAGCAAACTATCCATGGGTGAATTTCTGGGTGGTTATTCATGACGGGTTCTGCAGTGACACCTGTAATCTGAGTCGTCGTGCTATATGCGAAATAGAAAATCGTTTTCGTATAATTAAAAAAGAAGTAAATGAGTTTGTAGCTTTAACTATGCAAGTCAATCGATATAGAATGAGAGGTGAAACTGATGCTGAGATGGTAACAAGATCTTTGGATGAATGGCGAAGATGGAAAAATGTGGCTTTTCATTTCAAAAAAATGTTTCGAAATCCTTAAGGTGTTGAACAATTTCAACCCCTTATTTGTAGTTGTTGTTCCACCTAGTACTTCTCATCAGTGAAGCTAATATAAAATGTAATTCAGTGAAGCTAATGTAAAACTCTTAATTTTAAACATATGTAATTCAGTGAAGCTATTGTAAAACGCTTAATTTTAAACATATGTAATTTTTTAAACAAACTGTCGTACTTTTAATTGATTAAAACTAGAATTACAAATGCAGCAGAATTAAAAACTACAATCTCTCTAACGTCGCTCATCGTTATCTTCGGGCCCTGGAGTCAGCCATTCTCCAAGGGCTGTGATATCCCTAGTTGCCAACATATTTGCTAAATTTCCATAAGGAGAAAAAGCTGGTTGAAGAACACTAGGCGATTAGAAATCACTCGTTTGTTGGAAAGCACTCAGTTGTTAGAAAGCAATCGGTCCTCCAAGCATATAAAATGTTTGTTGTTGTGGTGGTGGTGTAACCAAGTAGCAAGCATTATTTGGGTTGTAGGGAGAGAATGATAATGAAATGCCCTTAGGATCTGGCTGAATTACTTGAGGTTAAGATACATACACAGTTTGTGGTGAAGTACTGTGTCGTACTTGTGGTGAAGTACTGTGCCATAAATGTGGTGAAGTACTCTGTCATACTTGTGTTTCTCCCACCAATGTGTTATCACTATCATGCCATGATTTGTTTCTCCTGGTGGAATCGGAATACTGTGGACGCCCATCATCATTTACAGTTGTACTCAATCCAAACATTGTGTTCGTCTGCCATTTGCGACACACATTCAAGTGTATAGCCCACATTTGCCGATTCAACCAATACATATCGTTAAGTTGTGTGTTCAACTCTTCGTTACTGGCATCCACATTGTAGTAAGAATAATCACGTTCCATAGCTTGGGAAACAATGAGGATCGTGGTTGGCTCACCTTGTGAAGTAATACTTGGCATCTCCCAACGAATTTTGGGCATATTTGACGAAGATGATGAAGAACTTGCACCCGTGGCAGGGTAAGTCATAAAGTATGTCTCTTTTGGAGGCGACTAGCTAAGAACGATATTTGCATAAGCCAGGCGTGATAACCCTGGGAAATCAAACCCATAGATGTACATGTTGTGTGTCCCAATTATAGGCTTCGCAATCGACCTGTACCAGGTGACATGCTGCGCTTTATCAATATTCCTGTTTGTATTTAGTTCATACCTCTCCCATTGGATTATTCTCAGTCGATCAAAATCTGATGCAGAGGTTTGCATTTGTGGTGGCAGGTTAATTGAAATTGCATATATACCTTGTAATTGGTACTGCAGTCTTTATCCCAGGTACCAAACCCCTTTATCCAAATCTGGAGTGTAAAAAACAACTCTACGGAGAGAATAATCAAGAATATGTTCTCCATCATTATCATCATACTCAGGAAAATCAATGTAAGGGTGAACAATAACATTCTTGTGGCTCCGAGTCCTCTGTTGAAACCTCTGAACAAAACTGGAACCCGAGATGTCGCTGCCAGTGTCCTTCGCCCAGTTGGTCGAGAGGTACATGTCCAAGATTGGAAATCTATGGATATCGTCTTTAAGGATTGGTTTACCAACGCGGAAGTAGGTATACCATCAATACTGCAAATTACTCCATAATTTTAGTATTTTGAATTAATCTACATTTGTTCATAAAAATTATTTAAATTTAAAAATGATAATTTTGATATTTACCACCATAATGACCCATAAACCAGTAAGTTAGCTATACCAATGGACGCTCCAGTCATAATATGGTGCTTTGTCAAGATCTTCTAACGCTTCAAGCCAACCAACATGAGAAACATAAGTTGAGTTTGGAAAAAACGTCTGACCCAGTACCCATAAGATAAACACCCTTTTGAGTTTAGGATAGTCATCTACATTTTCTGAGTTTCTGTTTTGGTTAAGGTAAAGCTTCAACGCTGAACATTGAACCCCACCTCCTTTCAAATCTTTATGATCTTCACGTATACCTGCTTCCATAAACGAGGAAAGAAGCGTCTGCCATTTATTATTTGATATCCATTCGTCTTGGTTGTATGGTATTTGATCTCCCACTCCACTTGGGATCCCACAAATGAAATACAAATCAAGGGGAGTAATTCCTGTTACAAGAATAATATCAACTATGATCGATTCTTTTGATTATTTGATAATTATTTAAAAAATAAATTTTGAGTTAAGTTGAACAAACTTACCAATTTCAAAATCCATAAAATGGAACGTGTGTGTCGTCGGTCTCCACCTTTCTACCAATACTGTCGTAATTTTGTTGTTGTGTTTTCTAGGCTTCACACTATAAAGCGCACTCCAGGGATATCTGTCAACCCTTTCTCGGACTGCAGGGGTAGACCATCATAAATAACCTTTAATTCATAAAATCCACCTCTCATTCTATAAAAATTCTCAGACCGCTCTTGATTCCCCGACAGATGACCTTGGACTAAAGATGGAGCAACAACGACACTTGGCGAAGAAAACTCTACTTCCCGATTTTGAGTATAATTTACATCTGTGGCAGGCCATAGTACCGGTTCATGTCTTCGATCTCTTCTCTTTTTTACAGTATTGACCGCTTTTCTTATGAAGTTGTTCATATTGTATCAAAAAAAATTGGTTTAGAGGAGTTTTAAAAGAAGGAAATTTATAGGTTTTGAAAATTAGTGAAGAAGAAGAATCTTAGAAGAAGAGATAGTAGTGGTGTGAGTGAAAATGAATTCAATTGAAGGAATTTATAGGTTTTTATATCGTTGGAAATATGGACGTTGGATATTTGACCGTTGGCGTCTTTGCTTCTCACGCCCGCGTTTTTGTATCACACGTCCGCAGTTGTGCTACACACGCCGAGTTTAACCTACACATGTGGGTGAGTGTCCCCAGTCCTGGCGCTTGATTGTCAATCATCCACTTCTGTTCCCATAGTGGAGAAACCTGTTTGACCATCCACCTGGCTCAACAAAAAATTGGGTTTATACATTGCCATAGGAATTGCCCTAAGGCACATCTTGGGCAGCTTTCATACGCCAAGGGTATTAGTGGAATTAAGCGTATTTGAGTCTCTTCATGATTCGTTCCCGTGTGTTAAATCTGTAAACCCTTGTGTTTTATTTTCCCCTTTCCAAAACACAAACAAAAACCCTTGTTCTTCGAAAGAGAGAGGTAACAACTCCTCCACCTCCTTCAGTTATAATGGCGAAGCGCGAGCTTTCCAGTACTTTGAAGAACCTAAAGGTATTCGTCGATCCCTAATTATCAAGATTTGATATGTATTTTGTATTATCTTTTACTCAAATTGGGTTTAATTTGTTACTTCAGTTCATGCAAAGGGGAGCTCTAAAAGTAGAAAAGGCTAAAGAAGAAGAAGTTGTAGTAGAGGCTAAAGAAGTTACCAACTTTTCTTCACCGAATAATACCCAAAAGAAAAAATGGTATCTTTGTTTCTGAATATGTCTCCTTTTGTATATTTCTGGTTTTACATCTTTAGTCAATGTTTCTCGGTAGAAAATCTTGTTTATTGAATATGTACACCTTCTGTTGCTCTAATCTAAGAATTAGAAATATAAAGCTGTGATTTTTAATAGTATCCATATAGACATGAGCCACTTAACTTTACTACAAACCCCAATTTTTCCACTGCTCTAATTGAAGATAGAGGGCACTGAAATTTGAGTTTTAAGGTCTAGGTTTTGGTTCCCACATATTGTTACATTACGCAAGAAGAAAGTACTAGCGACGGGTAAAACAATAATACACCCTTGGTGTTATCGCTTGTTCATTGTCATTATTGAGAGTTAAAGGACTCGTATGAACAAGTATGTCTAACTTTTGTCGTGCATTTTGTTGTTGTTCTTGTTGTATTTCTGTTTTAGAAAGCATGGCCTCAGTGATAAAAGTCCTTCAGTGAGGATGATATTCATATGGTTTTGCTGTGAGAGCCTTTGGTCCATATGGAGGAAACAGATAGCATGTTGAACTCCACAAATAGTTAGTTATGGGAGTATTAGGGTTCAGATGTGGATCGATTTTCAAGTAAGAACCAGGATGTGGGGCAACATAATATATAAAACGAGTTTGTAGTTCTGCAACTCTTGCTACGATATTTAGCTTTGGTTGGCCTCAACCATCAAAACCAGTCTATTAATCTTTCTCTTGCTTCATCCAGCTATTTAGGTTGCCAGTTGCCACGCTCCTCAAAACTTGTTTTATGACTATCAGATTTCAAATTTTTGTAGTGCCTTTTTCTGCACTTTATATTTATTGTACATGAGGTTGTGCGAACATGACAAGTCCGTTCTCTGTATGCTGGAGAAATACTTGCGTCATTGTTATGGTGTAAATATGTTTTGGCTGTCTATCAGTATCAACCATATCAACTGTAAGTTCACGTGTGATGAAGCAAGCTTTTAATTTATATCTGTTTATTTCCTGCAGTGTTGTCATATTAGAAGGGAATCCCCATCCAGGTTCATTGAAAGGAAGGATGTCATTTCAAAGTTTTAATCCTGTAATCGATGTGAGTATCAAGATATAAAGTATCTTGAATTAGTTTTAGTGTTTTTTTTTTTTTTCAAAAACTGTCCTCCTTTTGTGGCTTTCACCCTCCTCATCTCAAAGCCCTATTTTGGTAGAAATTGACTGAAGAAGCAGCAAATCCCGGTCAATCACAAATGCCCTCTCCTAGTTCTGATGGAAAAGCACCTGATAGGTGAGTGACCTTTGATTCAACCTCAAAATTGCTTTATAAAATTACTTATGTGACATGTGGAAAGTCAGAGGAGATAGTCATTTGATATATGTAATTTCCCCCTTTAAGAGGCTGGTTTTTGTTGTGGTACTGTGGAGAAACTGTCCGAGAAAATTACTGATAGCTTACTATGTTTTGTAGAGAAAATGGATCTTTGCGAGTGGAATCTGATAGGGCAAGTGTAGCTAAACTCGATGGTTATTATGAAGACGACGATGAAAGTGTCACTGAGATTCAGCAACCAAATAAACCTCCAAAAGATCTTCGTGGTGGGCGTGGCCAACGATCTTCTGAGAACAACAGTAGAGGTTCTCATAAGAAGCAAAAACGTGAGAAACTGGACTGGAATCATCTTAGACCGCCAAAGGCTCAGAAAAGACAGGATTGAGGCTCTTAACTGGTGATAATACCTTGTATTTGTGCAATTTGTTGTTTTATATTCACTTTCAGATTAGAAAATTTCCAAATCAGTTTCCACACCCATATTTCATGTCACTGCATTTGCTATTTATCATCTTAATTTTGCCTTTAACTATGTTTTCATGAGAACGAGCAGGCCGATGTTTTGCAAGTTTTGATACTATTTTCTTTTTCGAATCTTTTTCTTTCGTGGTATGCCATTATCTTGAAACTTGTCAACACTTTAAATTTGGCTTGTATCACTACGACAGGATCAAAGATAAAACTGAACTGAGCTTTGAATTATCAAAATATATGCTAGTGGAATGTTTTCATCTTAATTTGCTATTTATCATCATAATTTTGCCTTTATGTTTTCATGAGAACAAGCAGGCCGATGTTTTGCAAGTTTTGATACTATTTGCTTTTTCGTGGTATGCCATTATCTTGAAACTTGTCAAACACTTTAACTTGAATACGATCAAAGATAACTGAGCTTTCAATTATCAACTCAGACTAATGTATGCTAGTGGAATGTCTTTTAAGGTTTGAACTCAAGTAAAGAAGTACTAATTGAACAGGAATTCACTCATTACAGAGTTGACTCCTCTCATTCCATACTAACAGAGATGATAAGTGAAAGGATAATAAACTCTTTCGATCGCTTTTGCATCTGCATCATCCAAGCTTCAGCAGGATATGTTGAGTATAAAAAAACCAAAGAATAGAAGGCAAGTGTGGCCTTGTGGATAATTGGAGGCAGATGGGCTTTTCTACAGAGAAAACTGACCTAAATACCCGTCATCAAAGCTCCACGCCTCCACCCACATTGGTTGCCTTGTCTTCTGAGGAAGTAATTAGTTATCTTTTTTTTGCCAAAGCTTGTTTTGTAGTCTGCTAGTGTGTTTATTTTTTATTTTGAATACGTACTTGTAGAAGTGTGAAATTCGGCTGATTTTGGTATCCAGTGCTAACTAAATGTTGAATTCTGTAAAGTAACATGGAAGCATACATGTTTCTAGAAATTCAAACTACTTCTGAGACACTAAATGTTGAAGCATACATGTTTCTAGAAATTCAAACTACTTCTGAGACACTAAATGTTGAATTCTGAAAAGTAACGTAAGCATACATGTCATTTAGAGTTCAGGAAATTCAAATTACTTCTGAGATGACGGATGAATGTTGATACTGCAAACAATCCAACCAAATAAGAACATTATCTCTTAGCCTTAAACCCATCCAAGGAAAAAGCTTCTGAGCTAATATATGAGCCGGTATATCAGCGTCTTCCTATCGGTAACCCTACCTTGTTTGATGTTTGTCTCAGTAACTTGGTTTGCACTCTCAGTAAGGGGCTTGGATCCTTTATCCTTTATATGCTATCCCGCAATCTCGACGATAAACACGGTCTAAATAACCAGTTGGAAATTGCTTCACCGGAACCTTTCCAGAAAATCAATAGGGTAGTAGTACCAAATGGTAGTTCCTTGAAAACGCAATAGACGGTGGTACCTCTCATACTAGACTGTAGTTACGGTATGTAAGACTAGGACACACCAATATAGATACTGTCCAAAAAACCACAAAAAAATAAATTAATCTGACGTGTACATCTGTTTTATGGATGTTGAGCTAACCATCAATCTGCGGAACCTACATTTCCCGCCAGTTGAGTCTGGATATGGCTATTGTTGCCGCTCCCTTCATTTGTTTAACCCAATTCGAAAAACCTAGGTTTAGTAGTTCCTCTGTTTCACTCATACAAAGAAACAACAGAGCAAGGATCGTTTCTTCATCCACGGTAAGTAAAATATTTAAAAACCCTAATTTTGAGTTGAATTTTAGGAGTTTCTCAATTGTCATTACAGATTTCGATTTCTGTGTTGTAGAGAAGAAAATTGGTTCTTGTGTTAAGTAAATTGGAAGATGATGGAGACCAATTAGACCAGAACAGCTTAAAAGGTATAGCCTTCTTCTGTTTCGCAATTCGGTTAGTGTGATTTTTGAATTCTTAGTGAGTCGTGTTTTGGATTTTTTATTTTTTTAGAGGAGGAAGAGGAGGTGGAAAAGAGTTTAGGGGTAAAGGCAGCTCTATCAATGCTCAAGTTCTACAAAAGTAAGTTCTATTGCATTTCTTCGTTTCTGGGTTCTTGTTAGAGACATCCAAACAGGCTATTAATTAGTTTCTTAGTTGTCTAAACAGGAGAAATCTCACCGATTATGCCAAATAGTTGTCGATATGTGCCAACATGTAGTGAGTACTCAATGGAAGCCTACAAAAAATATGGGGTGGCAAAGGGCACCATATTAACAGCTTGGCGTCTTTGTCGTTGCAATCCTCTCGGTAATCTAATTTCTGAATTGCAGTTTCAGCATTGCGAACTTGTTGTTTTTCAAAGGCATTATCATCTTGAGATGATACTAGTTTACAACATTTGGTTATTATTTGACATTCTGATACCCTTTGGACGTTTGATGCAATGGAACTATGAATTTACTTTTCAGGTGGATCTGGGTTTGATCCTCCAAGATGGTTTGATGAGAAAAACCCATTAGAAGAATGAGACCCTTTAATCTAATCGGTGAACAATGTTTGGTATGCTTCTTACTTAGTTGAGTAGATTATTTATATTTTGCAAATGTTCTTAATTATCCATCTAGTATCTTAGTTGATGGTGTTTCTTATGTGAATCTTGTAGTTCATTTTCTTGTTAAGTTTTATAGACATGAGTTTTCAGATCACCTGCATCTCTCTCTGCCACTCTAACGAGTGCACCAGCCATCTTTACTTGTGGTGTAACTAGGAACAACAGTTAAGGTTCAAAATTTTCAAGTGCTCTCTTTATGGACTCTTGGAAGTCCAAAAAGAACCTCAGCATTATTTCCCATTGCATCAAGTATCTTAGTCTGTTTCTCGGGTTTCTATTTCAAAAGTACCTCCTCATTATTTCCCATTGCATCAAGTATCTTAGTCTGTTTCTCGGGTTTCTATTTCAAAAGTACCTCCTCAGTATTTCCCATTGCATCAAGTATCTTAGCCTGTTTCTCGGATTTCTATTTCAAAAGAACCTCCTCACAATTTCTCATTGCATTGACTATCTTAGACTAATATAGTTGTGTTTCCATCTCTACGCCTTGATTATAGTTACATTCATCTGTTTCCATTTCTTTGACTTGCTAGGAAAGAATGTTTGGTTGTTAGGAAGCTCAATTGGAAAGGATTATCAGTTCGGGTATTATGATAATGATGGCACTGTCTTACCCCGGTTTAGACTTCTCCAAGGTCTTAAAGATCTTCCCAACAACTCTCAAGAAAGCAGTAAGTACAAGTGATTCTTTCTCCAAATTATGTAGCTCTGCCATTGTTATTAGATGGTTTGAGGACCTTTATCGCTATGACGAGTAATCAGAAACCTGTACAAACTATTTGAGACCTTTAAGAAATCGTATTAATCAAATTATCCGTCACATGAACTTATGATATACGATAATGTAATAATTCATTCCTCCATATATCACATGAACTTATTGATGTACTATATCTTATCAATCCACTCGTCCATCATATGAGTATACTGATTTACCACATTTCACTCTTAAAAAACTGTGACTACTAGCTAGAAACTTGTGGAGAAACATTTTTTTTTGCTAACTACAGGTACATTCCTATTAATCAATTCTAACAAAAAGTTCTCTGACAAGCCTTACAACTTACAAGGAGCTTTAGGAACTCCAGATAGATATTTGGACGGTGAGTTACTTTTAGGCACTTAAATCAATTATGTGTAAAAACCTCACACTGTTTTCAGTATAAACTTTTATCAGGTCCATTAAATCACCGATTCCTGATTACTGTACATGAGTTCAAGTCTTAACTAGTTTATTCCCTTAAAGGGCAACTAAGCCTCTCCTTTTGTGTTAGACATGAAACGGAGATATTTAAAAGTGATAAAAGGGATAAGATCGAGAAATTCCGGTCAGGGTGGCTGATTATATTTTATTTTGATTTTGCATGAAACCCAAGATGACTCGTCAGGACCAATAGCATCAACAGGATATGCCTTACAGTTTATGATTCTAACCGCTCGTATACCAGGACCAATATTACTAATCAACCGAATTGTTTACTTTCTACAGTCACCTAGGATCTAGGCATATAGGACCATAACTGCATAAAATGACTGGCTATAAGACTGAAATTTGTGCTAAGGTGGTCACAAGTTAAACCTGCATCACCCAATCTTGATACAGAGCACTCCTCATGCTCATGAGCCCCATATTTTAGATCTTTAGGATCCACAAGGACCCCAAGTAATTGCTTGTCTCAAATTTGTCTGCTATTTTAGGGTTCAGAGTGACACACAATAGAGTTATCTTTGAGTTGAGAGATTGGTTATGTTCCATTCACATTACTTCTGTCTCATAGCATGATCTTTCATAATAGTTGTCCCTCCAGGGGACCTCCAACTTAGAAGTCGCATGAAAATTTCCAAGGCTTCTAGAAGATCATCGAAGAAGTCGCGTACGGAATGTGCAAGTCGGCTTGGCATTATATGATCATTCTCTCATAATTCAGGCTCTCCTTATCCTATATTATTCCTATTAACTTAAGTGCACCCCAGCATCAATTTTCTGATAGCAACTGTGATAACACAATGTCCATATAAAAATGGGATTACGGAAGATTCTTTTCGGGTGCCACCTATTATTGCAGGTGACATCTATTATCATTGTCTTCAACTGCATTAATCTTTATGGGTCTTCATCAACTAAAGATAGATGAATGAAAATGAGTAATAACTAATAACTTTTGATACGATACGCAAAAATGTCAACCGACAAATCACTCCTGGGCGTCTGTCTTCGTGTAGGATAGACTCTAAAGTACAATTAAAACACCAGCCAGAGGCACGGCCCACGGCCTTTGAAAACTGTTGAGCATCTACGCTCCCCTCTTCTTGCTGTAGTAGTTTCATTTCTACCAAAAGATGCTTGCGACTAACAAAATCATACACCGTACAAATATGTTAAAAAAACTACCACCTCCATGCCATTTTTGGAGAACTACTTTTAAATTGGGTTGATTTTTGCCTTTAAAAAGAAATTCTAAAGCAATCGAAATTCGAATCTTTTGAAAGTAAAGAAATATTTTCTTGGATGAAACATCGATTTTCTCCACTGATCAAACTTTTTCACAAGTTATTCCAATTATTTTGATTGTGCCTTCTTGTCAGATACTAGTCCTAGAGATCTGCCTCTCTCTCACCCAACTTTGTAGTCACTTGGTTGGTTTTTATCTACAGATAAGAATATGCTCCCCATCCAAATCCATCTCAGAATTCATTTATTCTAGAAACCCATTTTAGAAAACAAATGTATCTTGTCTTATGCCTACTCCAATCAGCGTCTTCTGATTATAGGACCACTATGAAATGTTAGTTTTACGTGCTCCATCAACAGAATTTGGCAAAACCCCAACAGTTCTGAACTTTGAAGTAGGATCATGTAGTTTTCTTTTGGTGAATAATTGATTGTTTATGGTTTCGCCTTTAATGATTGTCAGCAGATCATCAATATTGCATATACTTGAAAGGTCAGGATAATCAATGCTCAGATCTGAGTAGTTCAACTGAAACCTACCAGAGCCATGTTGGCGAGAGCTGAATCTCATTAAAATATAAATGGGTATCCCATAAATGAGCATGACCTTGGCAGCTCTGGCTAATTAACAAGATTCGAGTGCACAATTGTAAGCAGAATGCAAATGATAGCACTCCATCAACTATCATTTGATCTGTAAAGCACAATACAGATACCTAAGAAACACAAAAAAGGTGGAACTGAGACATGATTTACAATTAAACTTCATACATGGATGGCAACACTTTCAGAAAATTAGGTAAACAATAATCATCAAGCACCTATGGCAGACAAGACCCATGTTCACTATCGAAACAAAGTTGGTTTCTGACAAGTATGCAGAAAGAATAAGTTGCAGCAATATTACTTAATAATAATATGCAAGACAATAATCAAGAGGGAAGATCACACATCGTTTAACAAGATACTCTGTTTATTTATTTCACATTTTTGTTCTGCCTAAAGCACGAAGATTTCAGTTACATCTCTTGCCCTTGTATCTGTTACAGTAGAGCTCAATAAAGGTTCACAAAGAAGATGCATTTCTCAGGATGCTATTACATCTAGATTGGCAAACTGCAGTATATGATGACCTACACGTATTTCTCTTCATCCTTGTATTACTTTCCCAGTAGCAACGCAACAGTTGCTGCAGTTCATCCCTCAAAATCAGCTTACTTACCAGTAGTATACCTACATTAATACAGGAATGTTTTCATGTGATAAGATGATCAGTACTACGAGCAGGAAAAATATTAAAATGAAAAAAACTGATCATTTGAAATCTTAAACCCCAAAAGAGAAATTACCTCCTAATCTGGCTCTCCCTTGGAACATGGGCATTAAGCTAGAGGACCAAAAGTAGGATACAAGCCCTAAAAAAACCTCATTGTCCGTGAACAATGGTGTAGAAAAACCAAAGTCTTACATGGGTCTCCAAGAAGAAAGGGCATAGATAATTCTGCCCTTCCACCCTAGCAGCATCCACTGGCTATCTTCATCTACAACAAAATCTTTGTGGTAGAGTTCTTTTGCTTTGTCTTTCACCTTCTTCATGATGTCCTTCTTCAGCGGGAGTTGCACAAACCCAGCCCTCACATTCCTCACCTGCCATTGTTTATAGGTCTCTGGCCTCTCAACCCTCTCAGATCCTTCACATGCAATGACATTCACAGCCTCCTTCCCAAAAAGCCTTCCCTCAAGGAGTGCCCTCTCTGGATGTTCACGGGGGACATTTGCTTCAAGCATATCAAACAAAGAAGAATAGTGAAAGAGAGCCTCCCTGAACCGTGTCACAAAGAATGGAGCACTGAAGGCACCGTTCACAATACCATGGACAAAAACAGCGGGATTCATCTTCTTTACCAGCTTCAGAACAGCATTCCTTGGACTGTCCAATATCACAGTCTCATCAAGTAGGTTCCTCATTCGGTACATACAATTGACAACAAGAAGTTCATCTTTGTTGATATTTAGATCCTCCAGTTGAATGGTTTCCCATTTCTGAGCGATGGCATGGTACTCGAATGGGACTTTGAATTCCTCAGCATAAGCTCTTAATCGAAGACCAGTTTCTTCAACCCTTTCAGCTGGGCGAAAACCAGGTTGAGGAAAATCTATCCCGGTAATCCGAAGTTTAGGTGGACCACCTTTTCTGTTTGAAAGGCGCTGGATAAGGCAGGGCCACTGGAAACCCCAGAGGATGCCGAAATCTACAATGTGAAGTGTAGTTGCCGTTTCAGCCAGATCACTAAAGGTTTGGTTCGAAAAGAAATTTGATATCTTCTTGAATGGGCATGCAGCCATATAGAGTTGATAAGCTTTCAAGATATCAGTGGCCAATGTTTTCTTGAACAGGAGGGTTGAGTATAGCTGGCTCCCGGTTCCAGCCAAACGTGCCTCGAGACCATCAGCAAAGCAATGGGCTAATCTTTGTGAACCATCTCCAAAAGGGGAAGAATGTTGTCGAATCTGCTTCAGTAGTTCACCAGCAGTCCTTCGATCATCAGCAGCAACAGCCTGCGCACAGTGAATGAGTAGTGTCCGCAAATCCACTACATCCCTTTTGGCAGTTTGTTTCTTACCACGGGACTTTCCATTAGATCCTTTTGACTGACCATTCTGCTGCAAGTTCTTGTTTGCTTCAATCTTTATGGATTCACGGAGATTTATATTTGCTTTATCGTCATAATTTTCGCCTTTACAGAGCAATACCATATCAAGCATTGAGTTCCGGATCGTCTCTTCGGAGAAGACTGCTGACTGCTTATAACTCCTTCCTTCTTCAACATCTATTTCTTCCCGGTGCACATTCTTCTTTCCTCTAGAACCATTTGGCGATGTCTCTCTCTCATCCTTCTTCTCCAGCTTGACCAAAACATCACCGGCTTCTTCTTTCTTTCGCTCGTTATTGAACAAAGCATTACTCTCAAGATTAAGCAAGAGGTTATTACCATTTGGCAGAAATTTATTTGCTTCCTCAACACCTTTTCTGAACTGCCAAATGGGTTCGCTCTCACAGTACATATCAGGAACCTGAACCTTAGCAACTGGCAGTGACTCAACTAATACTTCAGCAACAGAATCAAAACCATTTGAAGGGTTGAAAGACGATTGAGGAGACGCCTGGAAAGTATAATCACTAGGAATGCTTTGGGTATCAAATAACGACCTATACTCACCAAGTTCACCAATCCAATTAATTTCAACTGCATTATTACTGCCATTACTACTGTTGTTACTTTGAGCAGGATAGTGAGTAAAGTTCTGAACTCGATTTTCTGGATAATGATGATCAACATAAAGAGGGGGGTTATGATGAGGAGCAGGGGGGTTTTCGCGGAGGATTTCATAGAAGGGTTTTTCAGCTGCTTGAAGAGCAGAAGATTCTTGAAACATACAATTCTTCTCTTCAATGTCTTCTTCCATAAGCATCTGGTTTATGTACTTGAGAACCACATCTGAGAAATCATACTCTTCAGGAGAAGAAGGGCTTACATTTGAAGATGATGAAGAAGAAGAAGATGTAGCAATACCACTTGTATTACTACTAAAATTAGGGCTTTGATCCATGAGATTTTGGCCAAGGCTATACTCTTCTAATCTAAAGAAACTCATAAGGTTTTCATCAGATTCAGACTCGGTATTAACTCTCAAACCATTTATTGAATCAAATACATTTGGATCCATGACCATTTAGCTCAAAAACCAAATCTTTTTCTAAGTACAACCTTTAACTCAATGAAAAAACACCAAATCTATAAACTAATCCCACCCATGATGTAAAACAACATCAAGAAATCAATGGACACACTTAATTTCAAGAAGAAATCACCAAATTTCTACAGTAAAATAACACCAAATCTGATGCTTCTTTCAAATACAAAGGATTGCTGAGTAGAAGTGGTGGTACTAGTAATAGTTTACAGTTTTGTTTGCAAGAAAAGGCGTACCTCAATAATACTTAATGAAACCAGATAAGTGAGGAGGCCGAATGATGAGATAACAAAGCTCCAGCACCTCCGTTTTAAAGGAGTAGAAAAAAGATTGAATTTTCCTTAACAGTGAGAAACAAGTCACCAAGAAATGAAACGAAACTTCATGGAAATGAAGCACGTGTGGTTTTAAATTTTTCAATATATTATCTCTTCTTTTCACTTTCTGTAACCGGTTACTGCCTATAACCAGTTTTACAGTAGTCCACGATATTTTTCAACCACTCGGCGATCCATCGTGAATGTTCTAAAAAAAATCAAACTGACGTGGTAACTAAGTAATGTCCGGTTGTCTGGAACGATGGCCAAATTCATATGAAATGAGTCAAAGAACGCATTTTGGGAAGCTACCCCATTGGTCTTTATAAGGGACCCCCGTATCCATATCTTTATGTAGCCATCCTATTTGAATTCTAGTCTGACTGAACTCAATAATCTCAGGTTCAGTGTTCAATCATCGTCACCCCATTTTCATAATAGTTTGTTTACGAATCTCTGTCTCTCTCGGGCCATTAGAGATCAACTAATCAAAAGAAATAATGGCGGTGCGTCAAACTGACAGAGGACAAGGGAAAATTGGAAGGAGACACAATCAAAAGCAAAATTAAATCAAAGATTTTGTATTAGATACTCCACCATGGGATTTGCTTTTTAGGGATATAAATAGTGTAGTTGGAACTTGGAAAGCTAAACTACTGTTTTTGCTCAAGGCAATACTCGGTAATTAATGAAAATATTAAAGTTTGTAGTTTTTGTCTTCGTTATAATGAGGTTGAACTTGAATCTACTCTCGTGGCTCTGGGAGTGGGGACTTGCAACAAGCAGCTGAAAACATTTTTAGGCTAAAAGTGACAAAATAACAGTACATTTTCGTAGAAACAGATGTAATATAATGTTTCAGATTATATTTACTGTCTGTGCAAAGGTAAGATAGATACGGGGTCGGGGCAATTGCCTTCGGCTAATAGCTGGCCACCAAAATTAACGGCTTATGTTGGTCACGCCATAGGCATAGTACTTATCTCACAACATTTTGCCTTTCACTAGCAATGGGACCATGTAACTTTTTTTTGCCCAACTGTTCGTCTTTCATATGCTAAAACAAGAATCAAAATCAAAACTAGTAGTACGTATGACTATGACTCTGGTGTGTTGCATAACATACATGTATGTTTGATCGAACCGATTCTCTCCAAATAATCGGCAGTAATCAAAGCCGCCAGTGGTGACATGTCCATGAATGATGAACCTACATGCGTGTCGACCAAGCCTCGAAGTTTGTATCTCAGTCTTTTACTCCCTCGTCACTACTCTCTCATGAGCCTAGTTAGCAATTCGGGATTCCGCAAACGTGCGGAACGACAAATGTACGAGTATTATATGGTTTTGTAAAACCCAAATTCGGTCTAAAATTCGGTCAACGGGACGTGATTCGTCAGTAATTCGGAACGGCATACATACGTGTATAATTCGATTTATAAATGTGAGTTCGGCTCTGAAAATTCGGTATCTATATATAATAAATAATTAGTATTTATAAGGACATAGACTAATTTTTATGCATATTTATGAGTTATTTAAAGAAAAAATAAACTTAATATGATGATATTAATAATATATACAACATTAGTCATCCAAGAGGACGTGGTATAGTGGTTTAGATGCTTGGTTAGTGAGTTTGAGATCTCTCTCACCTTCACCTTCAAATCTCTTCAGTCATTTTTGCTTCATAAAAGTTACAACAATGTCTAATATTGGGTTGTGTATGCTCGGGAGGCAGTAAAACCCAAAAAGTTGGGCCTTTGAAAACGTAAAAGCTAAAGAATTTCTGGCGAATTAAGCGGACGTATTATTCGGGATACGTAAAGTTCGTGAACGATTCGCGAATAATCCGGGAATGCCATATAGTACGCGTCTTGAGTTTGGAGTTGCAAACATACTCAAATAAAACGGAAAAATTCGTGATACGGAAAAATTCGCTTCGCGAACTTAGTAACTAGGCCCATGAGAACGTTTGTGCTCGTTGACCAGGAACACTAAAATCTAAATCAGTGTATTTGACTTAGTCAATGTGTTGCTACGCTTATCCAATCGCTTGATGGGTCCCATATCATTTCCTGTTTGGTACCCTTTTATCTTAATCACTAAGTATGCAAACCCGCCAAGCTACTATTAATTAATTAATTAAAGCAAAAGAATGGACATTTAAGTGCGAGGTTCATGAATTGGGAGATTGCTAATAGGGGTACCAAATTGCTTGGGGGTTTACCAATCCCTTACCAATACATACTCTGTTATATATGCATTTGGGTACATCCCTAAAAAAATTGGTATCCCTATTAACAACCTTGATAAATTGGTTTTTGACTTTGGGTTTTTGCATCTACGTGTATTCATTGGTTACATCTTTGATTGATTAGTGTTAAGTAATACACCCTCCGTTTTTTGAAAAGAGATACTTTCATTCTTTTTCTTCAATTTGGCCTATTTTTAGGTTAAAATGAAGAAAAAAAATTATAGTATTTTTTTTCCGAAAAACAGAGGGAGTAAGTATGGTATTCCTTCTCAATCTTTTAGTCCTTCCAATGGTATTCTTCAAGGATACCCTTTATTTTCTTATATTTTATTACTTGTCTGGAAGTCCTTAATCGTCTTATCCATTAGGGGCTTGAGAACAAGATTATATCTGATTTTAAAATTTGTCGAGGTGCTCCTTTGATCTCTCATAGTTTTTATGCAGATGATAGCTTGATCTTTTTGGAAGCTGGCTTACACAATGTAAAGGGCATTCAAAATATTTTGGATACCTTTTCTTCTTGGTCTGGACAGTTGGTGAGCGTGTCTAAGTCCGTGGTTGTGTTTCCTAATAATTTACCTAAGCGGCTTGCTCGGCATCTTTGTGGTGGCCTTCATATGAAGTATAGTACTCAGCCTGGTAATATGCAATGGGGTTGTATTAAATCTGATAACTTCACTGACTCTTTGGTTAAGCTCACCAATAGACTTAGTGGGTGGAAGCAGAACTCTTTGAATTTTGCTGGTCGTGATGTTCTTACCAAGTTTGTACTTGATCCATCTTTGAATCACCTTATGTGCACCTTGAAACTTCCTAAGTTCACTCTCAACAAGGTTGATAGATTACGAAGTAATTTTCTTTGGCATGATATAAGAGGTAGACATAAATTGCATGATATCGACTGGGATGCAATTTGTAAACCTCATTGGCTTGGGGGTCTTGGTATCCGGAATCTGGAATTTCATAATTTTGCTTTTTTAGCTAAAACTGCTTGGAGCATAGCCAATACTCCAGATTTTTTAGTGTCTTTGGTATTTCAAGCCAAATATTCCCCTAGGGTTTCTTTTTGGGATCCTACCTCTCCTTCTCGAGCTTCATGGAGTTGGCGAAGTATTCTCAAAATCAAGGATATCATCAATGATGGACTTAGATGGACTATTAGTAATGGGGAACAAGTTGATGTCTGGCGTGATGTTTGGTGCTCAGATAGGCTTATCATGCAACTCATTGATAGTATTACTTCTAGTTACCTTCCTTCGAAAGTTGCAGATCTTATTGATCCTCATTCTCATGACTGGAATCTTGCTGCTTTGGAACCTGTGGTTCCAACTACGGTACTTGCCAATATTAAAACTATTCCTTTAGCCGAGTGTAATCCTCCAACTGATTTTCGAGTTTGATCACATAGTAAGGATGATACTGTTTCAGTCAAAACCTGCTATAATTGGTTGATCCAAAATCAAGCTGATTCTTCTTATACTGTGGGTTATAAGTGGCAATCTTTATGGAGACTTAAGTGCCCACCCCATATTAAACATTTTCTTTGGTTATTGGCTCATGGCCGGACTTTGTTTCGGGTAATTTAAGACTTCGAGGACTGGATGTTCCCAGTGTATGTCCTCTTTGCCAACAAGAGGAGGAGACTCTCTTCCATTTGTTTCTCACTTGTGATCTAGTTTCTCCAATTTGGGAAGCTTTGTCTTATCCTTATAACCTTCTCATCCGCTCTTCTAGTATTTCTTTAGATTGGATTCTGCAGACTCTTAACGATGGCGGTACAAATGCAGATGTTTGCTGGGCAGTACTTGTTCCTTTTGTACTTTGGAAAATTTGGTGTTTCCGTAATAATCTCTTCTCTCACAAACTTTTTTGTTGGAACTATTTTATTGTAGATGTTTTTAATGATACAGCTGAATTTAGTCACGTGTTAGCGATTAACTACAGACCTGTGGCTACCACTACTTATTTTGTCAGTTGGAACCCTACTCCCGTTTCTTATGTTAAACTTAATGTTGATGAAGCTTCGAATGATACAGGTAAAGCTAGTGTGGGTGGAGTTTTTCGTGCAGATGATGGCAAATTTCTGACAGCTTATGCACGACATATCTATGATAATACCAACAATATGGCTGAACTGTAGGCCATTTGGGATGGCTTGAAGCTTGCTCTTTGATTGGGAATTACTACGTTAATTGTGGAAACTGACTCCCAATTTGCTGTGAATGTTTGTACGACTTCATATGTAGGTAATTGGTTATGCACATGACTGTTAGAAAATGTTCGAGTTATTTCTTTATGTTTTGATCCGCTTGTGTTTCAACATCACTATAGGAAAGGAAACTTTGTTGCTGATGTTTTGCTTAAAAAAGCAGCTTATGATGGTCTTACTGGTGTTTGGGTGGATGTTCCTCCCTCTTTTTATACTTTTGCCAGATTTATAATGTACCATGAATAAATGCATTACTTACATCAAGTTGTTTTGATGACCAATTGTGATCCATTCCTAAAAGAAAGCACAATCCTAATTGTAGTAGGTTTCACAACAGGGCTGAGAGTTTCAGTATAATCAAATCGTTCTAATTGATTACACCATTTTGCTACTAATCTAGCTTTATATTTATCAATAATTCTAAACACCCTTTTACATCCCACTAAGTTTTTTGAAGGATGTGGTGGTACTAAAGTCCAAGTTCCAGCAACAATTGGTGTTTTCATCTCTTCAATCATAGCATGCATCCGGTGTCTTTATGAGCTTGTGTGAAGCAATTTGGAACCTTGGAAAGTATAATAGTAAGTAAAGCAGAAGGAATAACATGCTTAGTAGCAAAATAACTTTTAGGTTTAAAAGTACCAGCCTTAGCTCTAGTAATCATTGAGTGACCATAAGTATTAGAAGAAGAAGTAATGTCAGTAGTTGAAATAGTAGGCAATGTACTAGAGTAGTAATAGGATTCCCAGAGGTAGTATTGTCAACAAAAAGTTCTAGCAACTGTAGAATAGCATTTCAGAATGATGTAGTATAGTATAAGAAAAAACTTCTCCATTCACTTGTATCCCTTGTGAGAATAACTATAACCTAAGAAAATACAAGATTTGCTTCTAGCTGGTAATTTTGTTGTAGTATATGACTATAACCAAGGAAAACATAGGCACCCAACATATTTCAAGAAATAATAATCTGGATCTCTTTGGGATAATACCTGATATGAAGATATAAACTGCAAGAGTTTTGCAGGTAGTCTATTTATTACAAAAGTAGCATAGTGAAGCGGATTTACCAGAATTGATGTGGTCAGCCTGACGGAAGTAAAAACACTCGAGTAATTTCAAACAAATCTTTGTGTTTTGACTCTGCCATACCATTATGTTCTGGTGTATGAGAGCAGGTCAATTCATGTCCAATACCATGTAAAGATAACAAAGAACCTAACTCATTATTCACAAACTCACCACCACTATTTGTCCTTATTGTCTTGATATGGGTAGATAAAAGATTCTCTAACATAAGTTTTAAAATGCTTAAAAATAATCTTGAAATCAGCTTTCACTTTCAAAGGAGAAACCCAACAAAATCTTGAAAAATCATCAACAATTTGATAGAAATAGTAGAAGCGGGACCCCAAAGATCAAAATGAAGTAACTACAATGGATATAGTGTAACCGAGCTAGACATTGCAAACTGTTTATGAATTCTAGCTAGTTTACATTCATTACAGAAAAGTTGTTTATTATAATTATTAGGTAATTGTAAATTTTTACCAATTCTAGATAAAGATTGATAAGATGGATGTCTTAATCATCTGTGCTAAATCTCAGCAGTAGCTTTGACACAAGATAGAGCAGTTGGTGTTAATTTGTTGAAGTGGTTGTTGTTGTTACAGTACAGTGGATACAATCCATTTTCAGTTGGACCTTGCAGAATAGTCCTCTCCAACTTGAAATCCTTAACAGAATAGCCAGTGGAATCAAAAGTCAGAGAACAACCATTATCTCTAGCAAATATATGTATATGTACTGATATAAGATTGTACTAAGAACATGAAATATGTTGTTCAGTTTAAACACATGATTTGGTACTCTGACATTAGTATTTCCACAATAAGAAATGGGCATACCTTCACCAGAAGCAGTAACAACTCTGTTTGAACCATTATAATGTGAAGCAGTCTGAATGTTATTCATATTTGAAGTAAGATGATTATTTGCTCCTGAACCAAAAAACCATGGACTTTGACCAAGAATACCAGCTTGAGAAGTAGATGTCATCATAGCAGCAACATTTGATGGATTAACATAACCTTGATAGGAAAAATTAGTTCTATCTCTACATTCAGCAGCCCTGCGCCCATATTTAATGCAGATTTGACAATTTGACCTTTCATTTGTAGTTTTTGGAGGAAATTAAGCATTATTAAGTCTGAAAAATCCATTTCCTGCATGGCGATCACCACCTCTACTTATATGAATTAAAGAATTTATTTATTCCTCTTCCCCTAAAATTATTAAATCTACCTCTTCCTGAATTAGATTGATAACTGTTGTTCTGAGATGAACCAGATGAAATTTTGAGTAAAATTGATATTGGAATTAGTATTGGATACAATGGCTTTGGAATTAGCTTCATCAATAGTGTTCTGCTTTGAATCGGAAATTATAATTTTTTCAATTAAGAGAAGATTATGAAGATTTCTAAAAGTAAGAGGTGGGTCTTTGAATCTCATTGAGTACAGAAAGCATCATATTCTGTAGGTAAACTTTTAAGATTGGAGATTAAAATCTCACTATCAGTAATTACAGATCCACAAGTAAGAGCATCTCTGATCTTAGAAATTCCATTCATATAAGAAGTAACGAAAGCATTACCTAATTTCGTATTTTGAAGCTTTGCTCTTAATTGAACAACATGAGTTGATGATGAAGTACCAAATATTTCTTAAAGATTATCCCACAATTCTCTAGATATGTTAGAACCAGCAACATAAGAAATTACATTCGGTGAGATCGAACTGTTGATGAGTAACAAGATCGTATTATCATCATCTTGCCAAACTATGTAAGCAGGATTCACAGTTTGGGTATTTCGAGTGCCCATTATAGTGAATTGTTCTGGACATGGTGTATCTCCAGTTACATATCTGAGAACATGATGTCTCTTTAAAACTCGGGTAATTAGAATTTTTCAAGTCTGATAATTGTCTTCTTGGAGCTTTAATGGAACAATACTTGATGAAGTATGACGCGGAATTGAAAAAATTGAAGTTAAATATGCGTTTCTTGCCATGATTAAAGAAATTGAAGAAATTAACAATCTCAGATTATAAGATTTAAGAGAAGAATGAAGTAAACCGTAGTAAAAATCAAAGAAAGGCTGAAGATGGTCAAAGATCGAATATGATTTGCGGAAGGTAGGAGAAAGGATCGAGAAAAGTTGAAAACCCTAGTTCTAATTTGACACCATTGGTAGCACTTGTACTTCCAACTCAAAACCAATTGGCAATGAGTGGAGTATCCCTCATGCATATAAGGAGGATCTAGTCTAGGAAGGTAAGCAATATGGACTAATCCTCAACACTTTTGTCATTGTCATTCTCTTTTTCTTCTTTTTCGTTTGATTTCTATTTTATTGATTCTAGGGTTTCTTTCAAAGTGAAAATTGTAATTATCACCGATCGCGATATTTGCGGTTTTCACAAATTATAAATAATTTTCCCTGTAGAAATTATGATTTTTACTAAACACAACTGATTATTAGATGTGAAAGTTGCAATAATCACCAATCATGACTAGCACTTATTACAAGTGAAAATTAGAGTTTTCATCGGAGATTGCAATTTTCACCAATTGTACCACTTTATTACGTGTGAAAACTAAAATTTTCATAAATATTGCATGATGATAATTACACCCGAAACTTAAAATGTTCACAAATCTCCCATGATGATAGTTAGAGCATCTCCAGTAGAGGTGAAAATATTTTTTCCATGACACATAGGATTTTAGACCCTCGTTCAGCATAAACGCATCTCCAATAGACCAGTCCTACAAAATAGGAGGGATGGGAAATTTAATATGAAGGTGTTAAAGAAAGTCTTAACTACACCTTCTGTTAGACCTTCGTGTCACTTTTTTCACTATTTTTTTTAATTATTATTTTAAATAAAATATTCTAAAAAACAATTAGCTAGCTCAGCTGATCATCCCCGTTCGAGTCACCGATGGCACAATACTGCAGAATTTGATATGGAAGGTAGAGTTTATCTTGCCCCCTTTGCGACATAATCATCCCCTTATCTGCTTCTGCTCCCTTGATTGGTTCCTCATAAGGCTCGATGGTAGGCTGCTCGGCAACCTGTTCAACTTCTACGGTATAGGTCCGCAATCAGGTGAGCAATAAAAAAAATAAAAAAAATAATAATAATTTCTCTTTCTTATATATATACCAAATCCTAAAAATAAGACCCCACATTATTGGAGATGATTCACTTAAAAAAAGTTTATATTTTCACCATACATATAAAACTCTATAGATAAGGGTCTAAATAAGACATCTACATGGTATTTTAATACACGATATGTGGAAATGCTCTTAGAGCATCTCCAATCAATAGCAGGTGCTAAAAATACAATGTGGAAGTCATATTAAGACCCTTATTCAGGAGGATTTATACATATAGTAAATATAGGTCCCCATAACTAATAAACTATCTCAAATAATATAGGGTTTGACGTTTAGAAAATCTTATGTGATGAAATCATCGCGAGATTGGGGTATACCTAATACAACAAAATAGGGTAGGAAGTAAAACCTAAAGCCCCTTAGCCAGATATTTTTAAAAATGGCTAAACTGTCCTTGTTTAATTAGCATTAATAAACCTATTTAGTTTAATTAATTTAATTAGTTCAATTAAAAGTTATGGAATCTTGTTTTGGTTAGATTGAACTTGTGGATTTTGGTGGAAGATTTTTGAGAAAAAAAATTTATTTTGAGAATTTTGTTTGTAACAGAAATGAAACCACACTAGCCAAACACTTCTAAAAAGGGGATTGCACAATTGTTTAATGGTTTCATTCTCCAAATTACAGAAGAAATCAACACTTTCAGAACTGATGGTATGAAAAATCGGCATGCTCAACTAAACTAGAAGAATACGACCACCTTTAGCCGGTATGTTGGTAATAAACTATAATGCCGATCAAATGAGTTTTTCCATATAGAGAAAGGTGTTGTAAATGCATGATTGGTCGGTACCTATTAATTTATTTACTTTCCGACTAGACAATGGTCGTCAAGGTTGTAATTTTAGAAAATGACGACCTTGGTCATTGTATTTTTTTTTGTACAGTCATTATTCTGCCAAAACAACAAAATGACGACTCTGGATTAGTCAGCATGATGTGCAGCGTTATATCATGCCGACTTTTGATTATATCCAACAAAAAACTGAATCTCAGAAGATGTTATCTACTTTATTCATGCAATTTTGATTAGTACATTGATTGAAACATAAATCTAACTCATTTTTGTAGGCAACGCGGATGCACTTAGCATGTGCACCAAGCCTTTTAACCCTTAGGCGACCCTAGTGGAAGAGTTATAGTCTCGTGAGGGTTTACATAGGGATTTGCCCACAAAATCTATTATTATAAGTCTTAATCTTCATTGGAAAAATCTTCGTCTGATTCGGCGACACCCAACATAGAGTCTAGGTCAAACTCCAGAATTTTGGAATTCGTGAAATGATAGCTTTCATCAAATGTGAATGCTTGTAGTGCCTTTTCATGATATCTGAAAAAGCAAGGGTCTAACAACCTCACCCAATATTTCGCTTAGCAATCTGTATGGACTAACTCCAATATACTTTCAAGAGAATCAACTAGACAGTTAGACTCAATCTTAAGAAAAGTATATCAATGAGTTATATCTTAATTTCTCAATTCAATCCGCAATCAAACAAATAGTAATTTGTGAGCCTGATTGAATATAAGAGAAATAACTTGAACGGTACCAAAGACCGATGTTCAAGGATCGATCAATTTCAATCAACAACCAAAGGTTGGATTTACCAATTGATCGATTCAACGCACAACCTGTGATATTTCAATTATATAACAAGATATAATGTGGAAAAGAAATAACACAGACACCAGAATTTTGTTAGCAAGGAAAACCGTAAATGCAGAAAAATCCCGGGACCTAGTCCAGATTTGAACACCATACTGTATTAAGCCGCTACAGACACTAGCCTACTACAAAGCTAACTTCGGTCTGGAATGTAGTTGAACCCTAATCAATCTCACACTGATTCAAGGTATAGTCGTGCTCCCTACGTCTCTGATCCCAGCAGGATACTACGCACTTGATTCCCTTAGTTGATCTCACCCACAACCAAGAGTCGCTACGACCCAAAGTCGAAGACTTGATAAACAAATCTGTATCACACAGAAAAGTCTATTGAATATAGATAAATCTGTCTCCCACAAATATACCTACGAGTTTTTTTCCATCTTTTGATTAATCAAGGTGAACAGGAACCAATTGATAACCCGGACTTATATTCCCGAAGAACATCCTAGAATTATCAATCACCTCACAATAATCTTAATCGATTAACGAAACAAGATATTGTGGAATCACAAACGATGAGACGAAGGTATTTGTGACTACTTTTCTATCTTGCCTATCAGAGATATAAATCTCAAACCAATCTTACGATTGTACTCAAACACGATAGAAAACAACAAGATCAGATCACGCAACTACGGAGAAAATAGTTAGGTATGGCTTCACAATCCCAATGAAGTCTTTAAGTTGTTAAACTACAGGGTTTCGTGAAAAACCTAAGGTTAAAGGAGAATCGACTCTAGCTTATACAACTAGTATCACACAGGAGGTATGGGGATTAGGTTTCCCAGTTGCTAGAGTTTTCCTTTATATAGATTTCAAATCAGGGTTTGCAATCTAAGTTACCTTGGTAACAAAGCATTCAATATTCACCGTTAGATGAAAACCTGATTAGACTCAAGCTAATATCTTTAAACCGTTAGATCAAACTTATCTTGTTATACACAAATGAAATGTAACTTCATTTAGGTTTAAGTAATCATACCTAAACGTGTACACTTAGTCGGTTCAACAATAGTTAACCAATGGTTAGCCATATGAGCACTTTCATATCAACCTTATTCATCTTTACCATAACTAGTTCAAATGACTCAAATGGACTAGTTAGAGAGTTGTTCAATTGCTTAGATCTCATAGAAGTATACAAGACACAATCGAAGCAAAATCGATTTTGATTCACTCGAATCAATTCATGAACATTATGGCCACGGTTTGCAAAGATTGCATTCCTTATTATATAAATGTTTTAGTTCATGAACAAACCGATTTTAGAAAGTAACCTACTTAAGTATGCAAACGGGTACGCGTACTTAAATAACCGGATTGAGTTTGTTTTTCACTTCCAAACTCCAGCAGAAATTCACAGACGTGAAACTTTCGACAGTATGCGTGCGGGTACGCATACTTACCCGGATTTCCAACAACCGCCAGTACGCATACGGGTACGCATACTTTGGGTTCTCGGTTTTTGGACTTTTACACAAATATGAGAACACACTATGTTTATATCCAAACATGGTTACTTGTTCAAAACTCTCATTCCAATCATTGAAACTTTCTTAGAGGATGTTAAAATAGTGTTATTCACAAACTATTTTTATCAAAGCGATTTTCAAGTTATTGAAATAATCAATATGACTTTCGTCACGAGTAAAGATGAACTTGGCTAAAGCGAAAGCTTACCAACACATATTTCGAGAACTAGATAAGTGAGATAGACTCGGCTCGAAATAGGAAATGTGTATAATTGAAGTCTATATAGCAATACGACTTTTGTCTCAAATAGGAGATAGAATAAATAGACTTTTGAGTGATAGATAAGTTCAAGTCTCCACATACCTTTTGTTGATGAAGTTCCACAAGTTCCCTTGAGCAGTTCTTCGTCTTCATTCGATGAACGCCGTGGATTCTAAAGCTCAACCAAACTTACTATCCTAATCTGAAACTTAGCTATAAGTATACTAGAAATCATGACTTATAGTTTTGGCAACTAAACTTGACAAACAAACTTGAGATAGCAAGGCTTGCGAGTTCGACCAAGCAGTGCTCTAACAATATACTCCTACAAAAACACAAACACAAACTTACTTTGGTAGTGTTATTATAATGGAAGAACAAACAACTTGAATTATGTAAAAGAACAAACAACTTCACTTCTGTAAAAGAAACTCTAAATATACTTACAAATTGTGGGTTCGTCAAGTTTAAATGGTTAAGGTTGAAGATCCGTTACCGTATAGCTATAAAATTACAGATGGCGTTTTGGATAACTTGGTACCTGTCATGAATTTGTTGAAGACTTCTTCTCTTTGGATTCCCATAATCTCGTATATATTGGTTATGGTTATATATCTTCGTCCAACAGGTTTCGGGTTCTACCCTTACGGGGGGGATATCTACAACTTGACCTTCGGCATACCACGTTTTGACTATGGCCAAATCTTCACTTGAATAAAATGATGCCATGATTGTATGTATAGGTATGAAGAGAGTTAGTAAGAGTAGATGATGAATTGAGCTTTCTAGAGTATATGAAACTAGGTGTGTATCGTTTTGTAGAGAAAACTAGTATATTTATAGGATAGTGCCAATATCTAGCCGTTGGGATAGCAAATAAATGCAGTTGTGCTTGCAAAAAATTTAATTTTGAACCCGTCGTTAAGGTTTTCTGTTCCTTACAATGCCAACTAGCTATAGTCGTCAGGATAGTGATTTTTTTACCTGACGACTAGTAGCATATTTGCAAGAAGGAAATGATCATGTTTAACAACCCTTAGTCAGCACGACAGTTATTTATTGTTAACCTGACGAGTGTTGGCATTTTACCACATATGAATTGTTGATATTCATATAACTATGACCGGCATGATAGAGGTTTAAAAAGACGACGACTAAGACATAGTCGTCTAGGTCGTAACGTACATAACATGACGACTATTAGCATTTTTTCACACATAAAATGGTCAGGTCCATCAACATTTAGTCGGCACTATAGTGGCTTAAAAAATGACGACTAAGAAATAGTCGTCTAGGTCGTATTGTTCCTAACATGACGATCCTGGTAAATACACAATTTTTGTTGTCATGGTTGTCACTCAGCCAGAAAAAAAGGTGACGGCCCTGGTTTGGTCGTCACTTCACGAGTGTTAAAGTTATGACGACTAAACTATTGAAACTTAACATAACTAAGCAAACCATTCATTTAACAACTAGAAACCCAACCTCTGTTAATTTTTTTTTTATTGTTCAACCAACCATAAAGAAACATTTGTCCAACCATTAACCTTAACGAACTTGTCTAACACATTAAGAAATAAACTAGAAATTCATTCACGACCAGGACCTCTCCCCAGTTTAGCACCATCTCCTCGTTGACTTCCACCTCCACGACTATGAGGCTTGTTTAGTTCAGAAGTTTCTCGGCGAAACAACTCGGTCGCATCTTCATTATCGACATTCTTAGCAAAGTCTATGTGCTTAGTTTGCTTTTCAACCAACAAAGGCTCATTTCTATCTCTTGCGCAACACATCATCTTCACAAGGGTCTTTAAGTTGTCCTTATATTTTTAGTTAAACAACAAACAATTAGTTAACTGATACAATGATATAATATTAAAACAATAAGAGATACATAATACTTACAAAATTCTTAAAACTCGTTGTTGGGTCTTTCGTGGTGTTCTTCTTCTTCCGAGCCGGTTGAACATTTTCCCCCCGAATTACACGAGGATGAGCAAACCCAGAGTACTATGACATATAATTATCATGAACTTCATGATATTCGGTTACCTTGTCCAAAAGAGTCAAATCAACTCTACGAGCACGCCTATCGTCCCAATGAGAAGTTTCTGGCTTTGGAAAGTAAACAACATCAATAGATTTTTGGGACGTATTGCACTCCTCCCTTAACACTTTCAATAATGGTTCATCAGCGAGATGGTATTTTTCTTGGACGTAACCGACTTGTCGCATGACCCGATATGGATCGTACATTGAAAATCCAATTGGTTAAAACAAGGGACCGTAGTAAAATACAACATCATTTCTCCTTATTGTTAGAGTACGGCTCGGTCGAACTCGTAAGCGTTGCTATCTCAAGCTTGTTTTTCAAGTTTAGTTGTCAAAACTATAAGTCTTGATTTCTAGTCTACTTATAGCTATGTCTCGGATTAGGATAGAATGTGTAGTTGAGCTTTAGACTTCACGGCGTTCATCGATTAAAGACGAAGAACTACTAAGGGGAGCTTGTGGAACTTCATCAACAAAAGGTATGTGGGGACTTGAAATCATCTATCACTCAGAAGTATATTCTTTTCTATCTCCTATTGAGACAAAGTCGTATAGCTATATAGACTTTACATTATACACATTTGATATTTCGAGTTGAGTTTAACTAGCTTATATCTTTCTCGAAATATGTGTTGGAAAGCTTTTTGCTTGAACTACGTTAATCATTATTCTTGACGAAAGTCAAAAGATGATCATGTGAAAATCATCTGGTAACATCTTACATGATTTGTGTGAGACAGTTATTTGATGTAGGCTCGGAATGTTTCTTATTGATCATTCGATCACTTGAAAATTTCTTATAAGCTAATAGTTTGTGTGAGACAGCTATTGTCGTCTTCTAAGAATGTTTCAATGATTGAAATGGGAGTTAAGAGCTAAAACCCATGTCTGGATACATTACGGTTTGTGTACTAAGTGTACGAACTGTTTTGACGGAATTCAGGACCGGAAGTTTGCATACCCGTTCGCAAACTTATTCAACTGTTTAAGTCAGGGTAATTAAGTTTGCATACCCATTCGCAAACTGATTTAACTGTTAAATTCCGGGAACCAAGTTTGCGCACCCGTTCATAAACGGTTTCAACTGAGTTCGGTCCGGAGATAAAGTTTTTGCATACCCGTTTACAACTGGCGGCTTGTGACCAATGTCCGTAACTTAAGTTTGCGTACCCATTTGCAAACTTAAGTGGTTCAAGTTCTAAAATCGGTTAAGTATGATTTCATACTCATGAACAAATACATTTATATATTAAGGAATGCAATCTTTGCAAACCGTGGCTAAATGTTCATGAACTGATTATTTTGAATCAATTCTATTTTGCTTCAATTATGTCTTGTATACTTCTATGAGAATATAAACAATTGAACAACTCTATGAGTAACACAATTAGATTCATTTGATTATCAATTGATCTAGAAGTGTTAAGATGAACATGGTTAAGACAAAAGTGTTCATATGGCTAACTTCAGTTAACTATTATTGAGCCAACTCAATATACACGTTTAGGTACAGTTACTCATATCTAAATGAAGGTATATTTCATTTGTGTGTAACAAGCTAAGACCATCTAACGGTGGAAAGATATTTGCTTGAATCTTGAATCAGGTTTCATCTAACGGTGAATATTGATTGCTTTGTTCCAAAGCTATCAAACCCTGATTTGAAGACTATATAAGGGAGAACTCTAGCAACTGGGAAACCTAATCCCCATACCTCATGTACGATATTAGTTGCGACTAGAGTCGATTCTCCTTTAACCTAGGTTTTTTCCTAAAACCATTATAGGTTAACGACTTAAAGACTTCATTGGGATTCTGAAGTTAGACCCAACTATTTTCTCTGTAGTTGCGTGTTCTGATCTTACTTGTTCTATCGTATTGAGTACTATCTTCTCTAAGATTTGCTCGAGATTTATCTCCGATAGGTAAGATATAAAAAGTAATCACAAAGCTCTTCGTATCATTCTTTGTGATTCCACAATAACTTTTTCTACTACTATATAGTTAAGTTAATGTGAGGTGATTGATATTTCTAGGATGTTCTTAAGGAATATAAGACCGTATTATCAATTGGTTCATGTTCACCTTGATTTATCAAAAGACGGAACAAACTTTGTAGGTATTTCTGTGGAGACAGATTTATCTATTAAAATAGATAGATTTTTTTGTGTGAGACAGATTTGTTTATCAAGTCTTCGACTTTGGGATGTAACAACTCTTAGTTGTGGGTGAGATCATCTAAGGGAATCAAGTACGTAGAGTCCTGCTGGGATTCAGAGGCGTAAGGAACGCGAGTGTACCTTAATCAGTGTGAGATTGGTTAGGGCTCAACTACATTCTAGTCAGAAGTTAACTTGTAGTAGGCTAGAGTCTGTAGCGGCTTAATACAGTATGGTGTTCAAATCTGGACTAGGTCCCGGGGGTTTTCTGCATTTGCGGTTTCCTCGTTAACAAAACTTCTGGTGTCTGTGTTATTTCTTTTCCGCATTATATTTTCTATATAATTGAAATATCACAGGTTGTGCGAAGTTCAATCAATTGGTAAATCCAACCTTTGGTTGTTGATTGAAATTGATTGACACTTGAACATTGGTATTTTGTACCGTTCAAGTTGTTTCTCATAATAATCAGGCTCGCGGATTTCTATCTGTTTGATTTGCTGATTACATTGAGAAACAGAGATATAACTCTTGGATATATTTTCCTTGATTGAGTCTGACCGTCTAGTTGATTCTCTTGGAATTATATTTGAGTTAGTCCATACAAATTGCCTAAACGAAATATTGGGTGTGGTTGTTAGACCCCCACTTTTTCACTTATAATAATCTGATCTTTTCTATCTTGTCGATACGGATCGAAAATTACCTCATCCGCAGTCATGTTGTATAAGGCAACTCGCATGTTGATCAGCTTTTGAGGGATATCATTCTCCTGACTACCTTTAAAAATGTACTTGCGTCCTCTATGATTGTGCTTTGGGATATCAATATCAATTTTGAAGTTGGGATTTGCTTTCACCAAGGACTGGAAGTGCTCATATATCCAAATCTATGCAAACACAAAGTAAAAATCTCATCTTACCAGATACTAACTACACAAACCAGCAAATATAAATGGTTTAGAAAATTAAATTACTTGTAAGAGACTTAGATTCGTGTTAACTTCCTTACAAAGTGCCCTTAAAGCCTTTGTCAACTCTGCATTCAAGAATCCAACCACCACAGTACCCCATGAATATTTGTGCATCTCATCAAGGGGATGCAATAGTTGAAGATACTTGTCGTCGACTTTATTTCCGGAACTGTCGGGGAAGATAATATTGCCTAGGACACATAAAAAATAAGCGGACGCAGTAGCCGTGACTCGGAATTCGTCCACACTTCCCTCATCTTCAAAAATAGCCTCGGTCTCACTGTATGTGTCCCTCAACTTCTTTAGATTCAGCTTCTTGCTTCTATAACCATCTGTAGATGGTGGTTTTTAGTTTAGGGCGAAAACTGTAAAAGTATGTCTACCTGATCCGGCATCAGAAGTAGTAGACCTTGATATGTCTATATTCCGCAAGGAATTTGAAAAATATATCAAAATCTGATGAGTGCCTATGCCTCTCTTCATATTGTATTGAAACTTAAGCTCCTAGATGAATTGTTCACTAGTATAGAACCTAATGAGTATTTAAGCTCCTAGCTGCATTATTTACTAATGCCGGGGCCTGCTCAGTATCAATCATATGTTGTGTTCCAACCTGAACTCTTAACACTGACATGATATGATAATTAATGTTCACTCTCAGCTAAATAGCATGAATTTCCCGAAGTGTCAGGATTAAGATACGCATGAAGGTACTCAATCAGAGGCGCGCCTAGCTGCGCTGCTCTCCAAGATAAAAATTAGTGATTTTGTATCAGCGTGCAAAATTCACCAAAAAAAAAGTTGATTAATTTTGTGCCAACTCACAAAATTCAATTTTTTGACATAATTTTGTCGATTTACAAAAATTAGGTTTTTTCCCCAAAGCGAAGCCTGCACGATATCTCGATCCCTAATGTTCGAGACTAAACCTAGGCAAGCTAGGAAACCGGCTCCTGGAGCTAGTAGAAATACAATCCTACCAAAAATTGGAGACCAGGAAGAAAAAGGGAAACCGTGACCAATTTTAGTTGTAGCCAAAAGAGGCGCGTCTGCGCCACTTGGCCGGTCGGTTTGCCCTGGCTGGCACCTCCCATCACCGACCGGCCTTGCTCCAATTTTTTGTCCGTCAGCCCCTCTTCCCAATCGACCAATCATATCGCTTCTAGCCTACCTGCTGCTACTCCAAATTGTTAACCAAAATAGGCTAGTCGCGCTGCTTCTTATATAATAAAAATAATCTAAACCGTTCAAGTGTGTCGCGGAACAATCCACACGACTTGGTCGGTCAATTTGAGGAGCTTGGCTATCTCCTGGCGCGACCAAACAAATTCCATGATACTCACCGGCGGGCCCACTTTTATCCCAGCCAATCAGAACTTTCCTAGCCCGAAGGCAGCCTTCACAATCACTAGCCAAAGTAAGCTAGTCGAGCGGCTCTCAAAAGGGTATTAATTAGGTTAAGACCGCCCATGGCAGTCTTTAATCAATCGTAGTCGTCCAACTTAGCTGGCCAAATTGGCCGCCTTAGATTCTATTTGGGACGACCAATGAGGTGCCATCATGATTACCGGTCGTCCCTCTCCTATGAGGACCGATCAACTTGTCCTCAACCTATTCAAATAGCTCCTGGAAGCTACTCAAAGTAGGCTGGTCATGTTCCTTACAAAACCTTAAATAAATTCAACGACAATCAACAACTTCCGCAAATCATCTCAACAGCTCAAGTTGACCGGCCTAGATTTAATTTGAGCCAACCAATGAGGTGGAATGATGACTACTGGTTATCCATCTCCTATGAGGGCCGATCATCTCGTCCATAACCCATACGAATAAGCTCCTGGCAGCTGTCCAAAGATGGTCAGTCGCACCCCTTTTAAGACCGTGAAATCCGTGACCGACTCAAATAGGCTCTATACAACGATGCTTCATATGCATTGATAATTTAGAGATGCTTTCTTAAAAGCGACGATTTGCATGCATCGATTACAAACGATATTTTATAAATATCGATTATTTAACCTAAAAGCGTTATATGCTATTCTTTGAGCGCTGGCTCACGGAGAGTCTCATTCGTACAATTTGACTTGCCACTTACGGATCTCATCCAGGTAAATCAAATTATACGAGTAGGCTTTTACATGGAAGCCTTAGTGATATAAATCATGTCGGTCATGACTAATTGCTATTTTCTACAAAAATACTCGAGACATCAAACATGTCACAAACTTGGGGATGTACATCAGGGTATTGGTTTGGCGTTTTACAGCGTACGGCGTGCAACACGACCATTAAGAGAAAGTGCCTGGAATAGCAGATAAGTGACAGGTAGAGGAGTAGTGGGAGTACAAACCGTCAAGTGTTCTCATAACCATAAGACACGGTTTTCACCATTCACCCATGATCTTCACTACTTCACAACTCCCACTTCCAACGAGGTCAGTGTGTTTTACTATGACTTGTATAAATAGATTTTTCAATCTATTTCAACCAACAACATTGGCTATCAACACAAGTATTCAGAAACCATCCATAATTCATAGATTACACTTTGCAAGCAGATTCTACATTTTGATACAAGTCATAAAAAATACACTTTACATAATCCATCATTCTGATCTCGACACCTTTTTTGCTTCCCTCCCTAAGATCAACCATTCTCCTTCATTTGACCGAAGCAAGACTGGAACGGCCATTTCTTGGTTTAGGCCAGGATTGTATGGATTGATCTCTCGAATCTAAAAGTACTCATATGCATTACATTTTTGTAGGGCTTAGATTCGTTTCTTATCGACATACTCAATTTACCATTTTCAGCAGAATCAGTTTTTACCCTACTACACCATCCTTTATCACAAACATAGACTCTGACTTCTTCTCACCCCAACCGAATAAGCTCTTGTCCATTTGAACGGATCCTCCCAAGAAATTTGATCATCGTAGCCGTCATTGGTGGATTTTCCATCAACTTCGAGGCCTATAATTTGCTGACAATCATCAAGAGTTATCTTCATGTCACCATATGGAAAGAACATTGTATCCGTCTCCCATAAAACCTCTCACAGAATGCAGATATGATAACTTTTTCATACTCAACAATTGAATTCTTCACTGCAGGCCACAAACCGAAGTTCTTGACAATATCTTTCACGACGTCACATTCAATGTCAAGTGGCCATTTTTTCATCATAGTATTTGAAGCTTGGCACCTCAAAAGACGGATGACATTCTTATGATCCTATATTTAGTTTCACATAATCACAATAAAAAATATATACTAACACTTAAACCAAATTATAGATAGATGACTCTAATAACAAAAGATTATGTTGAGATTACTTATCGTAAAGTGAATTTCATACGCGCACGAGTCTCTATATCCGAAGAGCACGTGTCCACCGTCTTAGGGTAACCCAAGGAGTGGATTATCTTCAAATGAAGGGGCGGCATTGTGGAATCAGTTTATTGATAACCTTCTTTTTTGTCGTTGCAGCTTGTGGTACTTGTTCAACATGAACCACTTTTTCTTGACCATTACCTTCTCCTTCTTTATTATCTTCTTCATCTTATCCATCATCGTTCTCATCATCTTTATCACCTTCTCCATTATCTTTCTCCTCGTGAATCCCATCATCAGTGTCATCATCATCATTACCTCCTCCAGCGGGTGGTCATTCCCATCGCCATCCTTATCTCTTCCAGCAACCAGAATTCCTTGATCATCATCATCATTACCTCCTCTACTAGATGGAATTGGTTGGTCTTCATCTGGAGTTTAATCAGAATCACTTGGTTCAGGTGGTTCCTGAGTATATTTCCGCGCACGGATCTTTAGCATTCTCGGCTCAACAAATTCCCCTCGTTGTGTTGCAGTCAAGAGTTTGTCACCTTTGCGAGGAGGTTTTGAATGAGGAGTAGCGTAGCATGTTTCTTTCCTTGCTTGATCTTTTGGAGCCTAAACAATAACAATAACACAACTAATCAATTAAAATTCACATCTACAAATTAAGAAATCAAGAACAATGTAAGTGCATTGCAATTAATCACCAAAGTCGACAATTGGACACAATGATGACTTGGCTTAGTCGTCAGGTCGTAAATTATATTAAGTGACGACCAATCTTAGTAGTCTACATAGAAATAAAAAACCACAACGACCAATAACCAATATGAACACAGGAAAACTATGTTTTCGTGTGTTACTAGTCGGTATGGTAGTTAATTCCCCAAAATGACGACCAACACTTAGTCGTGAAGGTACTGATCCAATAACATAACGACCAATAACAAAATGTAGTGCAACACAGATAAGGGTGAAAACCAACTAGTTACTGGGTATGAGAATAGAGCTTAAGTTTCGTCAGAAACTTAATAAAATTTGATTTTAGGATCAAGATTTTAGAGTTGTAACTTGAATAAATAAAATTATATTAAAAAAATAAATAATAAGATGTATCTCTAAACAAGAAGGCATATCCTTTAAATAGGTTCACAAGAACCGACTAAAAGAAAAGATATTCTACGTAAACTAGGAAATAAAAGACTTACAAAGCAAGTAAGCTAAACTGACGCATGGGATCAACTGTTATAGTTGATACGTACTCAAAGGATCAACAGTCATAGTTGATACTATAGTAAGGGATCAACAATCACTATTGACACTAAAACAATGAATCAACATGAAGACTTGATACAGAGAAAGATGTACTACATCGGTCCCTCCTTCTTGAAAGAAACTCACCCTCGAGTTAATGAATATAAAGAACTTCATTCTCTCCATGAAATGTAAAAATTTCTTGCACATTGAAGATATTAGAGATGTTCCAATTTGATAGAAGATCAATAACATATGCATTATCACTGATTTTCTTCAGAATCTTGAATGGTTCATATTTCTTCATCTTGGTCTTGTTATAAGTACCAGTAGGAAATCTTTCTTTTCTGAGATGAATCATAACTAATTCCCCTTCACTAAAGGTATTACGTCTTCTATGTTGATTTGCGTCTTCCTTGTATTTGTTGTTAGAATCTGTAAGCTTTTCTTTTACTTCCTGATGAATTAGAGAAACTTTCTCAAGCAAGTTATCTGCTTTAGCATTTGATTATCGCATCTTTGGAAGTACTACCAAATCCAAAATATGGTTAGGAACTTTAGAATAAACAATCTCAAAAGGTGTCTTACCTGTAAATCGATTAACTGAAGTGTTAAAAGCAAATTCCATGTGTGGAAGGAGATTCTCCCATTGCTTCTCTTTTCCTCACACAATCTTGGCTCTGATTAGATTGCCTAAAGAACGATTGACTACTTCAGTTTGTCCTTCTGTTTGGGGATGAGCAGTTGTACTATACTGAAGTTTAGTTCCCAAACGCATCCACAAATATTTCCATAAGTAGCTCAAAAACTTTGTGTATCGATCAGAAGTAATTGTCTTGGGAATTCCATGCAAACGTACTACTTCTTTGAAAAACAAATAAGCAATATTGGAAGCATCTGTTGTTTTCTTGCAGGCTATGAAGTGAGCCATCTTTGAATAACGATCTACAACCACCATAATAGAATCATTTCCCCTAGAAGTACGTAGTAATCCAAGCACAAAATCCATGATAATATCCACCCATGGAGCATCTGAAATTGGAAGTGGAGTATACAAGCCTGTGTTTTGAATAGTTCCCTTAGATTGTTGGCGAACCATGCACTTTTGTACGTACTTCTGAACGTCACGTGTAAGTGAAGGCCAGAAATAACGTTCCTCAACCAAAGCAATGGTTTTATCACGTCCAAAATGTCCACCAAGGCCACTGCCATGTAATTCTTGGATCAGATGAAGACGTAAAGAACATTGTGGTATACATAAACAATTTCCTTTAAAAAGAAAACCATCTTGAATGAGATAATCATCAACACTTTTTGTTGAAGAACCACACTTTTCCCATAGTTTCTGAAAATCTTTATCTGCACTATAAAGATCTTTTAAGAAATCAAAAGCCAAACTCTCATGTTTGAGAGTGACAAGAAGATGAGCTCTTCTACTCAAAGCATCAGCTACTTGATTAAGTTTTCCACTCTAATGTTTAATAGATAATGTGTACTGAATGATAGTAGATAACCACATATCATGCATTCGATTGACCTTTGCTGAATTTTAAAAAACTTAAGAGCATGATTATCAGTATTGACTACAAACTCACTGTGAAATGAGATAAGGATGCATGTTTTTAAGAGGTTAAACAAGTGCAATCAATTCTAGCTCATAAGTAGACCATTTCTTTCTTGTATCTGAATTATTTTAACTATAGTAAGCAACTGGATGACCTTCCTGAGATAACACAGCTCTTACGCCAACAATAGAAGCATCATAATGGATCTCAAAAGGTTTATCCAAATTTGGCATGACAAGAACAGGAGCACTACATAACTTCTTTTTGAGCAAATTAAAACTCTTATCTGCTTCTTTAGTCCATTCAAAAGTATCACGCTTCAAACAATCTGTTAAACTAGCTGTAATGGTACTAAAATTCCTCACAAATCTTCTATAGAAAGAGGCTAATCCATGAAAATGGCGTACTTCACGTATAGATGTTGTAGTAGGCCAATCAACAATTTCTTTAATCTTAGAATCATCTACTGAAATACTAGTAGCTGACACAACATAACCCAAGAAAGTGACTCTGTTTGTAAAGAATGTGCACTTCTTTAAGTTCACATACAAAACATTGTCTTGAAGTGCCTTAAAAACTTGAGATAAATGTGTAACATGTTCTTCCTCATTGTTGCTAAAAATTAATATGTCATCAAAATATACAATGGCAAATTTTCCACGAAAAGGTTGCAGAACTTGGTTCATGAGACGCATAAAAGTGCTAGGAGCATTAGATAAACCAAAAGGCATTACTAACCATTCATATAAGTCTTCTTTTGTCTTGAATGTTGTCTTCCATTCATCACCTTCACGAATACGTATTTGATGATATCCACTACACAAATCAAGCTTTGTAAACACTTTAGCACCAAAAAGCATATCAATCATGTCATCAATTCTTGGTATAGGAAATCTACAGGGTATAGTAACTCTATTTAAAGCTCTACAGTCTATACACATACGATGTCCACCATCTTTCTTGTCTACTAAAAAGGATGGACTAGCACAAGGATTTTTGCTTAACCTAATCAAACCCTTTTATAACAAATCATCAACCTAACCTTGTAATATCTCATGCTCTTTAGGACTTAACCTATAATGAGGTTGATTAGGAATAGATGTTCCAGGTATAAAGTTTATATGATGATGTAAATCTCTCAGTGGAGGTAAGGTATTAGGCAACTCAGCAGGAAATAAGTCATCAAAAGAATATAATAAGGGTTGTACCTTGTATGGAATCTCCACCATAGGTTTAACAACTTCATGAGAGCTCATAGAATGCGTTTGATTTATAGAATGAACAATAGTAGCAACTAAGGCAGTTGTCTTCTTATCTGTTGGCTCCTTGACTAAAGTAGAAGATTGTAGAGGCCACAAAACTTTAGTAAAACCTTCATGAATAAAGGTATAAGTATTGTCATAGTAGTTATGAACAGCATGAATGTCATATTCCCATGGTCTTCCCAACAGTAAGCTTGCTGCATTCATGTTAATAATATCGCAGAGAGCATAATCCTCATATCCCGGAAAAGAAAACTTTACTAAACACTGATGAGTGATTTGCTGAGTTGAAGAACTGTTTATCCAACCAACTGAGTATGGATTTGGATGAGCAGTAATAGGAAAACCAAGTTTCTCAACTAGCCTTGCAGACACATAACTTTTTGTACTCCCACTGTCAATAATCATGCTACAACACTTCTCTTCAATAACACAAGGAGACTTGAAAATATTATGTCTTTGTGTAAGACATGGCTCAGTAATTAATATAGGTCGAATAACTCCAAGAAAATCTACATTATAAGACTCATGTTCATGTAGATAATTAATTTTTTCATCTTCTAGTGCATCCTCTTCTTGTGTTTCTTCTTGAGTTTCATTAATATAAGCATGAAACTTGCGGCAGTCACTAAAAGTATGGCAAGTTTGGTTGCACTTATTATGATTGTCCCCTTTAAATTTTGAATAAGGATTAAGAGGTTTAGATAAAGGAGGAAATTGTTGTTGATATTTACCTCTAGTATTTGGAGTAATATCTCTTTGTTGTGTACTCTGAGATGGCTTAGCAGAAGGAATATTCATTACCGGAGCATTGTCTGTAGGAAGAGATGTTTGGTTGGAAACGAAATTAGGTGCTTGTTGCTGCTGATAAGGCCAACCATAATTTCGTTCATGTGGATCAACAACGACTGTTGATCCCCTTTCACCTTGGTTACCATAATAAGAATTATATGGTTTTAAAGTTTTATAATAATGTTGATAACGAACTTGTCGTGGTGATGCTTGTCTGGAAGTGTTAAGTACACGCCTTTCTATCTTGATAGGTTGTTGAATAGCCTCAACCATCGTATATACAGATTGAGTCATTCCTTGCTGAATAAGCCTGTTTAACCCCTTTATAAAAAGTGCAACTAACTGTTCTTCAGTTTCATTCAATTGGTTACGTGCAACTAAACTGTAAAATTTAGCTACATATTCTTCAACAAGTCTAGCTCCTTGTCTACAGTTTTGAAGTTTGATAAACAGTTGTTGTTTATAATCTCTTGGTAAAAACTCATCTCTTAACAAACCTCGCATTCTATCCCAAGTACGTATAGGAGGTTTATGATAATTACGTCGATCTTCACAGAGTGTTTCCCACCAAGTTACAGCTCCACCTTTTAGTTTATATGCTACCAGCTTCACTTTAGAAAAGTAAGGGACTTCATGAAGTTGAAAAACGATTCTACTTCATAAAACCAATCCAGCAAGTCTTCAATTTGTAATCCACCATGAAAGTCAGGTAGAGTTCCATAAGGATTCATACTAGACTTTAATATTGTATCGTCTATCCACCTTTGTGCTTGGTTTTCTTCGTTTTTATCTTCTTCGTCACTGTTGAGATTCACAGTTAAAGGTTTTTTGTGAATAAAACCTTCGAACTGCTCTTTGTGTTGAAGATGATGTGAAACATTCTCGGGAATAGAAGTATTCTGAACAAAAGAACCGTTAACTATTTTTGTGTCACTACCTTTTTGTTCTTCTGATTTCTTTTCTTCTTTATCATCAGACAAACCTGGCATGCCTTCATCTTTTAATCCTGCGTGTTTCCATAATTTGAGTATGCGCTCTTCATGAACTCCAAGCTTTATCTCTAGAGAAATTTCGGTTGTATTAATCTTGTTTTCAAGCTTGGTTTCAAGAGAAGTAATGGAAGTTTTAATCTCAGTGACTGAGTTCTTCAAGAGTTCTTTCATAAGTTCTTCAATATCAGTTTTTGTAAAAGTTTTTTCTCCCATTGAAAATTTCTAAAGAAGAAAACTAAAAGTTGATGAAAATTTAGGGTTTTGAGTTTTTGCGGAAGCGGTTTATGGATCAGTTTCTAGATAAGAATCTAGAAACGTTGGCTGTGGTACCAACTAGTGTAGCACAGATAAGGGTGAAAACAAACTAGTTGTTGGGTATGAGAATAGAGCTTAAGTTTCGTCAGAAACTTAATAAAATCTGATTCTAGGATTAACATTTTAGAGTTGTAACTTGAATAAAATTATATTGAAAAAAATAGATAATAAGATGTATCTCTAAATAAGAAGGCATAGCCTTTAAATAGGTTCACAAGAACCGACTAAAAGAAAAGAAAATGAATTCTACGTAAACTAGGAAAGAAAATACTTGCAAAGAAAGTAAGCTAAACAGACGCATGGGATCAATTGTTATAGTTGATACGTACTCAAAGGATCAACAGTCATAGTTGATATTGTAGTAAGGGATCAATAATCATTGTTGATACTAAAACAATGAATAAACATGAAGAGTTGACACAGAAAAAGATGTACTACATAAAAATGGTACACATGGAAACTTAGTTTTGGGCAGTTATTAGTCGGCATGGTCTATAGTCAACAAAACGACGACCAACACTTAGTCGTCAGAGTACCATTCCGAAAACATAACGGTTACTAACAAAATGAAACTAAGGAAATACAAGTTTTTAATAGTATTAGTCAGCATGTTTAAGATTTTTGATACCCGAAGACTAATAATATCACATCACTAGTCGGTAAAGTAGTAGGTTTGCATATCGTGACGACCCTATAAATGTCACTTCCAGAGATGAAAGGTCGTCACGATCTTCGAACTAAGAAGATAACGACTAAAACTAAAAATGAAAGGTCGTCAGGGTCATAAAAGAGGCACCATAATGACCGCATAACTGCAATTTCATATTTTCGATTTTTTTGACCTAATTTGACATGCAAACAAAAAAATGAAGTACTGGATTGAGTTTATTTACTTTCTCAATCTCGCCATTTCTTTGGTTTCAGCAGTTTCAGGGATATCTTCTTCGTCAAATGATTTTTTCTTCCATTTGTATTGAATAGATTTTCGAATTCCAGGGTCATCATAATTAGGTTTTCGATTAATGTGTTTCATACACGGGTGCATGTTTGACATTAATTGACGATTAAATTTGAAAACGTGGGGGTATCAAAATACACCACCAACTTTTTCTTAGGCAACCTGTATGGACTAAACTCGAATACAATTCCAAGAGTTCAACTTAATGAATCTCAATCAAGGAATTATACAAGGATCTTATATCTCTTTCTCTCACAATCAGAAAGTTTACAGAACCAAATCCGTGAACTTGATTATGTGTGAGAGTACTTGGACGATCTAAAAAATTAATATCCAAGAATCAATCAAGTCGTATCCAACAAACAAGGATGAATGTATCTACTTTGATTAATTTACGTACAACCTGTGATATTTCAATTATAAAGATAAACAATAATGCGGAAAAAGAAATAACACAGACACCAGAAATTTTGTTAACGAGGAAACTGCAAATGCAGAAAAACCCCGGGACCTAGTCCAGATTGAACACCAAACTGTATTAAGCCGCTACATACTCAAGCCCACTATCAGGACTTAGGACTGGAATGTAGTTGAGACCGAAGTCACTTTTCATTTGTGTGTAACAAGGTAAGTTCGATCTAACGGTTGAAAGATATTAGATTGAGTCTAATCAGGTTTTCATCTAACGGTGAATATTGAATGCTTTGTTACCAAGGTAACATTGATTGCAAACCCTGATTTGAAGACTATATAAGGGAGAACTCTAGCAACTGGGAAACCTAATCCCCACACCTCCTGTGTGATACTAATTGCGACTAGAGTCGATTCTCCTTTAACCTAGGTTTTTCCTAAAACCATTATAGGTTAACGACTTAAAGACTTCATTGGGATTGTGAAGCCAGACCCAATTATTTTCTCTGTAGTTGCATGTTCTGATCTTGCTTTATTCTATCGTATTGAGTACTATCTTCTCTGAGATTTGCTCGAGATTTAATCTCCGATAGATAAGATAAAAAGTAGTCACAAACATCTTCGTCTCATCATTTGTGATTCTACAATATCTTGTTTCACTACCATACGATTAAGATTATTGTGAGGTGATTGATAATACTGGGCTGTTCTTCGGGAATTTAAGTCTGGTGTATCAATTGGTTCCTGTTCACCTTTATTTATCAAAAGACGGAACAAAAACTCATAAGTGTTTCTGTGGGAGACAGATTTATCTATTCAATAGACTTTTCTGTGTGAGACAGATTTGTTTGTCAAGTCTTTGACTTTGGGTCGTAGAAACTCTTAGGTGTGGGTGAGATCAGCTAAGGGAATCAAGTGCATAGAGTCTTGCTGGGATTCAGAGGCGTAAGGAACGCGACTGTACCTTGATCAGTGTGAGATTGGTTAGAGCTCAACTACATTCCAGTCCGAAGTTAACTTGCAGTAGGCTAGTGTCTGTAGTGGCTTAATACAGTGTGGTGTTCAAATCTGGACTAGGTCCCGGGGGTTTTTATGCATTTGCGGTTTCCTCGTTAACAAAATTGCTGGTGTCTGTGTTATTTCTTTTCCGCATTATATTTGTTTATATAATTGAAATATCACAAGTTGTGCGTAGTTCAATCAATTAGATAATCCAACCTTTGGATATATAAATTGATTGACACTTGAACATTGGTCTTTGGTACCGTTCAAGTTGTTTCTCATAATAATCAGGCTCACGGATTTTATCTGTTTGATTTGCTGATTACATTGAGAAACAGAGATACAACTCTTGGATTATTTCCATTGATTGAGTCTGTCTGTCTAGTTGATTCTCTTGGAATTATATTAAAGTTTGTCCATACAGATTACCTAAACGAAATATTGGGTGTGTGATAGACGCATTTATGTGTCTATTTTCATCTCGATTGTGTATATTGTTAGTACCCATTTTTTTACTTATTTTGCTATTTTATCTCTTTGTAGGTGTTTTTGGAGAAATAAGCTTTTGCGGCGAAATTGGCTCGAAAAGTTGTTAAAGGCACCTGGGAGGACATTTGCTATTCGGACTCTCACTTTGGATAAGGGGTAACCCATTTCCAAGCAGCTACTAAACACAGACCGGGACTGGATAGGGGAAGGTCACTTTCTTCTCAAAATTCAAAACAGAAAATTGGCGGGAAAACATGGTTCTCACGGACAAAATTAGGGTTGGAGTTTTGATCGATTTTTATGGAGATTAAAGGGCTGAAATTGATTGGGTTTACTCCTTAGGCCTAAACAGGCCTGGTAAAGTCTTTGGATTGAACCCAAATTGGCTAGAGATCGAATTAGAGAAAAACAGAGGGATGAGTTTACACGGGTCTGTGATGAATTATTTTTGGAATTTTAGGGAGACTAAAGGAAAGATATTCTTTCCAAAGATACGTTTCTATCTAAGGAAGAGTATGGGATAAGTTGGAAAGCTCAGAAACGCGTGAAACAAGTAAAACAAGAAATTGCCGCAACTTGTCCGTAAAGAGAAAGGAAGAGATTTTGGATAGATTTAATCGATATTTTTGATATAAATAGATTGGTCGGGTCATATAGAAGGGGTGTCGAGAGTTTGGGGGGCTGAGAAGGCTTGAGGAGGCGAGAATCAGAGATTTACAGGCTCCGCTGCTGCTGCTGTTTCTGCTGATGCAGAACTGAAGAACACGAAGAACATAAGACACACGAGAAACGGTCGCAGACAAGTATCGTTCTTCAACAGCAGACCACATTTATCGTTTATAAACATCACCTGATTGTAACGGTAACTTCTGTAACGACCATTAAGTGTTGCAGATTCGTTGTATTATTATTTCTCTTAAATAAAAACACCTTTTGAGCCATGTTTCAATCTTTTGAGTGTGTTTTTGATATGAGGAGCTAAACCCAAACATTGGGACGACGGAGGGAGTCGATTTTCATCATATGTTAAATTTAATTTATTCTTTTTATGACTTTTGCATTAATTTAAAATTGAAATATGATTTGAATTAATTAGTTGTCATTTAATTTGATGATGTATGCTTAGCTTAAATGTTTTGATACATCATGCTTAGGATTTACAACTAATCTTTTGAGAATCTACTTAGGCAAAAATAAGAGTCACCATATCATATTTTATTTGGGTTATAATTGTTGAGAATAAATAAATTGAACCACATGCATGAGAATTGGCCAAATCCTTAGTCCCAATACCTCTCGCCCATTGTTTATAATTTTTGTTTATATATTTTTATTAAATTTAAAAAAAAACTCGAATCTTCACAAGTCCGAGAGTTTGAACTCATTTACTACAACCACTTTAAAAATCACATCAGTGTGGTTGTTAGACCCCCCACTTTTTCATTTGGTATCAGAGCAGGCAAACACGTTTAAGACCTCATAAGTCTATGTTTGTAGCGATCTGACTCTTTGGACAGTTGTGTTATCTCAATAAATGCACCACCAGATCCAGGGATTTCAGAATTCTCTTCCATGACTGATTTAATAAAATCTATAGAAGAAATTCTATCTAAACCTCCACCAGGTTTAAAATCCCTTGAAGTGTTTTCAGGGCTTGAAAAGAAGCTTGAGAGCTTATCTCTTGATGTTGAGTTATACCTCCAGAAAGAGCAAGAATCTCTTAATAAGCTAAATCAAGTTATGATGAATAATATTCATGTTGAGGTTGATATTGATTCACTAATTAGTAAGAGCAATGCTCCTCCTCTGGGTAATTCAATTGGGTGTAACAAACTAAACGAATTACAAGAAGAGTTTAAATCTCCGTCTTTAGAATATATCATCTCAAAGCATGATTCAGTTCATCAGTCAAACCCTGATACACCTTCTCAAGATAATAGTATTGTCTTCTTTTATATGAAAGAGTTAGGACGTCTCTTTTTATCAAAAGAGTTTTCCTACGCAGTACTAAATATTATTTGCAGAGACTGTGTTTTATAAGTTGTAAACTAAGAAATCAGGAACGCAAATTATCTTGTGCTCTTTTTAAGTTCTTTGAAAAACTTGTAAAAACAGTTCCTTGGGCTTCTCTCAATACTGTAAGATGTAAGAGTTGTTGGAAAGAAGCCCTCTCTTGGTATCATGGTGTGCAAGGATGATTTTCTCTTGAGTTCACAATGAGTTGCTCGTTAAACTGTTGTTGAGTTTTTCTCCAATTTTCTTTATGATTGTCTTCATAAAATAAATGAGTCCTTGTCACACATGTACGGTTCACGTACCCTGGTCTCGTAGCCTTTACGTGTTTGAACCACGTTCCAGAACGTGTTTAACCGGTTCATATACCACCAGTTGACATATAAAAGAGGAAGAGCTCACTTCGTTCTTTTCACCTCTTCTTCCATACAGTTCGAGTGCAAAAAGGAAAACCCAAGAGTACGTAAACTCTTAATCACTATAACCTCAATTTTCAATCTTTTTGGGTGTTCTTGGTATCCTTGTGTTTGCAACATGAAATCTTTCGTTGGGCTTGTCGATTATTTTTTCATTCTTTCTAGCTCCGGAACCTCACCATTAACGACAGTTCACGTTCCCGGTAAGTTCTTCATCATTTTTTGGACTTTCTTTGGTTTCAATGGCCCATAGGAAAAGATTGAATAGTGGTGAGAGTTTAGGTGCTAATGCTAGGAGGGTGGTTAATAGTGATGATGAATATGTTGATAATTTTGGTGTAGACGTTCAGCAACCATACTTTGATGCTAGTTGTCAGATTAGTTTTGTCAACATTTCTGCCAGGGACAAATATAATAAACTCTCTAGTGGTCATTTTGTCATGGAAAGGGCATATGATCGGTCAGTTCAGGAACCAGATTTTCACATGTTCATGAACCATTTCGAGTGTGGTGATATTCATAAGGGTTTGGGAGAATCATATCCTGAAATGACCTGTGAATTTTATGTTAACTTACATGCACCCAACAAAACCAACTGCTATTTTAAGACTATGGTCAAAGGAACAATGTTTGAGGTTAACCGTAACGTTATTGCTGAGTTATTAAACTTGCCTCTCCATCATTCGTTTGTTGTTCCTCAACCAGAAGGTCAAAGACCAAATAAGAATCAGTTGTCTGAACTACTCCTAGGAAAGAATGTGCCATGGATGGAAAGCAAACTTCCTGTGGACAATATAAGCTTTCATTTGAAGACTTTTGGTAAGATGGCTGTGGCTAACTTAATTCCTAGTACGCTTGACAAAAATCTCTGGAGCAGAACTCTGGCTGAGTTGGTTTACCATCTTATTTCTGGTAAAGAGGTTGATTTCTCTGGATTAATTGTTCGTCAGATGATTCACATGGTTTCACAAAAGAAAAACCCTGGTTTTCCATGCCTCATCAGCCGAATTTGTAATCAATTTAATATTGCTCATCTTGGAACTTGTGTTGGTACTCCATCTCTCTTGAGCCAGACAGACATTAACAAAATGAAGAAACCTGCCAATCCTGAAGTTGCTCTTCGTCTACAAAGGAATGAGTGCTTGGAGAGACAGTTGACTTATGTTGTGACAGTTCATCCAGACTTAGCTGAACCAATATATAAGATTGCTAAGAATTTTTATCGCAATCTGGATTAGTGTTCTTTTCTTCATGTTGTTATGTCAATTTCAGACTTTCTCTTATGTCTTTTCTGTTAAACTTCTTGTGTTGAACTTATTAAAACTGTTATTTGTAATGGTTGTAATAACTTTAATGGTACTTCATCCTTGAATGATTTTATCCTTCAATTAAACTGCTAAATGTGTTAAATCCATAAGAAGGTTGGCTGCATGTATGTCAAAAGTTAAATTTATTATATGTCTTTATGAAAATATTGATGGAAAATAAAATGAACTTTTGATAACAAAGATTAAGTCTATGGTATCATTATGCAAATATTGATGAAAATATAATGAATCTTTTTATATTCCGCAATATTGATCTTTCCCTGATCCACTTCTATGTGTAAGTACTGTATGGCTCCATAAGTTTTCTTATATTGAGCATTTCCGATTAAATTAATAATGGGTTCTCTCGTGGTTAAGATAAATTTAGTTTTTTGGATACAAATTCATGTTTCATGTAATTTGTTAATGTCCAAAGAAATCCTTCTTTTCTTGTAAAATTAAGGTCGCTCTTGTTGTTCTCTCGGGAATAACATTTTATGGGGGAGAGTTCTTAATTGAACTTGTGCTTAATTGCCAAATCTTTATGGGGAGTGCGGATGTGGAATATTGTAGGAGTTATCTTGTATCTTTATAAACTCCTTGATGAATACACTAAGTTTCGACTATGTGAAATCATCGAAACAAAGTTGATATGTTCTATTTTAGTCATGAAGTATCTCTATGAGAATTTCATTATGATCCCGCTAATTTTCGTACCTTTGCCAATTTATATTGACAAAAAGGGGGAGAATTATTGTGTAGTTCACACTACAAATACATATGGTTTACGGATCATTATGTAAGGGGGAGTGGTTTTCATTGTGAGATGAATTATTGACTAAGGGGGAGTGATACATATCACCATAGTATTGTTGTCAAAGTTGTGATGCAATTGGACTTTGATGTTGTGTAATACTAATAATACTATGCCATTGTATAACAATACGAAACCATCTTGTTTTTATATATTGTTATAGCTACGGATCTTCAACAACTATGATGCTGAGTTGAACACGTTCAGAATTACTGAAGTACTTGGAAGTGACGAAGATTTCAAGTAATGTTGAAGAACCAAAGAAATCAAGCATTTGGATGAGAAGCTACAAAGTTTATTTATTTTGTAATCCATATGTATTGATAGTTTTGTCACTAAAATTGACAAAGGGGGAGATTGTTAAAGCACTGCTCGGTCGAACTCGCAAGCGTTGTTATCTCAAGCTTGTTTGTCAAGTTTAGTTGTCAAAACTATAAGTCTTGATTTCTAGTCTACTTATAGCTAATTCTCGGATTATGATAGAATGTGTAGTTGAGCTTTAGACTTCACGATGTTCATCGATTGAAGATGGAGAACTACTAAGGGGAGCTTGTGGAACTTCATCAACAAAAGGCATGTGGAGACTTGAACTCATCTATCACTCAAAAGTCTATTTCTACTCTATCTCTTATTTGAGACAAAATTCGTATAGCTATATAGACTTCGATTATACATATTTGATATTTCGAGCTGAGTTTAACTCGCTTACATTTTTCTCGAAATATGTGTTGGTAAGCTTTCGCTTTAACCAAGTTCATCTTATATTCTTGACGAAAGTCAAAAGATGATCATGTGAAAATCGCCTGGTAACATCTTATATGATTTGTGTGAGACAGTCATTTGGTGTAGACTCGGAATGTTTCGTATTGATCATTTGATCACTTGAAAATTGCTTTGAAGCTAATAGTTTTTGTGAGACAGTTATTGTCATCTTCTAAGAATGTTTCAATGATTGAAATGGGAGTTTAGAACAATTAACCATGATTGGATATAACATAGTACTTGTATGTTAACTGTTGCAAGTCATTCAAAGTCCAGGAACCATAGTATGCATACCCGTATGCGTAATGGTTTGTTAGTTGAAGTCCGGGAACTTAGTATGCATACCCGTATGCGTACTAGCGTAAAGTTCAAGTACGGGAATTCAACTGAGTTTGGTGGTGTACGACGGTATGCGTACCCATTCGCATACTGGCGAACCCAGACCAAGTCCGTCTACTTAGGTATGCGTACCCGTTTGCATACTTGAGTGGGTTATGTTCTAAAATCGGTTTGTTCATGAACTAATACATTTATAAGATAAGGAATGTAATCTTTTGCAAACCGTGTCTATAATGTTTATGAATTGATTCAAGTGAATCAAAATCGATTTTGCTTCAATTGTGTCTTGTATACTTCTATGAGAATATAAACAATTGAACAACTCTATAACTAGTTTCATTTGAGTCATTTGAACTAGTTGTGTTAAGATGAACAAGGTTGATATGAAAGTGTTCATATGGCTAACTTCGGTTAACTATTGTTGAGCCAAAAAGGTGTACACGTTTAGGTACGGTTACCCATATCTAAATAAAGTCACTTTTCATTTGTGTGTAACAAGCGAAGTTTGATCTAACAGTTGAAAGATATTATCTTGAGTCTAATCAGGTTTTCATCTAACGGTGAATATTGAATGCTTTATTACCAAGGTAACATTGATTGCAAACCCTGATTTGAAGACTATATAAGGGAGAACTCTAGCAACTGGGAAACCTAATCCCCATTGATGGTATTTTTACAATGAATGTAGAAGTGGTAAGTAATAGGTTCGTTGAGACTTGTGAAAGCAGATTTTTTAGACTTAATTCTTATAAATAAAAATAACAAACTCAAATAAAAAGGTTATGTGAAGATTGTGGAAAGACTGGGACTAGGATTCCACCATTGGCTGGTATTAGTGATTTAATAAAATAATAATTATGCAATTCAACGTTCAATTTTATTCTAAAAGTATTGCCTAGACATGTAGATTTTCAAAAGAATAGATGTTAATCTTAAGCATAGAACATCAAAACCCTGAAGCAAGCATGCTCTATCAAGAGAAAATACAACTAACTAATCAAAATCATATAACCAAATTTTAGTTCAATGCAAAAATAATAATAAAATTGCAATAATTAATTTAAAATAGAAATGTATCACTTTTACCGAAACAAAGGCTTCCTCCAACGCCCCAGGGATTGGGTTTAGCTCCTCATGTAGGAAATATGCTCAAAAATTGATTTCATTGCTCAAAAAGGTGTTTGCAAGAGGAAAAGGTATAAAGCAGTGTGTTTGTAACATATATAATTGTTACAGAGAAACACTAACAGACTGTTGCGAATTCCAAGTAATTGTTACAAAGATATTGAATTTGAAAGTAAAGGCAACGGTTTCTACGACTGTCTATGTATGCTGTTCCGTGTTCTTCGTCTTCTTCTTCTCTGCAGCAATGGTGATGTCTGCAACTTCTTCTTTTCGCTCAATCTCTGTCCCAAACTCTCCATCCCCGCCTCTGCTACCCAATGACCCTTTTGATCCTCCGCAGAGACAAGAATCTTCCCTCATAAATTCCAAAAATCTCCGTAGTAAATGGGAAAAAAAATCACGGGATTATTTCCTATGATTTCTTCTTCACACGCCTGGCAGCAGAAAAATCTCTTTTTTTTTAAAATCTCTCGCACGCTCCAGACAGTGTCCCAATTCCTCCAAACTCGAGCAGTGCACGTCTCAAACTCACGGCGATTCATGATATCCCGTGAATAACTCCATACTTCCCTGTTTTACCAACAACTTCCCTTATTCTCTCTGTACGTGTGATATTACTCAGCAGACACACTCCAAATTGGTTGAAACTCGTATCTCGGTCGAGTCAAACATGTTGCAGTCATGGGAAGAGAGTGAAGAAAACTCGGGTTTTCTCGTGAACTCTGATTTCTCTCAAAATTGATTATCCATCCAAACAGGATAGATTTTAATGATCATACCACGCCTGTTAAGCCCATAGGAACACACCCAATAAAATTCAGCCGTTGAGTCTCTCTAAAACTTGATCAAAATTCGAACCCTAATCTGCAGTCGACTGTGAAAGTTTTCCCGCCAAAAAGTAAGATTTGAAATGAAGAGGATGAATTGCCCTGATCCAAAACAGGGGCACCTTTAACAGCTGGTATGCCTGGGGGTGCCCTTATCCAAAATGAGGGTGCCTTTAGTAATTTTCTCAGGGGGTCCAAATGGCACTTTGAGCAACTTTTTCCACACAAGTGTATTTCTCCAAAAACACCTACACAAACATAAAAACACCATAATAAGTACAAAATCAAGCACTAACAATAGAGACACGGAGAACAATTCAGACACAAAAATGTGTCTATCACCCACACCTCATGTGTGATACTAGTTGCGACTAGAGTCGATTCTCTTTTAACCTAGGTTTTTCCTAAAACCATTATAGGTTAACGACTCAAAGACTTCATTGGGATTGTGAAGCCAGACCCAACTTTTTCTACGTAGTTGCGTGTTCTGATCTTGCTTTATTCTATCGTATTGAGTACCATCTTCTCTAAGATTTGCTCGAGATTTAGTCTCCGATAGGTAAGATAAAAACTAGTCACAAACATCTTCGTCCCATCGTTTGTGATTCCACAATATCTTGTTTCGCTACCATACGATTAAGATTATTATGAGGTGATTGATATTACTAGGATGTTCTTTGGGAATATAAGTCCGGTGTATCAATTGGTTCATATTCACCTTGATTTATCAAAAGACGGAACAAAAACTCGTAGGTATTTTTTTAGATTCATATTTATCTATTCAATAGACTTTTCTGTGTGAGACAGATTTGTTTATCAAGTCTTCGACTTTTGGTCGTAGCAACTTTTAGTTGTGGGTTAGATCAGCTAAGGGAATTAAGTGCGTAGAGTCCTGCTGGGATTCAGAGGCATAAGGAACGCAACTGTACCTTAATAAATGTGAGACTGGTTAGGGCTCAACTACATTCCAGTCCGAAGTTAACTTGTAGTAGGCTAGTGTCTGTAGCGGCTTAATACAGTGTGGTGTTCAAATCTGGACTAGGTCCCGGGTTTTTTTTATGCATTTGCGGTTTCCTCGTTAACAAAACTTCTAGCTGTGTTATTTCTTTTCCGCATTATATTTGTTTATATAATTGAAATATCACAGGTTGTGTGTAGTTCAATCAATTAGATAATCCAACCTTTGGTTGTTGATATAAATTGATTGACACTTGAACATTGGTCTTTGGTACCGTTCAAAAAAAATTCTCATAATAATCAGGCTCACGGATTTTATCTGTTTGATTTGCTGATTACATTGAGAAACAGAGATACAACTCTTGGATATATTTCCATTGATTGAGTCTAACTGTCTAGTTGATTCTCTTGGAATTATATTGGAGTTTGTCCATTTAGATTGCCTAAACAAAATATTGGGTGCGGTTGTTAGACCCCCTCTTTTTCACTAGGTACATGTACTGCGGCTCCGGACCTATAACAGTTTTCCCAGTATGTGAACTGGTATGCATAATGTCATGTATCCATATTCACAGTAGTTCTATATTTCTCTCTAAATCATTTCGAAATATTCCCAAATAACATCAATGACACATATCACAATTCCAGGCTATTTTCAAATGATAATCTTGAATCACGATTTAGATTATGAACAATAAATTGTTCTTAACCGAAATTCATCAAGTATGAACAAATATTCATTAAGCTTATCCATAGATAGAAGGATAAATATAACTTGAGAAATAGGTGGTCCAGTCTTCACTTACCTTTTGTTGAAGAAGTTCTCCAAAAGCTTCGATTGATCTTCGCCACGGTAGAATGCGGTGATGTCCGATTCTCAACTACATACTTCTATCCTAATCCGAGACTTGACTAATTGTAAACTAGAAATCAAGATATAGTTTTGATCAACTAAATTTGACAACAAGCTTGATATAGCAACACTTGTGAGTTCGACCGAGCAATGATCTAACAATCTCCCCCTTTTTCAATTTTATGGACAAAACTATCAATACATATGGATTAAAAAAATAAAGCTTCAAAAACTCCTTTAATTCATCATGCTTGATTTCATTGTGGTTTCTTCAACTCCTTGAATTCTTCGTTACTTCAGGTTACAATGATTTTGAACGTGTTCAACTGAGCATCATTGTTGTTGAAGATCCTAGCGATAACAACTTTGAAAAAAAATATTATCAATCGTTGTTATACATAAACATAATATCATTATCTTCTCCAAAATTCAATTGTATCACAACTTCGAAGTATTACTACGGTGATATGTTTCTGTTCATTAATCAATATTTACGTCATTTGCATAATAGGTGAAACCTATAGATATTGATTCACCCCTCCTTACATAATGATCCATAAACCATATGTATGTAGTTCGAAACTACTAATTGATTCTCCTCCTTTTTGTCAATAAAAATTGGCAAAGGTACGAAAACTATGAGATCGTAATGAATTCAACCAAAAGATACTTTAAGAGTTAAAGGAATTACATATCAACTTTTATTTATATGATATCACAGAGTATGAAATAATTAGCGCTCATCTAGGAGATTTAAGATACAAGCATCCTTTGTGAATTCCACAACCGCACACCCCACAAAGATATAGAAATTAAGCACAAGTTCATTTAAGAACTCTCCCCCGTTTGATGTCATTCCCAAGAGAACAATATGAGTGACCTTACTTTAATGAAAAAGAAGGATTTTGTCAGACATTAACAAATCACATGGATTTGTATCCTGAACATCGATATAAATTAATCTCAACGCCAGTTACGAACAAAGAGATAATTTAATTCGGTATGACTCATCATAAGAAAATCTTACGGACTTTATAGTGCAATAATAACACAAAAGTGTGATAACGAGTAAATCGATACTGCGAAAAATTCTCACAAAGTTTGTTCTATTTTTAGTTTATTAAACATAATAGATTTAACTTCTGAGCATATATGAGATATCAGTTCAATTTACAAAAAGTAAAGGACACATATATCTCATAAGACTTTGCAATACATATAACCAATAATGATTAAATACTACAAGTTCATCGGCATTATTTGTTTCTTCAAACCTGAACATTTAAGAATCTTAAACACAAAAAAAGTTAGGTAGACATGAACGATACACAAGGTACATGGATCATTATCCGCACTAGTTTGTCTATAAGCACTTTACCTGCGGTCCATTATCTCTTAGCTAATAACGTATGATGTACCCAAATCTATATGATTATCATGTCTTTAGAGTTCTACCCAGAACCTAAGTTTAAATATCAACATTATGATTAGATAAAATATCCATTACATATACTTCTTAGCTTGTTATGCAAAAATTCCCATGGATCTTGTTCTCGTCTCTTGTTAGGAGTCAGATAGGCAGGGAGAACTCTACAAAGAGCATAAGAAGTGTTGATACCCACATCAAGTCACTCGAATTTGGACTCACAAGCGACGTGGTACACCTTGAGTCATTTATGACTACACTGACTCTTTTTATAGGTGCAAAGAAGACATGCATGACAACCACTGTGAATTTTATCGTCATAAACAATTTAACAAAAGATTATAAACCTATTGACATGGAATCATCTCTTTGGAGCATAGGCTCACCATTGTAGAGATAAAAATTCTTGTCTTCCAAATCATTGGGTATTGAACTTCAAGTATATATTGAAACAATCAATCATGACGATACTCGGGTTTCCACCAAATTACTTAGTGAGAAATAAAATTACAAATAACAAAAACAAAGACGTTTTTGATATTAATAGATCATGGCATTAAACATATAACAAAATAATCATAAAGCTTGCTCAAGTTTATAGACATACCTTTTTAGATGAATCCAATTGTGAATCCTACGGTTTTACCAATTATTCAATATCTTACCAAGCATAATATGTGTGCCCCAATTCTGTTGCTTCCTTCACCGTATTCATAATATGGCATTCTTGGTAAGGATGCACTTTTAACACAATCAAGTTATGTTGAGGGTGAAGAATATCTTGCTCACCACAGGTGATTGAAACAAACTTTTCTGCATCTATGGATTTTTTGCCATATATAGTTTTTTGGCTTAGTTTGCTTCTTCTTCCACATTTTTCTTGCGCTTCACCTTTGGATTATCATAAAAGGGATCACTTTTAGAACCCTTCAGATCTATATCCATCTTTCCTAAGAAATTCTTAACTTCAAAAATCATGGATTTTTCCTTTTCCATAGTCATGGAATTTTTGGGAGATCATTCCCTTTTACACTCAATACATCATTGAATTTCTTTGGTATCCACTTCTGAGTGCGTTTAGGAACAACCGGAACCTTCTTCCCATTATCCTCTTCAATATTTCTCAAGAGAGAATCAGATTGACTATTTTTCTGCAAGTTAGTCTTTCTCCAATTGGGAGCATCAGATCTTGTATTCGTCTTTACAAAGTTATCCTTTTGATAATCATTACAATTGTGAAAAGGCTTCGTATGACGTTTATAGGAAAATTTAGGTTTATCACAACGTTGTTTCCTTTGCCTAAAGGTTGGACAGTTACAACTTGTAATGTCAAGGGTATTAGCCTTAACATATGATCTAGGTTTGATCCCTTCTTGTGATTCCCAAACAAGAACATCATGAAGTTTCTCATTCCTTATACGAAAACGACATCCCCTTTGCAGGGGAACTTTATTTCCACAATAATAACAAACATAAGGAATGTTCTTACCTGAATTCGTGTGTGTTGGCTTTGAAGGTTGATATACTTTGCTCTTTCGAACCTTAACTTCCGGTGTAAGTATTTCACTTTTGCGATCAGTGGAAACCTTTAGTTGAGAAGAATCAGTAGCCTTGACAAATTTTACCTCTTTGTTAATACTTGGAGCATCTATTCCCTTATAGCCCGATCCTCATGTATCACGATAATTTTTACTTGCTCCTATCATAGTGGTTGATTTGTTCGAGCTAATATTGAACTTTTTCAAGTCCTCTTCCAACATCTTTATTTTATCAAGAGCAGCAGTTAAATCAGCCTCAAGGCGTTTTTCTCGAGAGAGAGAAGCATTTTCTCTGTCATTAACACTACTTTGTTGAGAGTTAATCCTTGTTTCAGCTTCAAGTTTCTCTTTCAACAAAAAAAAAATCTCGATGAAGATTATCACATTCAAATTTTTTCAAAAGTACATCTTCTTCACGATCTTTAAGAAGGGATTGAATAAGTTGATAACCACAATCACAACCTTTAAACACCTTTCTCAATTTCTTGTTTTCTCGACAGAGAGGAGTCGGAAATCCAATGGGACAAAAAGTCATTATCTTTTTCTTTTTATGATGATCAAACAGCTTGGCATACTCTGAGACTTCCTCGTCTATATCTCTATCAATAACTGAGTCACTATTATCGGAAAATTCCTCTAACTGTTTTTCTAGGCGTGTTTCCCAGTTATCCACAGTTTCTTCTCACTCGAGGTGATTTCATGAAGGTTTTTAGATAATGATTTAGATGTGACAGTTCTCTCAGGTGTTGAATCTAAACTTTGAACAAAATCATCTCATGTTTGATTCCGAACTGGTGATACGTTATCAGAGATAAACTGTTCGTCCATAGAATCAGATTGCTTCAAACACAGACTTATGAGGTCTTAGCGTGTTTTCCTGCTCTGATACCAATTGAAAACGTGGGGGGTACCAAAATACACCACCAACTTTTTCTTAAGCAACATGTATGAACTAAACCCGAATACAATTCCGAGAGTTCAACTTAGTGAATCTCAATCAAGGAATAATACGAAGATCTTATATCTCTTTCTCTTACAATCAGAAAGTTCACAGAACCAAATCCGTGAACTTGATTATGTGTGAGAGTACTTTGATGATCTCAAAAATTAATATCCAAGAATCAATCAAGTCGTATCCAACAAACAAGGATGGATATATCTACTTTGATTGATTTATGTACAACCTGTGATATTTCAATTATAAAGATAAAAAATATAATGCGGAAAAAGAAATAACACAAATACCAGAAATTTTGTTCACGAGGAAACCGCAAAAGCAGAAATACCCCGGGAACTAGTCCAGATTGAACACCAAACTGTATTAAGACACTAAAGACTCTAGCTTACTATCAGTACTTCGGACTGGAATGTAGTTGAGACCGAATTAAACCCTCATAGTATTTCAGTTACAGTCGTGATCCTTACGCCTCTTGAATCCCAGCAGGACTCCGCGCAATTGATTCTCTTAGATGACGTCCTTTACAGCCTAAGAGTTGCTTCAACTCAATTGAAGACTTTAAAACCAATCTGCCTCCCACGGATAAGCTTATATGTGATTTCCAGACTTATTTAAAAGGTTCGTTGAGACTTGTGAAAGCAATTAATTCTAGATTTAAACTAAAAATAGATAAAACTAATTCCAAATTTTATTTCAAGAATGAAAATAACCAAGACACTAGATTCCACTATTACACATGAATGAATGATGGTAAAAATTCCAAAACTCTAATTATCTTTTAAATCTCTTATTTCTTAATTCATAAATAATCAGGTATATTCTCAAACACTAATTGTATTCCCTAAGCATAGATTATCTAAACAAAGTATAACCTATCTAATTGAATCACAACTAATTAAGAAAATAATGCAAACAATTAAAATTCTGCAAAGCAGTGATTGAGTGAATTATAGAATACAAATTATAGAAAAATAGAATAGTTACCAATTATTCATGCATAAATAGCTTCCTTCGTGCCTTGGTTACGCGAGAATTAGCTCATCATCATGGAAACACGCTCAAAATTCATCTTTATTAATGCTCAAAAATGGTTCACAAATGATGAAATGGGAGAAAAATGATTAAAACCGGGTTTGTAACACATATATTTGTTACAAACTCAATTGTTACAGGGAACGATAAAAGATAACTGTCACTAGCACTGTTGAACTACGACTGTCTTTGAGTGTCTTATGTTCTTCGTATGTTCTTCACCAACAGCAAAAATATTATTCCTGCAACTCTGATTTTCCAGCTCTCTAATGTTCTAAACTTCTCCCAATTCTCTCCGCCCCCCTTGTATGGTACTAAGGAAACCTATTTATACCCGAAAGATGCATCGAATCTCCTCCATAACTTCAAAAATTCTTCTCTTTATTATTTTTATTCTCACGGCAATAATTTCCTGTTTTAGTTTCTCCACGCGTTTGCAGCTGTATTTCTTTCCTTTTATACCTTCTTCACGCTCCAGAATATCGATTAAGTTTTCCAAGCACGTGCAGTACACGTTTAAATTCCTCACAACTCGTGCAAGCTCATGTTTTTCCTCCAACTCCCTGTTTGGATTAAACCAAGTTATCCAGCCAAATTTAATCGAAACAAACACCCATACTAGCTTTGTTAGGACATATCACAACTACCCAACGAATTTCATCCTTTTAGTCTCACCCAAACACCTTCAACTTCCGATCGAAAAAACTGCTGTTAATGAAAATATTTTCCCGCCAAAATTCATTTTTTTGAATTCGTGAAAAAGTTGGTCGCCCCTTATCCTGCCTGAGGGTGCGAATAGCACTTGCCCTGGGGTGCAAATAGTAATCTTTTGACGTAAATAGTAATTTTTCTGGGGGTTCCTCCGGCACATTTTTGGGGTGCTTCCGGTGCATTTCTGAGGTGCCTTTAGTACTTTATCCTGGGGTGTAAAACACCACTTTTCGAACCAATTTCGCCGCAAGAGCTTATTTCTCTATAAATACCTACAAAGACATAAAATAACAAAATAAATACAAAATCGAGCACTAACAATATATACAATTGAGACATATTAGACACATAAATGCGTCTATCAAATACCCCCAAACTTATTATTTTCTAGTCCCGAGCAAATTTAATCTCCAAAATAAAATCCTAACTCACTGTTGCAGGAGCGTGTGCAACAATCCTTTGAACCCCTAGGTGGCCCTAGTGGCCGAGTTATAGTCTCGGGAGAGTTTACCAGAGGTGTACCCACAAAACCTGACTTCTAATTGGTCACAAGTATCCAAAGAGCTATGAGGACATACCTATTCTCAACCTATCGCCAGGTAACTAGAATGCAAGAGAAATAAAAGGTATCCGCTCTACAGCCGAATAAAGAAAATGGGAGACTCCGATTTGCAGCTGGATAAAGAGATATCCGTTATACAGCTAGATAAACATTATGAGATGTATCCGCTTTTCAGCTGGATAAGATTAGGAGAGAGATAAAGATGAGAGGGACATCTGCTAAATAGCTGGATAAATTACGTGCAATGAGTTGAACCAGTGCTAGAAAGATCTTGTGCCAGACGGAAAGCGGACTAACAAAGCAACCAATATGAATCTCTTTTTTTTTTTACTCTCTCATAGTGCTCAGTAGAAACAACGTCTTCTTCGGCTTCAACTGTTGATGATAAACTCTCGAACCTTGATAATTAACTCTTCTCCTCAATTTCTTGCTTGAAACTTCCTTATTGATTTCTACTTCCCGATGGCCTTATTGAACAAAAAGCTAACTACAAAATTTAAATGTATATATATATATTATTTTTTATTTATTTTTTATTTATTTTTATTTTTATTTTTATTTTATTTTTCAATCTTTTTTTTTTAATTTTTTTTTTTGAAAACATAAAAATAACAAGACAAAAATTTACATGGCCATGAGAGAAGGACTTTAGTACTTGGATCTTCGCAACTTGTAATGTCTTGGTATCATGAACTACAACAACTTATATCGTTTGATTTTCTTTACTCTTGTAACTAAGTCTTCAACTTTGATTTTAAAATTCTGCTTTATTTTCTATTGTTGCTTCTAAACCTTAAACGTCTTCATCTTTTTTCATAGATTTTGATGTCGCTCCACTTGTCGATGATGATAGGTTTCTACTGAGAGAGAGTCGTAATCCAGTAACTAAGACTACATTGTGAGGTTGCTTTGTTTTTCATGCATTTCCTTCTGGCCCAATTGCCTTTCCATCATGGATGGTTAGGTCATCACGATTACCCTCTAAAAGGTAAGTTCTTTCTCCTGAGTGTCAATGATTTATCAATAATGTCCTTTTCTCTAATGTCTCACTAGAACGTTATCCCTAGCAATTCCAATTTCCATCTTTTCGGTGAGAAACAGTATGTAAACTTAGCTAACCGGATACTATGTGACGCTAGAAGTTTCTCCCTTACCCCCAAACTTAAATCTAACATTGTCCTCAATGTTTCTAATGAAAGAGCAGTATCAAAAATAATACGAGGAGAAGTTGGAAAGATAGTACCTGGGTGAAGAGAAAAATCAAAAACTAATATACAACATACAATGACCTCGATGGTCAATCAAGGGTAAGCAGGGTCCTCCAGAGGGACCTCCTCAACATCACCTGTAGGAAAGGGCTCTAAAAAGGGTTTCAATCTCTGACCGTTAACCTTCGAAGAACTATTACCATCCGGTGTCTCGATCTCAACAGCTCCATGAGGAAAAACAGTACGGACCACAAAAGGACCGGTCCACCGAGAGCGTAACTTCCCGGGGAATAGATGCAAACGAGTATCATACAGAAGAACTTTGTGACCTGGAGAAAATGACTTTCTTAAAATATTTCTATCATGCACAAGTTTCATTTTGTTCTTATACTCCTTAGCACTATCGTATGCATCTCTACGAATCTCTTCCAACTCATTGAGCTGGAGTTTCCTATGGGATCCTGCCTTGTCAAGTGAAAAATTTAGTTGCTTAACAGCCCAATATGCTCTATGTTCTAACTCAATAGGTAAGTGACATGCCTTGCCATACACAAGTCGATAAGGTGACATTCCAATAGGGGTCTTAAACGCAGTACGGTAAGCCCATAAGGCATCAGTAAGCCTAGACGACCAGTCTTTCCGATTAGGATTGACTGTTTTCTCTAATATACGTTTTATCTCCCTATTGGAAACCTCTACCTGACCACTAGTCGTTGGATGATACGAGGTAGCTACTTTATGTGTAATACCATATTTCTTCATCAAAACCCTAAAAGGTCCATTACAAAAGTGCGACCCTCCATCACTAATTATAGCTCGCGGTGTACCAAAACGTTTAAGTATATTATCTTTCAAGAACTCAATCACAACCCTATGGTCATTGTTTTTACACGCAACCGCCTCAATCCACTTAGAGACATAGTCTATAGGGACAAGGATGTATAGGTTACCAAAAGAATTAGGAAACGGACCCATAAAGTCAATACCCACACATCAAAGACCTCAATAACTAAAATAGGGTTCACGGGCATCATGTTCCTACAGGAAATGGTTCATAATTTCTGGCAATGTTCACAAGTAACACAGTAACTGTGGGAATCTTTAAACAACGAAGGCCAATAGAATCCACACTGCAATATCTTAGCAGCAGTCTTCTTAGCACTAAAGTGACCCCCACAAACATGATCATGACAAAAGGAAATAATACTGGACTGATCAATCTCAGGTATACATCTCATAATAATCTGGTCTGGACAATACTTAAACAAATAAGGATCATCCCAAAAGAAGTGCTTAACCTCAGCTAAAAATCTAGAACGATCTTGTTTACCCCAATGTTGGGGCATTCGACCAGTAATAAGATAGTTCACTATATTCGCATACCAAGGTAATTGGGTAACAAAGAACAGTTGTTCATCAGGAAAACTATCCATAACAGGAGGGGAATCATTAGGGGTATCCACAACAAGCCTAGAAAAGTGGTCTGCTACTACATTTTATGCACCTTTTTTGTCTCTAATGTCTAAGGAAAATTCCTGAAACAATAGGATCCATCTAATCATTCTAGGTTTTGTATCCTTCTTGGAAAGAAGATACTTCAAAGCAGCATGATCAGTGAAGATTATGACCTTAGAACCTAAGAGATAGGGTCTAAGCTTGTCTAAGGCGAACACAATGGCTAACAGTTCCTTCTCTGTAGTAATATAGTTTAACTGGGCATCATTCAGAGTTTTGCTAGCATAGTAAATCACATGGAGTAATTTGTTTTCTCGCTGACCTAGCACAACACCAATAGCAAAATCTGAAGCATCACACATGATCTCAAAGGGTAGGTTCCAGTTGGGTGCCTGGACTATGGGAGCGGTAGTGAGTAAAGTCTTAAGCTTCTCAAAAGTCTCTAAACAAGCATCATCAAAGACGAACTTAACATCTTTTGCAAGCAAATTGCAAAGAGGTCTAGAAATCAAGCTAAAATCCTTAATGAATCGACGATAAAAACCTGCATGCCCTAAGAATGACCTAATATCTCTTACGGTTTTTGGGACCTGTAAAGTCTTAATAAGGTCAACTTTGGCTTTATCTACCTCTATACCCTTAGAAGATACGATATGCCCTAAAACAATTCCTGAACGAACCATGAAATGATATTTCTCCAAATTAAGCACTAAATTCTTCTCCTTACACCTAGTCAAAACTAATGACAAATGATGCAAGCACTCATCAAAAGACGAACCAAACACTGAAAAATCATCCATAAAGACCTCTAAGAACCGTTCTACCATGTCAGAAAATATGCTCATCATACAACGCTGAAAAGTAGCAGGGGCATTACAAAGCCCGAAAGGCATGCGTCTATACGCAAAGGTACCAAAGGGACAGGTAAAAGTAGTTTTTTCTTGGTCTTCAGGGGAAATAACGATCTGATTATATCCGGAGTAGCCATCTAAGAAGCAGTAGTGACTATGTCCAGCTAATCTCTCTAGCATTTGGTCGATGAAAGGAATGGGGAAAGTGGTCCTTCCTAGTGACCATGTTCAATTTCCTATAGTCAATACAAACACGCCAACCCGTGGTCACTCGGGTTGGGATTAACTCATTGTTCTCATTTTGGACTACAGTAATACCGGATTTCTTGGGGACAACCTGAACAGGGCTGACCCACTTGCTGTCTGAAATAGGGTAGATAATGCCTGCATCTAACAACTTAAGAACCTCGGTTCGAACTACCTCTTTCATATTAGGGTATAGTCGACGTTGCATCTCCCTAGAAGGTTTGGTATCTTCCTCTAAATAAATCTTATGCATACAAACAGTAGGACTTATACCCTTAATGTCTGCTATGGTACATCCTAAAGCTTCCTTGTTGTTTTGAAGGACGGTTACTAGCCTACTTTCCTGATCACTATCCAAGTTGGATGCTACAATCACAGGTAAAGTTTCAGGTATCTGGTAATAGTTTAAGGTCCAACTTAGGAGGCTCTTCTAACGAAGGAACTAGAGTAGACTCAGAAACTGGTAGTGGTTCGAACTTAGGTTTCCAAACATTACTAGTGTCCAACAAAGGGGTTGAATCTAACAAAGCATTCACCTCATTAATCACATTATCATCATCAAAATCAATCCCAAAGTGGGCTAGGAATTTCTCTAGTGGATCTTCTAACAAAGTGTTTGGTAATGACTCCTCGACTAATGTTCCTATCATGTTGACCTCTTCTATGCTCGAGCCATCTAGTTCAGAGGGTAGCTTACTAATATGAAAAATTTTCAGCTCAATGGTCATGTTACCAAAATACAAATTCATAATACCGTTTCGACAGTTGATGATCGCATTAGATGTAGCTAAAAACGGGCGACCTAGAATTACCGGTATCTGGTTCTCTGGGTCAGGGACAGGTTGGGTATCTAGGATAAAAAAATCCACTGGATAAATAAACTTGTCGACCTCAATAAGAACATCCTCGATCATACCACGAGGAATTTTCACGGACCTATCAGCTAACTGAAGTGTTATCTGGGTAGGCTTCATCTCACCAAGTCCTAGCTTAAGGTACACATGGTATGGGAGTAAGTTCACACTAGATCCTAATTCAAGCAGCGCTTTCTCAACACGGTATTTCCCTATTGTGCAAGCAATGATAGGGGAACCTGGGTCTTTATACTTAGAAGTAGTGGTGTTTTGAATAATAGAACTCACATGACTAGCTAGGAAGGCTTTCTTCTGGACACTAAGCTTACGCTTTCGTGTACACAAGTCTTTAAGGAACTTGGCATAAGCGGGAATCTGCTTAATCGCATCTAATAAAGGAAGGTTGATAGTAACCTTCTTAAAAACCTCCAATATATCATTAAAGTTGGACTCCCTCTTAGTTGGAACTAGCAGCTGTGGGAATGGGGTACTGGGAACAAAGCCGGGCTCAACAGGACCCTCATTTGTCTCTTTGGAGACTCTATCAGTCTCTTCATTTTATGGATCGGAAAAATGAACTACAGCATGTTCACTGTCAGGCATTGCAACCTTGTTGTCAACTTTCTTTCCACTCCTAAGGGTTGTAACAGAATTCACATGACGATACGATTTATCTCCTTTAGGGTTAGGATCAGTATGACTAGGGAACTTTCCGTCATCTCTCTCACTTAGAATCTTAGCCATTTGGCCAACTTGAAGTTCTAACTTAGCAAGAGTCTTGGCACTATGTTGAAAATTCTGCTTGGTTTCCTCTTGAAAACTAGCCTGGTTCTTTATTAACATTTCTTGGGTCTGTGCGAACATGTCTTGGCTCTTTTTTAATATACTAAGAGATTCCTCTAAGCTAGTTATTCTATTATCAGAAGGGTTCTGGAATTGGGATTGACCTGAAGAGTTCTTATTATAACCAAAACCTGGGGGAAGCTGAGAATTACTAGATTGGCCTTGACTCTGTCCTTTAGACCAAGAGAAATTGGGATGGTTTCTCCTACCAGGATTGTAGGTCTCCGAGTATGGGTCAAACTTCTAACGGTTTTCAAATCTAGCGTTGTTATAGACAGCATGGGCTTGCTCTTCACTAACCTGGCCTTCCCAAAACGAGTTATTGGGTTCTATTCCACAACTAGAGACTTGAGAGGTTCTAATCCTATCATCAGGTTCAACAAAAGACCTATGTTTAGACTGATTCAATTCCAAAGCTTCTAACCTTCTAGACAAAGCAGTAAACTTAGCATCTGACCCAAAGCTTGTATCTACCACATTGGTGCTACTTCTATTGACCAAGAGTCTTTTAGGGGGTTCAACATAAGACTCACACTGTTGGGATTTTTTAGCGACAACTTCTAAAAAGGAAAACGCTTCATCAGCTTTTTTACTAGTGAACTCACCAGCGCACAAAGACTCGACCATGGCTTTGGTCGAATAGTCTAAACCATCATAAAGAATCTCTACTAGTTTCATTTTCTCAAACCCATGGTGAGGACATTGGGATAGGAGATCATTGAATCTCTCTAAAAACCTATAAAGAGATTCTCCCTCTTGTTGAACACTAGCACTAATTTTCTGCCTAACAGCTGCAGTTTTATGCTTAGGGTAAAATTTCAAATAGAATGCAGCAATAAGTTCCTGCCATGTTTCTATAGATTCAGATGGTAGGTTGTTCAGCCAGGTCTTGGCTTTATCTCTCAAGGAAAAAGGGAACATCCTAAGTTTCAAGACTTCGTCACTAAGGTCTTTAATCTTAATTGTTCCACAAATTTCTTCAAAGTCCCTAACGTGAAAGTAAGGGTTTTCATCATCTTTTCCTAAGAATATAGGGATCATCTGAAGAATACCAGGTTTCAACTCATAATTAGCCGTAGAGGCTGGCAACTTAATGCACGATGGTCGGTTGGTCCTAGTTGGGTACATGTACTCCTTCAAAGTTGTCATTGTTGGCACAGTAAAAATCCTAGGGGTGAATTCCTCACTAAGACTTAAATTCTCAAAACAGAAGTTTCCAAAAACAGGGCTCTCTAAAGAAGAGTCTTCGAGCTCCCCGTTTACAAAAGAAGAACCTCTAGGCTCGTCACTAATCAAACGGCCAAAAGTATCTCTTTTCCAAGCACGCTCACTAATGGACTCGAGCGATTTTGGCATACACTAACAAAAAAATAAAAAAATAAAAAAAATTCCTAAGGAAGGGAGGTTTTAAGCAAACACACAGCAGGATGACTCCACCAAAGAAAACCTAAAGATTTCTAGCAAACAACAAGCATGATGGCTCCACTTAGATTGTTTCTAGACCAGCTTCTAATCCTTCGAAAGGGAATTCGTTACAATCTAAGCAAACTTCTCTGGAATCAATCTGAGTTAATGTAAGTTGAATAGAGACAAGGGAAGCTCAATGGAGCTTTGATACCCAGGCCTCACTGGCAAAACATTCACTTGGGTTACAAGGCGGCACGCTCAACTTACATTAACCATCATGAACTTCAAAGTATGCTTAAAAGAGCAACCAATATTTTTCGAACGACTTTCCTATTAAGCTCGTTACCCTATAGGTATCGTTCTAATCAGTATTTTAAGCTTGGGTTCGCGTAGGTTATGTGTTCCTAAGGCGGGCAAGAGGGAAAAGGTGACGAAATCCGAGTCCCTATCTTGATTTGGCCAGTCCTTGCCCTTTACTAGAAAATTAAACTGTTTTCAGTCCTCAGCATATATGCACCTTAAGGAAGACAGTAAACCCGCTGACAGGGGATTCGCGGGTGTTTAGAAGCTTACCTCCCGTACCAGACGGGGGATGAACCGCTGAAGTAGACTCGGGCCACGACTCCTATGTCATGTACGAACCCGAGGGGCCGAGACGATATCGTAATCGTCGTCCTTCTCTGCAAACGGTTTAATATTTAAAACTACCATTCCGTAGAGTTTAAAAATAAAAGAATAATGTCCCAAAGTCCACAGTCCAAAGTCCAAAAATAAAGTGCAAAAGAAGAAAAAAAATACCAAAAATTAAAAAATATCCTAATACAATTTCTAAAAATAAAATCTAAAGAAATAAAAACTAAAATAAAAATAAAATCTAAAAACCTAATAAAATAAAATAAATATAATTTTTTTTTGTCTTTCTTTTCCTTTTCTTTTAGCTTTTATCTTTGGCTCCTAATCTCTTAGTCACCAAAGTCTTTGGCTTAAATTCTTTTTGGTCCAAACTCCAAACCTGTAGCACAAAGAAATATACCCAAAGAAACGTAAAATAGAACAAAAAGAAAATAATAAAAATCTAAAAAAAATAATAAATCTAAAAAACTCTTACTTAAAAACAAGTCCGCGTCGGCGGCGCCAAAAATTGATGTGTTTTCAATTTCGTTGTAGTAAAAGGTTCGTTGAGACTTGTGAAAGCAATTGATTCTAGACTTATTTAAACTAAAAATAGATAAAACTAATTCCAAATTTTATTTCAAGAATGAAAATAACCAAGACACTAGATTCCACTATTACACATGAATGAATGATGGTAAATATTCCAAAACTCTAATTATCTTTTAAATCTCTTATTTCTTAATTCACAAATAATCAGGCATATTCTCAAACATTAATTGTATTCCCTAAGCATAGATTATCTAAATAAAGTATAACCTATCTAATTGAATCACAACTAATTAAGAAAATAATGCAAACAATTAAAATTCTGCAAAGCAGTGATTGAGTGAATTATAAAATACAAATTAGAGAAAAATAGAATAGTTACCAATTATTCATGCATAAATAGCTTCCTCCGTGCCTTGGTTACGCGAGAATTAGCTCATCATCATGGAAACACGCTCAAAATTCATCTTTATTAATGCTCAAAAATGGTTCACAAATGATGAAATGGGAGAAAAATGATTAAAACCGGGTTTGTAACACATATATTTGTTACAAACTCAATTGTTACAGGGAACGATAAAAGATAACTGTCACTAGCACTGTTGAACTACGACTGTCTTTGAGTGTCTTATGTTCTTCACCAGCAGCAAAAATATTATTCCTGCAACTCTGATTTTCCGGCTCTCTAATGTTCTAAACTGCTCCCAATTCTCTCCGCCCCCCTTGTATGGTACTAAGGAAACCTATTTATACCCGAAAGATGCATCTAATCTCCTCCATAACTTCAAAAATTCTTCTCTTTATTATTTTTATTCTCACGGCAATAATTTCCTGTTTTAGTTTCTCCACGCGTTTGCAGCTGTATTTCTTTCCTTTTATACCTTCTTCACGCTCCAGAATATCGATTAAGTCTTCCAAGCACGTGCAGTACACGTTTAAATTCCTCACAACTCGTGCAAGCTCATGTTTTTCCTCCAACTCCCTGTTTGGATTAAACCAAGTTATCCATCCAAATTTGATCGAAACAAACACCCATACTAGCTTTGTTAGGACATATCACAACTACCCAACGAATTTCATCCTTTTAGTCTCACCCAAACACCTTCAACTTCCGATCGAAAAATCTACTGTTAATGAAAATATTTTCCCGCCAAAATTCATTTTTTTGAATTCGTGAAGAAGATGGTCGCCCCTTATCCTGCCTGAGGGTGTGAATAACACTTGCCCTGGGATGCAAATCGTAATTTTTGGGCGTAAATAGTAATTTTTCTGGGGTTCCTCCGGCAAATTTTTGGGGTGTTTCCGGTGCATTTCTGGGGTGCCTTTAGTACTTTATCCTGGGGTGTAAAACACCACTTTTCGAACCAATTTCACCGCAAGAGCTTATTTCTCTATAAATACCTACAAAGACATAAAATAACAAAATAAATACAAAATCGAGCACTAACAATATATACAATTGAGACATATTAGACACATAAATGCGTCTATCATATGGATACCACACCAGTTTCAAAACCAACAATTCATTTACGGTATGCATACTAGGTCTGCGTACCATTCCTGGTTCACGAGCAACATACCTTTTATGGTATGGATACCGAGTATGCGTACCAAAAATTTGATGTCGACCTATAGCTACGCTGGAACGTGTACTGGGTACAAGTACTGTGGCTCTGGACCTATAACAGTTCTCCCAGTATATGAAATCGTATGCATATTGTCATGTATCCAGATTTACAATAGTTCTATATTTCTCTCTAAATTAATTCGAAACATTCCTAAATAACATCAATGACACATATCACTGTTCGAGGATATTTTCGAATGATAATCTTGAATCACGATTTAGATTATGAATAAAAAATTGTTCTTAACCGAAATTCATCAAGTATGAACGAATGTTCATTAAGCTTAGTCATATATATTTCGAGAACTAATTACCAAGATAAACTTGAATCGAAATTCTTGATATGCTTGCGATAGTCTAATTAGTCATGCGACACCGTATCATAGATAGAAGGATGAATATAACTTGAGAAATAGTGGTTTAGTCTCCACTTACCTTTTGTTGAAAAAGTTCTCCAAAAGCTTCGGTTGATCTTCTCCTTCAAACGGTAGAATGCAGTGATGTCCGATTCTCAACTACACACTTCTATCCTAATCTGAGACTTGACTAATTGTAGACTAGAAATCAAGTTATAGTTTTGATCAACTAAATTTGACAAGAGGCTTGATAAAGCAACACTTGTGAGTTCGACCGAGCAATGCGCTACAAAATTTTCGAATCGAAGAGTTTTTTTTTCATTTGGATGATGGAGAGAGATGGAGAGGGGTCGGTATGGTGGAGGAAGAACGAGAAGATGAAAGTGAAACTGACAACAAAAGATAAATTGGTTTAGTTCTAATTATAATTGCAAAGGGTAGTTTTGTAACTTTTTCCATTTTTGGCACCCCTTAGCCTTGCTTTAAAGTCCACTTAAAATTATGTATACCCCAATATGGTCTTAACCGTTTAATTGTATTTTAAAAATCAAAAATATGACATGGAGGTCACCGAAGGTCTAGATAAGACTTTCTTTAAAACCTTCAGAATAAATATTTTATCCCTCCTGTTTTGTAAAACCTATTGGAAGTTAATTTATTTTAAATGGAGGTCTAAAATCCCACTTGTCATTAAAAAAAAAAAATCTTCCACCTTCAATTAGAGATTTTAGAATTCAAAGGTTGATAGAATTTTAGGTATTTTTGGAACAGATAAACAATGGACGTGATAAAATAAAAAAGATAAAAAAGAGTTATTTCAGGAATAATTTTTAGGGAGGTCAAAGAAGTTATTTTAGGGAGTATCCACAGGGACTAGGGACTTGGTACCTTTTTTTCACAAACTAGTATCTTTTAGAAAAATAAAATTAATTTTCATAATTAGATGAAAGGTTATTTTTCTATAATAAACAATTATGATTTTTCATAAATAGAATCTTAATGATTGGTTTTGAAAGTACAAAAAATAACAAAAAGTAAAAAAAAGAAAATAAATAAAGAAATTGGATTAGGAATAAGTTTCTATATGGAAAGATGATATATCTATAGATAATTAAGTTCATGTAGTGCATGCATGTTGGATTTTTTTTAAATTTAAAGATTCATTTTGAACAAAATCTAGATACCAGACGTTAATTAACCTAACTAACTTGGTAGGATTCTTTGGTATTTGAAGAACTTGGTGGCGCTGAAATATACTTTTTGACACAATTTTTTGATGAAATATATTGTACTCATCGTTATAGATAGGCCAACTGTGTGGCTGATATTTTGGCTAAACATGTGTTAAAGAAGTTTGGATCGATCACCCACGTGTTTGTACATCGCGTCTCCGATTGAGTCGATCAACTCAACCTGAGATGAACGATTTTATCTGAGACGATCGGAGCATACTGAGCCGAGCCTCGTTTTAAATAGCGCCGAGTGTCGTTCCATACTGAGCCGGTCGGTTCCTGCTTCCCCGACAACTGCTAGGAATATCCAACGGCTATAAATCCCCCCCCCCCCCCCCCCTATAAATTGATTTGATTTCAACACTAAAATCATACCTTCTACACTTACAAATTCTTCATAATTTCACTTCAAACTTCATCATTTAATCTCAAAATATGGCTGCCCGAGTTCGTGGTTCTAGGTTTTCTTTAGAAGAAGATTTAGCAATTTGCACAGCTTATATTACTCAAACAAGAAATGGTATCCATGGTGTTACGAATTTTACGCAAGCGACTCTCTGGCAATAAGTTTTTGTAATGTTCACTGCAGAAACAGGGAACCTGAGGGGCGGTGACGTTAATGGAGTGAATCGTCGTTTTCAAATAATTTCTCATGTCGTCCACAAATTTCTTGCTATAATAACGCAAGTTAACCAAAATAGGATTAACGGTGAAACTGAAGATGAATTAATCCAAAGAGCTGGAGCGATGTGGCATCAAGTTGATGGGAGACCTTTATAGTACTTAGCTTGTACTAACAATCTTAGAGATCTTCACAGGTTCAACCCCTTCTGCACTCTAGATGCTCCTCCAGCCGCACCACAAGTCGCTCCTCCAGCCGCTCCATGAATGAGGATGTTTTATTCCTTACTTTCTATGATTTAGTAGTAATTAATTCTAATGTAATGTTTAATGAAAGCTAAGGTGAGGCTAATGTAACATTTAATGAAATCTAATGTTGTTTGACATAAACATAAGAGTGGTGCAAATACATAGACTTTTCCATTAATTAAGTTGATGTCAATATTACAATGGTGAAACACTTAAAAAATCCACACCAACTAAAACACGAAGGACATTCCCAGAATTGTTTTGCGTACGTGTCTTCTTCAGTTTAAGTGTGTAAATGCATAAAAAAAATTCAACCAGGGCTAGAGCATTCACTAATCATCTCTTTTGTAAACTCTACTTCTCCGCAGTGATCAGGTTGTGGCTTCTTCAACCTGACTTTAAAATTCAAGTTTCTCCAAGATGCTGCCAACTTGTGGTCTCCTTGCTCCTTAATAACACCAGCTAACATTCGTGGTTCTGCACGGTAGTTACGATCTTGACATTGCAAATACCTGATATTTTATGGTTCTGATTCAACAACCATTCTGTTTTCCGAACAACCAACTTGTGGAAACTTGGAATACATCCAAGGACATTTCATGAGACTATGATCATCCATGAAACATTATGGACAAACCTCTTTTGGTTCCACGCATAGTATTTGTTTTCCTTTGCTTTTGGAAAACATTGTGTTGGATGAAGAATGTGGAGAAAATATTGGAAAAACAACGATTTCAGATGAGAATGTTTTTTGTTGTGTTTGGAAAATACTGGAGAAAATGTATGATATATATAAGGATAAATATGACCGTTACAATAGAGACATTTTCTCGTCTCATAATGTGCCGATCGGCATTGGTGGAGCCGACAACGGCTAGTATCAACCAACGGCTTTCATTCCACTCCCTATAAATTTTTTACGATTACAACTCCAAAACCACACCTCCTGTGCACAAAAATCTAAAAAAATGTCTGCTAGAATCCATGGTCTTAAATTTACTCATGAAGAGGATTTAGCTATATGCAAAGCCTATGTTTTTCATTAGGGAGAAAATTTTCTGCGCGATCAATACATGTCAGACGCGTCTTTTTGGCAGAAGATTTTCACAATGTTCGTCTCACAAACAGGGAACCCCAGAAACCGCGATGCTCGTGGTTTGTATCTTCGTTTCCATTCAATTAATCGTGTTGTCACGCCATTTATTGATCGTGTAAGGTAAATTGATCGAGAAAAGTTTGTCGGTGTAACCGAAGCTGAAGTGATCCAAACAGCTCTGGATATTTGGGAAGAAGCTCATGGCAAACCTTTTCTTTAAGAAGCCTGTTTCAGCATTCTAAAATATGGTCCATCTCATTCAATTCTTCACTACATCATAAGGCCCGCCCTATCTTTAGTATGGAAAAAGATGTTACTCTTGTTCGATGTTGGATACATCATAAGGGCACTCCGGATAACAGTGACCATTTCTGGGAAAGAGTGTTGCAAAAGTTTGTAGCGTTGCGGATCCAATATATAAAAAATAACAAGAGCCTAGAACTAAGATTTTCATTCATCACTAATGATGTCAAACATTATACATAAGTTTTATGGATGGTTCACCGTAGTAATTTTGGATCGTCCAACGAAGAACTGGTGAGTATATATCTTAATACCTTTGTCCTCATTGAGAAACTGCATCGTAAATATATCTTAACTAACTTGTTGTTTTTGTTTTTTAGAAATCCATCGCTCAAATCAAATTTACTGAAGAAAACGGAAGAGAGTTTAAGCATTTTGAATGCTATGAACTCTATAGAGATAATGTCGTTGGATTTGATGTAGTTTGATGATATTGTTGTCGTTATGAAATTAATTACTATATATGTAAGTCTAAATGTAACTCCAATCGCTTAATATAAAACTAAGGTCTAATTTCATTAATTAATATTACTGCCACTTCTTTTACAAGATATAAACTTAGACAATAATAAGAACTTAAATAATTACATCAATAAAAATCTATCACCGTCTTTGGCCTCCTGGTTTTCTTCATTTGACGTAACTTCCATTGAACGTACTCTTGAACAGTTTCTCCTTTGTTTTTTAATTTTCGGTTGTTAACTTTCAAAACTGGAGCTTTTCTTTGCTTTTTAACGAAACATTTGCTGGATTAACTTCCAAAACTTGCACTGATCTTTTCTTTTTACCATTTTCAATTTTTTGAAATTACCACAAATTTTATTTACAGCAGCCTCGAGTTTTGCTTCACATAAAAGAGACATTGCCTTATGGGACATTTCAAAAGGAAGATTAGTGGAAAAAATTCAAGAGAAGATTGAATCTTGGTGTGAGTTGTATGTTTAAATGGGTTGGATATTTATAGGGTAAAAAATAGCCGTTTGTATATATGATAGTTGTCGGCTCAGATGGAGACGATCGGCTCACATTGGACCGAGATTCGGTGCACGTTAAACCAAGGCTCGGCCCAATGTGAGCCGATCGTCTCCATCTGAGCCGGCCGGCTTATTTGGATTCGAAAAATCCTCTCCCCACTACCCAAAACTCAGTTTGTCCATCCACCTGGACAGGCAGTGTGTCCCATTGGACTTGCTCTAACTAAGTAACTCTTAAAAAAAAAAAAAAAAAAAAAAAAAAAAAAAACTCCGAGTGTATGCAAACAGACACTGAACTAACCCCAAATCATAGCTGCGAAGCATTTAGTAATTAAGAACAAAAACAACAGCTCACTATTACGTACGTGATTACGCACTATTCATATACATCCAACGGTATCCACATGACTGGAAGGAGAAACCTTAAGAATTAAGTACTATAAACAAAATGTGCTTATCACAACTTCACAAATGAATTTATGAGCCGTATTAATTAGGATTTAGTACTTTAATATATTAATACGATAAACAGAAAATAAACATAGAATGTACAGAGATAATTAGTTAGCTGATTTCTTATTTAAAAAGTGCTGTGATTTATGCGAAAACATCAAACGGTTAATGAGTCGTGCTATTCAAAATCTTGACTTTTTAACTAAATAATTATTGTACAAATAATCTCAACTAATTTGATTAATACGGTGTGAGTGGGCTACCATCTCCTCCTTTGACAAAGAAAATACATTTAAATAGAACGAAAAACATAATTTAAGGGTCAAAATAGTAACATTGACCTTATAAATACTACCTAAACTAGATTGCGAATCTCGTGAAAGGTACTCATCCTCCAGTTAATTTTATCAGCTCAGTTGTTTTGTATTATAAAAACGGTCCATGAGTTATAACCCCAAAGGTGTCATTATCTATCCACAAAAAACTCATCAAAACAAAAGTAACACAAAAACTCCATCAAAACAAAAGTAACACAAAAACCCTAAAGAATTTGATGAAACTAATTTTGGTTTCATCATAAAATTTGATGAAACATCATAGAATTTGATGAAACCAATTTTGAAATTTGGGGTTTTTGTATCAATTTTTAAAAATTTGGGTTTTTGTATCAATTTTGTTTAAGATGGAGTTTTAATGGATCCCAACATTTGAATGGGGTTTCTGTATCACAAGTTTGGTCACCTTGAGTTTTTATGACTAGTTCTGTTATAAAAATAGAGATAGATTCGTTGAACATGAATTATTTTTCTTTTCTTTTTTTCCAATTAAGAAACATTCAGGTGATCTGTTGGTCCCGTAACGGCACCGATTAGAATTAGAGAGTACTAAAACAACAATAGAAGACCACCTATTCGTAGGGTGTAATTAATCCCCGGAAATACCCGGTCTGCCTGCACTCGTAAGAGCCAAAAGGCAAAAGACTTGTCATAGCTAATTACAGGTCGCCTGACCAGACCTAGTTGCTTAGTAATGACATTGTATCAATCACAGGAAACATACATTGTTTCTGACAGAGAAGATAAAACTAACATTACAGAGACGACACACAATTATGTGTATTTATTGACTGACTAACGTACACCTGACCGGTATATACATGTGAGACAGCTAGCACACGTGAGAGGGAAAATGCGTTTAAAATTAGCTTAACCTACACTGCAACATTTCTTATCCTGCACCACTATATGTGTGTCATTACCCCCCCTCAAGCTCAGGGGCAGAGAACTGACATTGAGCTTGGATCTGAGCATAGTAAACCTCTGAGCATGAAGACCCCTTGTAAAGATATATGCAATCTGGTCAATTGTACTGACATAAAACACATCCATCGCCTTAGATTGCACCGGTTCCCTAATAAAGTGATAATCCAAATGGACATGTTTCATTCTTGAGTGCAGCACAGGATTAGATGCCAAGGAAAGAGAGTTGATATTATCACAAGCAAGTTTGGGCACACCAGGTAACTGCAGATGAAGGTCTTTGAGGACAAAGCATATCCAAATTATTTCAGCAGCACTATGAGCCAGAGTTCTGTACTCTGCTTCAGTGCTGGAGCGAGCCACTGTGGTTTGCTTCTTTGAAGACCTGGAAATGGTGTTAGGACCCAGAAAAACACAATAGTCCCCTGTTAATCTTCTGTCATCAATACAGCCAGCCCAGTCAGCATCAGAAAATCTCAACAGAAATGAACTTCCTTTAGTAAAATGAATACAAAAGCCAAGAGTTCCTTTAACATATCTTAAGACTCTTTGCAACAACTAGATGTGTAGTTCTTGGATGCTGCATGTGCTGACATACCAAGTTAACTGCAAAAGAAATTTCAGGCCTTGTTAAGTAAGATAATGAAGTGCCCCCCCACCACCACCACCACCAAATATCTGTATTCTGTTGGATTTTCCAGAAGAATGCCATGATCTTTAGATAACTTCTCTGAAGCAGCAATAGGAGTCTTACAAGACTTGGAGCCTTCCATATGAAATTTGGTGAGTAGATCCACTGCATACTTAGTCTGAGATAAATTAATGAATCAGAGTTTCTATGAACCTCAAGACCCAAAACATAATGCAGAGGGCCCAAATCCTTGATAGGAAATTGCAACTGAGCAATAACATGATGAATAAAAGCTGAGGAAGAACCAGTTAGCATGATATCATCAACATAAACCAGTGCAACAGTAATTTGAGAGCCAGCCTTGTAAACAAACAAAGAAGAATCTGCAACTGAATTGACAAACTTCAAGGAGAACAGGGCAGTGCTAAGTTTCTCAAACGATGCTCTAGGAGCCTGTTTGAGACCATAAATGGCTTTATGCAATAAACACACATGAGTAGGCTTATCAGGATCCATAAAACCAGGTGGTTGGGCCATGTAAACTGTCTCCTTCAAATCACCATGGGGAAAAGCATTGCTTACATCCAGTTGATGAATAGGCCAATTAAACTGCATTGCCATAGACAAAATAATTATGATTGTGGTAGGCTTAGATACAGGACTGAATGTGTCTTCAAAGTCAAGTCCGTGTTGCTGATGATAGCCTTTGGCAACAAGTCTTGCTTTATGTCTGTTAATGTTGCCATCATGATTGTATTTGATTCTAAAGACCCACTTGCATCCAATAATATTTTGGTTATCTTCTGGTGGTACCAAAGACCAAGTACCAACATTCTTGAGAGCATTATATTCATTAACAGATGCTACTCTCCAAACTACTAGCTTGTTAGCAGCAGTAATACAAGTAGGAATTGAAGATAAAAATTCAACAGGCAATGGATGTTTAGTAGCAAAATAAGACTTAAGATTGCAAATTCCACTTTTACCCCTAGTAGTCATGTTGTGATCTCATTCATAGTAACAGTAGGAGCTGCAGGTGAAATAGAAGAGGAAGAAACAACATGAGTTGTAGGTACAGAAGAAGACACAATACGTTGAACATCAGTGGGTGGAGCAAGAGACATGGTGGGATTATCAGAGACTAGAAATTTATAAGGAAATGAAGATTCATTAAAAGAAACATGTCTGGAGATATAAATGTTACCTGAGACAGGATCAATACATTTGTATCCTTTCTGATTTAGATTGTAACCAAGAAAAATACAATTTTTACTTCTAGGTTCAAGTTTATTGGATGTGTAGAGCTTGAGCCAGGGAAAGCAAGCACATCCAAAAGATTTTAGGAAATTATAGTCAGGTTGTTTGTGAAATAATACCTCAAAAGGTGATTGAAAGTAAATAGCTCTAGTTGGGAGTCTATTTATAAGATAGTTTGCAGTTTGAAGAGCTTCTACCCAGAATGAATTTGGTAGACCATCTTGATAAAGAAGAGTTCTTGTGATACCTAGAAGGTGTTTATGTTTAACCTCAGCAACACCATTTTGTTCTGGTGTGTGAGGACAAGAAAGTTCATGAGTAATAACTTGTGAATCACAAAAAGCAAGAAGGAATTTATTAAGAAACTCACCACCATTGTCAGTTCTTATAGTTACAACAGAGTGAGATAGTAATTTTTCTTTTCTGGTGACAAAAGAGGTGAAAGCATGTTTGAAGTCTGCTTTGGTTATGAGAGGTAAAAGCCAACAATATTTTGTAAATTCATCCCCTACATTTGCATAATACAAAATACCTGATGTAGAAGCTACATGACAAGGACCCCAAAGGTCTGTATGCAATAGCTCTAAAGGTTTAGTAGCCACAATACTAGAAAGTTGAAAAGGTAGTTTCTGATATCTGCATAATTTGCATTCAGTACAAAAGAAGGGTTTATTAGAGATATTGGACAATTTCAGTTTATTACATAATTTTTGTATAATCTGGAATGATGGATGTCCAAATCTTCTGTGAAGTAAAGATGGACCATGAAGAGTGGAGGTGAGAGCATGATGATTGGAGCTGAAGGAAATAAGATAAAGTCCATTTTTATGTGGACCTTGGAAAATAAGCTTCCCAGAGTAGAGATCCTTCACACAAAATCCATTGGAATCAAGAGTTAATGAGAAATTATTATCTGAAGTAAATTTGTGTATATAGACAGGAGATTATGAGATGACAAAGGAACAATAAGAACATCATTAAGTGAGAATGAATGATCATTAGCAATTTTACTAGAGTTAGCTTTGTGAGTAATACACATACCTTCACCACTAGCAGTTTGGATGAGTTCTGAGCCATCATAGGGTGTAACTTCCTGAAAGTCATCTTTGTTAGAAGCAATGTGATTATTGGCACTACTGTCTGCAATCCACTCTTCTGAAGTATCAAATATATCAGCAGCTGCTAGCATAGCACTCAGATTTGTTGGTGGACTTCTGCCTTGATAAGAGAAGTTAAGCCTTTGATTACAGTTAGGAGCTAGATGTTCAGTAGAGAGACAAATTTGACATGGAGGTGGTTTTGCACTGGTATGATAACCTATGCCTGAAGGATTTCTACTGAATATAGCTGGATTAGGATATCTACCACCAGTTGTACCAGAATAACCTCTGCCTCCGTAATTGCCTCTATTATTATGATAGTAACCACCTCTATAAGAACCTATATTAGCCATAAAAGCCTTTGCATCAGTTGTTTCTTTAGGAGTTTTTAGTCTTTCACTAACTACTGCCTCTTCACTCAACAAATTGGTATGTAATTCAATACTTGTAATAGGTGGATTCCTATGTCCCATAGATGTAGCAAATGGAATATAGTCTGAATTAAGAGCTTTGAGTGTAATAACAACAAGTTCCTTGTCAGAAATAATTTCTCTTGTTTCCGCTAATTGATCATTTATGAGAGATGGAATAGATCGATCACCATGAGTTAGCGAGAGTAGTTTGGTGCGAAGCTGAATAGAGTGAGTTGATGAAGCTCTTGCAAAACGATCTTCAATGCTAGTCCAGAGTTGATGAGAGGAAGTAGATCTTGAGAAGTAGGCAATAAAATAGTATGAAATTGTTGAGTTAATCCACATGATGATTGTGAAATTTGCATCCATCTAGTCTGTGTAAAGAGGAGGATTCTCAATACCGTTTTGCTGATTGCGAATATTTGTAAATTGAGGTGGACATTCATGAGATCCATCTAGAAATCTCATGAGTTTGTACTTGACGATGACCGGATTCATTAGGTTGCGCCAGGTGATGAAATTATCATCCTTCAATTTGAGATGAACAAAGTTTGTTAATTGATTGAGTGGAATAGCAGAAAAGGAATTTGAGGTTGGATTCTCCATTGAAGACGATAAAGAAAACGAAACACAGATTCAAAGAAGAAGAATTGAGATTATGATGAATGAAGATCAAGAAACCAAAGAAAAGATCAACATATCTTAGAATCTTGAATTAAAAACAAGATTGAAACACTTCAAATCTTCTCAGATTGATACGGTATAAGGATCTGTAACTAATTTGATGAACAGATCAAAGAATTGAAGAAACGGGATCGAAGAAGGAAAGGAGAAAAAAAAACTAACCTACGTTGTCTGATACCATAACAGCATTGTATCAATCACAGGAAACATACATTGTTTCTGACAGAGAAGACAAAACTAACATTACAGAGACGACGCACAATTAGTGTATATTTATTGACTGAATAACGTACACCTGACCGACATATACACGTGAGACAACTAGCACACGTGAGAGTAAAAATGCAGTTCAAATTAGCTTAACATGCACTGTAACATTTCTTATCTAGCACCACTATACGTGTGTCATTACTTAGTACTTGAACTCCAATCCAAAATTGTAGGCTATTATCCATTGATCCTCCTTGAAGGACAAGGTAAGATGATCAATTGACATAATGATATGAGATTCTATGATAAAACAGATTCTTCAATTAATTACTTGGTTGAGAAGTGAGAACTAGTGTGTTCATTTTTTTTTCATTTTCTTTTTGGGCTATAGTCAACTTCACTATCTATGTATATTTTTGGGTTTATATTTTTTTTTAAATACGACCATGTCCCAGTTTTTCAACCTTTTATGTGGAGGTTAATTAGAACACGACTTGTTTGGTTTATTTTTATTTTTATTTCCTTTTCTTTTTTCTCATTTTGGTATAAACTTTGCAAAATCAAACCACTTGATTCGAATTAACAAAACATGAATAGCACCATGTCTCCCACCAACTATCTTCTCTTACTTACAAAAAAAAAAAAAAAAAAAAAAAAACTATCTTTTCTGATAGTTGATCAATCACTTTTGAAAACAAATTAAAATGTATTTGAACAAGCGTAGTCTTGATTCTCTTGAACTCTTTTTATATACACGTGAGACAAAGTATCCTTTGATGTGCCACATTCGACTATTTCTCATTTCCCATCACCCGAGGCACGCGAAGCTTCTGAACCCTAAACTCTAGAAGGCTTCAACACGGAAGAGGAGCGCCCTGGGCTTTATGCGGCCAAGAACCGTTGCTAGCTTTTGCAAAGTCTATGTACTTCTCTTAAGGTTTTGGGAAGAGATATTTTTAACCTCCAAGCATCTAGCGTCTTGGTAATAAGCTATACGGCTCCCACAAAGAGCGAGTTTCAGAGTGTTAGTGAACTATGTATAAGGGGATGCAATCAAACGCAAGCAGCACTTCCGTTTCATTGTCCCTTTAGGTGACGTTCTCTGCATTAGTTATTTGACCATTAGTTTTTCTTAATGTCATATAAATTACAGCCCATTGTGAGCTGTCAACATTCGGATTCACATTGATAAGTATGAGTAATCAATAACAACAAAAATCACATTGCTCGATCACAAAAAGTAAATAAAGTTGTTAGCAGCTGATAAAACAAAGTGTAAGCCCCAAATGTAAACCGCTAGACCAATATATCCAACAGAGAAGCCATTTTACTTTCTATGAAATCTTGAAAGAAGCTGTATAACAACAGATTTATGCAGGTTCTTCTGCAGCATTACATTTACTAACAGAGAAATTTCTGCAAAAAATTGGTATAACCTTTTGATTTGTGGAAGTAAATGTTCATTTTTTAACTTTACATTTTTACATTGATGTGTTTTAACACAGTGCGAGTTTATCTTATCCATCAAACTATGCCGTACTGACACCATAAAGGAAGAAGATTAGCAGAACATAAGAATTATAAGGGACTACCAAAAAGGAAAAAAAAACAAATGACCTCCTCCTACATGAACAGTAGTGCAAGAAAAGAAAAGAATCTTACACGGGCCTCCACGATGAAAGTGCAAAGAGGATTCTCCCCTTCCATCCTAGCAGCATCCACTGGCTATCTGCATCTACAACAAAATCCTTGTGGTAGCCTGATTTCACTTTTTCTTTCGCCTTCTTCAGTATATCTTTGTGCAGGGGGAGTTGCAAGAACCCAGCCCTCGTATTCCTTACCTGCCATTGTTTATAAGTCTCTGGCCTCTCAACCCTCTGTGATCCCTCACATGCTATAATGTTCAAAGCCTCTTTCCCGAGGATGTCTCTTTCGATCAATATCCTCTCTGGATGCTCACGAGGAATATTTGATTCAAACACATCAAACAAAGAAGAAAAGTGAAAGAGCGCCTCACGGAATCGAGTAACGAAGAATGGGGAACTGTAGGCACCATTCAAAATCCCATGGATGAAAACATCGGGATTCATCTTCCTTATCAGGTTCAGAACGGCATTTCTTGGACTGTCCAATATAACAGTCTCATCGAGTAAGTTTCTAGCTCGAAATAAAAAGTTGACAACAAGGAGTTCATCTTTGTCAATATTGAGATCCTCGAGTTGAATGGTTTCCCATTTCTGAGCAATGGCATGGTACTCGAATGGGACATGGAATTTCTCAGCATAAGACTTAAACGACGGCCAGTTTCTTCAACCATTTCAGATGGGCGAAAACCAGGTTCTGGCAATTCTATCCCAGTAATTCGAATTTTAGGTGGACCACCTTTTCTTTTCGAAAGCCACTGGATAAGACAAGGCCATTGGAAGCCATAGAGGATACCGAAATCTACTATATGGAGGGTAGTAGCCTTTTCAGCCAGATCATCAATTGTTTGGTTCGCAAAGAAATTTGATATGTTCTTAAACGGGATTGTACCCATAAAGAGATGATAAGCTTTCAAAATATCAGCAGCTGGTGCTCTCTTGTGCAAGAGGGTTGAGTAAATCTGGCTCCCTGATCCAGCAAAACGTGCCTCAAGTCCATTAGCAAAGCAATGGGCTAACCTTTGTGAACCATCTCCACTAGGGGATGAATGTTGTCTAAGGTGCTTCAGTAGTTCACTAGCAGTGCTACGATCATCAGCAGCAACAGCTTGTGCACAGTGAATAAGTAGTGTCCGCAAATCCACCATGTCCCCTTTAGCCTTCTGTTTCCTACCACGGGGTTTTCCACCATTAGACCCTCTTGATTGCGCATTCTGCTGCAACTTCTTGCTTACTCCAATCTTTAAGGAGTCGGTGGGAGTTGAATTTGCTTTATCACATTTTCCTTCATTCTCACAGAGCAATACCATATCAAACATAGCCGATCGTAGTGTTTCTTCGGAGAAGACTGCTGATTGCTTATTACTCCTCCCTTCTTCTAAGTCTATATCTTCCCTGTACAGATTCTTCTTCCCTCTCGAACCAGTTGACAAAGTCTCCTTCTCATCCTTCTTGTCCAACTTGACCTCAACATCACCAGCTTCTTTGTTTCTTTTGTCGTTAAGAAAACCGTTACTCTGTTGGTTAATAATCAAGTTGTTATCATTTGGAAGAAACTTATTTGCTTCCTCGATGCCTTTCTGGAACTGCCAAACGGATTTGCTCTCAGAATACACATCATGAACCTGAACCTTCTCCTCCGGCAAATCTACTTTGCCTTTTACAACAGCATTGAAACCATTTGAAGGGTTGAAAGATGATTGAGGAGTCATCTGGAATGTAAAATCACTAGGAAAATTTTGGGTATGAGATAAAGATTGATACTCACCGATCCAACTAATTGCAGCTGCATTGTCACTACTACTACTGCTGCAGCTATTGTTATGACCATGGTAGTGAATAGAGCTATCAACTTGATTTTCTGGGTTGTAATGAGGAGAATGGGGATACTTCTGGCCTAGAATTTCATAAAAGGGTTTCTCTGTTGCTTGGAGAGCTGAACAGTCTTGAAACATGCTGTTTTTCTCTTCAATATTTTCTTCCATAGGCATTTGGGTTATGTACTTGAGAACCACATCTGAAAAATCATATTCTTCTGGAGAAAAATCTTCTTGAAGATTAAAATTTGATGATGAGGTAGTGATAGAAGGATCCGTAATACTACTACAACTATAACTACTAAAATCAGGATTTTGATCTATTGAACTTTGATCAAGGGTATTATTTTCTTCTAATCTAAAGAAATTCATAAGGTTTTCGTTAGAAACAGACTCAGTATTTGCTTTAAAGTCAGTAATTGAATCGAGTAAACCTCTAAAACTTGAATCCATAACCTATTATCTCTATTGAAACTTAAAATTAGAAATTAAAAAAAAAATCCTGCTATGATTCAAACAACATCAAGACATATGAAATCATTTAAATGAAGTTTAGACGCACTAATTTCCACAGCAAAAATTGAATAACTCAAAAGAAACGACTAAATCCGATGCTTTCGGATACAAAATGAGATATGGGAAGCAGCAGTAGTAGTAGTTTGAACTAGGTTATGATGAAATTAGGATATACACAGAAAATGCGTACCTCAAGATTTGGGAAGGAACCCTAGAAAGGCAGAGAATAGAAGCCATTTAAAAGAAGAAACTGAATACAAATGTTTAATTTAGACTCCTCACATTTTCAAAGTGGAAGAAAACAACAAGTGGCTCGCGCTCTTTCGGATTGCTCAAGGAACCTGTAAACCCACCAAGGGGGCGATTACAAATAATCGATGGACATCAAGCAGCTGTGTTAGCATATTCGGCCATAGCGCATCGGCCATTCTTTTTGTTCCCCAAACTTCTTTTTCTTCTTTTTGGTTTTGACAAAACCTTACAAATTGGGTTTGAACATGGTTTCGGTTTTCCGTCGGAACCGGACCGAACCAGACCAACTTAGAAGAAACTGAACTGTTTGCTAATGGATTGGTTATGGTAAAAAAAATTGAAAACCGACATCACTGGTTCGGTTTTGGTTTGACCTGGAAACCGAACCAAAAACCATTGGAAAACCGATAAGTATAAGTCGTTGATTAAAATCAGATAGATTTAATCTACACCCTTCGTATTTCTTAAGGAATAACCTAAGTGTACATTTCATCAGCCTAATCTTCACTTCACATCTCTTCGCCTCCTTCTTCAGTTCACAGAACAGAAACTAAAGGCGATCAAAAATCAAATCATGACTCGTGAATCATGATCTCTAGACTCTAGTAGAATCTAATCTTCCCATCCTTCCTCTTCTCCTCCTTCTTCCAAGCGAAATTTGTTCATACGAGTTTGTAACCTGTCAATGTTAGCTAGGGTTTACTAGAAGGTATCATCTTCAGACGAAATAAACAAGTGAACATCTTATTGCTTTTAAAAGGTATCATTTTATCATATTTATGTACTTGGGTTACTTGATTTACATGATTTATGTTTAACCTAGGGTTTACTAAAATGATTTTGCATGTTTTGTCTTTTTTGCAGGATTCAGTTGATTTCTTTGATTCAACTATGGAGGAATCAGGATTAACACCAATAAGAATTTTTCCTCAAGGATTCGAAAATTAGGGTTCTAAAATTTGGGTGTTTTCTTGAACTTTGATTTTATTGCTGACAATTATTTCTGGGTGATTGGGTTTCTGGAACCATAGGTTGTTATGTGAAGTTCATTTTTACTCTCCAAATTGCCTTTCAGCGTGAATGCTCATATGTTGGTTTTTTGTGATATTAATTGTATAGTAAGAGTTGATGTCAATCTATAGAATCTTTATTAGTCTCTATCTGTGTGTATGTATGCATGTACGTTTAAGGTTTCTTACAGTATTGTGAATGATGATAATATGAAATTTTCAGTTATCCCTGTCTGAGTAAAGTATGGCTGATATTTCTATCTTCTGACACTGATTTTCCTGCATCTATCAACCTATTTTGAAACCATTTATTCTTTGACTGATGATTAAGTTTAATTGAAGAGCCAGTGATGATAGTTTTTATATGGTTGACATAAATGCAAATTTTAATCTGTAGTTTGTTAGAAAGTCATGAACTAGGACGGTCTGAGGCTTTAATTAGGACTCTTTATTATCTAAATTTATCAATTTTGTGTTGTATTCGATTTTGATCAGCATAGTCTTTATTATCTTCATCTGACCTGTCATCTCTTATGTACAACACAAAATCCGGTGCCTCAAGTTTTGTTCATCGTCCGCATTCTAACTTAACTTCATAGAATGAGCACAAGAAGTTTTTTTTTTTTTTAGTGGTCAGTGGAATTCTTATTTAAAGTAGAATATGTGTTTTTGTAGATCTTATGTTGTGCTTATTGTCTTCGTCTTAGAAGATGTTTGTTTTGTTACTGAATTTTTAACATGGACAATTTGATCTGAATATACAGTTATTGACCCTCTTTAGTTACTGATTTTATTTTTTTTACTCTTGTTGAAAAATGTTAATGCATGCAAAATGATATTTTGGTTTCTAGCAGAATCTGAGAAACTATTGCTCATTGGAACTACGCTTGTATTTGGGTTTCCTTGTGTTGATTCTTTTTGTTGTTCATGTGATTAGGTACATGAAGTATCAGACCAAGAAATACTTGAAGAAGCACAATGTCAAGGACTGGTTGAGAGTCATTGAGGCAATGTTCCTGACAAATTTGGAGTTGTAAATGCAGTTATGAATATGGAATTTGGAGCATGCAGAACTTGAAGTTTTACGTTTATGTTTTTTGAATTTGTAATGTTTATGTTTTGAACTGTGCTTATAAACTTGAGTTATGAACTATGCTTGTGTGTTAATTACATTCTGCAGGTAGGTTAAAAAAAATCCAACTGTGATTATTTTTTTTAAAGATTTGAACTGTCAGTTTCAGAAAACTGACATACAGTCGGTTTTCCATTAACCCAATGGAACAAACCAAACCGGCTAAAACCGTTTAGAAACCGAACCGATGGTTAATGGTTCGGTGATGGTAAGATTTTTAGAAACCGATAGTATTGGAAACCTCATCCCTTCCTCCATAAAATCATTTGCCCTGTAATGGAATGGATGAGGTTTCCAAGTTGTACCCAATGGAATATCTTAATAGCATTTTCCCTATAATGTTTATGTTTTGAACAACCCTACTTACAAACTAAATAAAAAGGAAAACAACAAAATCCAAAAAAAAAAAAAAAACCACTGTCTATAGTAAACTTTGCGTCTACTACCCTCCTCAATAATCTTCCTCATCTTATTATCAAAACCGACAAGATCCACTTCAACAAAACTCTCACTAGGATGAATACTAGCAAGATTATCAGCTGCCCTATTTGCCTCCCTATGAGAGTATCAAACGGATTTAAAGCTTTCTTAGATAAATAATCCTTCTCCATGTGTGTCTCACACTCCATGCAGGAACAACGTTCTCATCAGACAGAAGAAGAAACATAATTAAAGAGGTAGTACTAATATGAATCTTATATCGCTTAAATTTTTCCAATTTCAAGCCTAGCTCAACCCCCTGCAATTCATGGGCCACAATAGTTGCCAGTACAACACCACCACAAGCAGCAACAAGAAGATTACCTAAATCATCTCTAATAGTAGTTCAACTACCTCTAGAATCATCTTTCCGTGAACCATCAATATTCATCATAACTTCATCCTCACTAGGAGAAAGCCAGGTACAAGGTACCACCTTCTTAACTCTGAAAACACAGTCAATAACCCACCCATCCAGCAATCTTATGGTCGGTGGTTTATCCAAATCTAACAGTCTAGAAGCTGCACATTTCAACCTGGCATCAGTAACAATTTGGTGGCTAACCCCTACAGTACTCCAACTTTGGGAAGAGAAAATTCTTTTATTTCTCTTTTTCCAAATATGATACACAAAGCTATTAAAGCAAAGTTTCCTGACTTTAGCCACAACATCATCCCCTCTAAATTTATCTTGACATCATTTTAGTTTAGCATCCCAAGTATCAAAAGGTTCTCTAACATAACCCATTTAAGTAATAGGTCTTTCCAAATAGAATTTGAAAATGGACAAGCTGTAAACAGATGATCTTCATCCTCAGGACTACGATCACACAATAAGCAAAATGCATTCTCAATCAAACCCCGTCTTTGCAATTTTGCTCTATTCTTCAGTCTCCTCAAGCAAGCTAGCCTATAGATGAAAGAGTATATTGGTATGCAATTTTTAAACCAAACAACCTGATGCCACTGCACTTCCACAAAATTCCCACTAAGATTTGTATAAGTATGTTTCATATAAAACTCCCCAATGTTACTAGCCTTCCATATGCACATATCCTCCCTAATACAAAATCCGAACCCCATAACAAAAAAAGCTTGTGCAAACTCACTATGAGTACAACTTGGAAACCTCATCCATTCCTCCATAAAATCATCCAAAGTCATCTGATCATCAGGGCAAATGCTATTAAGATATTCCACAGGAACCCAGTCAGAAACTCTTCCATTGGGATGTCAAAACCCATAAAGGAACTTGGTGCTCTCCTTATTATCAATACAAACACCCATAAATTTTTGAGCCACACTCCTACAACCTAAAATCCTTCTCCAACTCCAAGAACAATCTTGGGGGGTGTTAGAGCACTTCTCGGTCGAATTCGCAAGCATTGTTGTCTCAAGTTTGTTTTTCAAGTTTAGAGGATCAAAACTATAAGTCTTGATTTCTAGTCTACTTATAGCTATGTCTCGGATTAGGATAGAAAGTGTAGTTGAGCTTTAGACTTCACGGCGTTCATCGATTGAAGACGAAGAACTACTAAGGGGAGCTTGTGGAACTTCATCAACAAAAGGTATGTGGAGACTTGAACTCATCTATCACTCAAAAGTCTATCTACTCTATCTCATATTTGAGACAAAAGTCGTATAGCTATATAGACTTCGATTATACACATTTGATATTTCGAGTTGAGTTTAACTCGCTTACATATTTCTCGAAATATGTGTTGGCAAGCATTCGCTTTAACCAAGTTCATCTTATATTCTTGACGAAAGTCAAAAGATGATCATGTGAAAATCGCCTGGTAACATCTTACATGATTTGGGTGAGACAGTCATTTGATGTAGACTCGGAATGTTTCGTATCATTCGATCACTTGAAAATTACTTATAAGCTAATAGTTTGTATGATACAACTATTGTCGTCTTCTAAGGATGTTTCAATGATTGAAATGGTAGTTTAGAACAAATAACCATCGTCTGGATATATCACATTATGCATACCAATATGCAAACTGTTGTACTATGATTCAGGTCCGGAAACCAAGTTTGCACACCAGTATGCGAACGGTTTTAACTATCAAAGTCCGGGAACCAAGTTTGAAAACCAGTATGCGAACGGTTCTACCTGAGTTAGTTCCAGAACAACAGTATGCATACCGGCTTGCAAACTGTCGGACTTGACCAAAGTTTGGAACTTAAATTTGCGTACCCGTTTGCAAAATGAGTTTTCTTAAGTTTAGAAATCGGTTAAGTATGATTTCATACTCATGAACAAACACATTTATAAATTAAGGAATGCAATCTTTGCAAACCGTGGCTAAATGTTCATGAATTGATTCTCTTGAATCAAATCCGACTTTTTTTCGATTGTGTATTGTATACTTCTATGAGAATAGAAACAATTGAATAACTCTATGAGTAACACAATTAGATTCATTTGATTATCTTTGATCTAGAAGTGTTAGATGAATGTGGTTAATACAAAAGTGTTCATATGGCTAACTTCGGTTAACTGTTATTGAGCCAACTCAATATACACATTTAGGTGTTGTTACCCATATCTGAATGAAGGTATATTTTATTTGTGTGTAGCAAGATAAGACCATATAATGGTGGAGAGATATTGCTTTGGTTTTAAGCAAACTTAGATTGAATCTTAAATCAGGTTTTCATCAAACGGTGAATATTGATTGCTTTGTTTCAAAGCTTTCAAACCCTGATTTGAAGACTATATAAGGGAGAACTCTAGCAACTGGAAAACCTAATCCCCACACCTACTGTGTGATACTAGTTGTGACTAGAGTCACATTCTCCTTTAACCTAGGCTTTTCCTAAAACCGTTATAGGTTAACGACCTAAAGACTTCATTGGGATTATGAAGCCAGACCCAACTATTTTCTCTGTAGTTGCGTGTTCTGATCTTACTTGTTCTATCGTATTGAGTACTATCTTTTCTAAGATTGGATCGAGAGTTATTTACGATAGGTAAGATATAAAAATTAATCACAAAGCTCTTCGTCTCATTCTTTGTGATTCCACAATAACTTGTTATACTACCATATAGTTAAGTTATTGTGAGGTGATTGATATTTCAAGGTTGTTCTTTGGGAATATAAGATCGAATTATCAATTGGTTCCTATTCACCTTGATTTATCAAAAGATAGAACAAAACTTCATAGGTGTTTATGTGGGAAAAAAATTTATCTATCAGAATAGACTTTTCTGTGGGAGACAGATTTGTTTATAAAGTCTTCGACTTTGGGTCGTAGCAACTCTTAGTTGTGGGTGAGATCAGCTAAGGGAATCAAGTGCGTAGAGTCCTGCTGGGATTCAGATGCATGAGTAACGCGACTGTACCTTAATCGGTGTGAGACTTGGTTAGGGTTCAACTACATTCCAGTCCGAAGTTAACTTGTAGTAGGCTAGTTTCTGTAGCGGCTTAATACAGTGCGGTGTTCAAATCTGAACTAGGCCTCGGGGTTATTCTGCATTTGCGGTTTCCTCGTTAACAAAACTTCTGGTGTCTGTGTTATTACTTTTTCGCATTATATTATTTTATATAATTGAAATATCATAGGTTGTGCGTAGTTCAATCAATTGGTAAATCCAACCTTTGGTTGTTGATTGAAATTGATTGACACTTGTGAAAAAACGGGGGTCTAACAACCTCACCCAATATTTCGTTTAGGAAATCTGTATGGAAAAACTCTAATATAATTCCAAGAGAATCAACTAGACAGTCAGACTCAATAAATGGAAATATATCCAAGAGTTGTATCTCTGTTTCATAATGTAATCATCAAATAAAACAGATGAAAATCCGTGAGCCTGATTATTATGTGAAACAACTTGAACGGTATCAAAGAACAATGTTCAAGTGTCAATCAATTTATATCAACAACCAAAGGTTGGATTATCTAATTGATTGAACTACGCACAACCTGTGATATTTCAATTATATAAACAAATATAATTCGGAAAAGAAATAACACAGACACTATAAATTTTGTTAACGAGAAAACCGCAAATGCAGAAAAACCCCGGGACCTGGTCCAGATTTGAACACCACACTGTATTAAGCCGTTACGGACACTAGCCTACTCCAAGTTAACTTCAGACTGGAATGTAGTTGAACCCTAACCAATCTCACACTGATCAAGGTACAGTCGTGTTCCTTACGCCTCTGAATCCCAGAAGGACTCTACGCACTTGATTCCCTTAGATGATCTCCCCCATAACTAAGAGTTGCTACGACCCAAAGTCGAAGACTTGATAAACCAATCTGTCTCACACATAAAAGTCTATTGAATAGATAAATCTATCTCCCACAGAAATACCTATGAGTTTTGTTCCGTCTTTTGATAAATCAAGGTGAACAGAAACCAATTGATATACCGGACATATATTCCCGAAGAACATCCTAGTAATATCAATCACCTCACAATAATCTTAATCATATGGTAGCGAAACAAGATATTGTGGAATCAAAAACGATCATACGAAGATGTTTGTGACTACTTTTTATCTTGCCTATCGGAGATTAAATCTTGAGCAAGTCTTAGAGAAGATAGTACTCAATACGATAGAATACAGCAAGATCAGAACATGCAACTACAGAGAAAATAGTTGGGTATGGCTTCAAAATCCCAATGAAGTCTTTGAGTCGTTAACCTATAATGGTTTTAGAAACACCTAGGTTAAAGGATAATCGACTCTAGTCCCAACTAGTATCACACAGGGGGTATGGGGATTAGGATTCCCAGTTGCTAGAGTTCTCCCTTATATAGTCTTCAAATCAGGGTTTGCAATCAATGTTACCTTGGTAATAAAGCATTCAATATTCACCGTTAGATGAAAACCTGATTAGACTCAAGCTAATATCTTTCAACCCTTAGATCGAACTTAGCTTGTTACAAACAAATGAAAAATGACTTCATTTAGATATGAGTATCCGTACCTAAACGTGTACACCTTGTTGGCTCAACAATAGTTAACCGAAGTTAGCCATATGAACACTTTCATATCAACCTTGTTCATCTTAACACAACTAGTTCAAATGACTCAAATGAAACTAGTTATAGAGTTGTTCAATTGTTTATATTCTCATAGAAGTATACAAGACACAATTGAAGCAAAATCGATTTTGATTTACTCGAATCAATTTATGAACATTCCAACCACGGTTTGCAAAAGATTGCATTCCTTATTATATAAATGTATTAGTTCATGAACAAACCGATTTTAGAACATAACCTACTCAAGTATGCAAACGAGTACGCATACCAAAGTAGACGGACTTAGTTTGGGTTCATCAGTATGCGAACGGGTACGCATACCTCCAAACTCAGTTGAATTCCCGGACTTGAACTTACGCCGGTACGCATACGGGTATGCATACTAAGTTCCCGGACTTTCAACTAACCAACCAGTACGCATACAGGTATGCATACTATGGTTCCCGGACTTGGAATAACTTGCAACAGTTAGCATACAAGTACGCATACTGTGCTATATCCAATTATGCTTAATTGTTCTACACTCTCATTTCAATCATTGAAACATTCTTACAAGATGACAATAGATGTCTCACACAAACTATTAGCTTCAAAGAAATTTTCAAGTGATCGATAGATCAATACGAAACATTCCGAGTCTACATCAAATGACTGTCTCACACAAATCATGTAAGATGTTACCAGGCGATTTTCACATGATCATCTTTTGACTTTCATCAAGAATATAAGATGAACTTGGTTAAAGCGAATGCTTACCAACACATATTTCGAGAAATATGTAAGCGAGTTAAACTCAGCTCGAAATATCAAATGTGTATAATCGAAGTCTATATAGCTATACGACTTTTGTCTCAAATATGAGATAGAGTATATAGACATTTGAGTGATAGATGAGTTCAAGTCTCCACATACCTTTTATTGATGAAGTTACACAATCTCCCCTTAGTAGTTTTTCGTCTTCAATCGATGAACGCCGTGAAGTCTAAAGCTCAACTACACTTTCTATCCTAATCCGAGACTTAGCTATAAGTAGACTAGAAATCAAGACTTATAGTTTTGACAACTAAACTTGACAAACAAGCTTGAGATAGAAACGCTTGCGATTTCGACCGAGCAGTGCTCTAACAACTTGAACATTGGTCTTTGGTACCGTTCAAGTTGTTTCTCATAATAATCAGGCTCACAGATTTCTATCTGTTTGATTTGCTGATTACATTGAGAAACAAAGATATAACTCTTGGATATATTTCCTTGATTGAGTTTGACTGTCTAGTTGATTCTCTTGGAATTATATTGGAGTTAGTCCATACAGATTGCCGAACGAAATATTAGGTGTGGTTGTTAGACCCCCGTTTTTTCAGGGGGTACTCATGGATTGGAAGTCCTTGTTGTTTTTTTTAAGACTAAAATGAATCTAGTTAGTCCAAATAGTATCTCCGCTAGAAGTAATATCCAATATTCCTTAAATTAGAAGCATTTGTAACTTCCAAATTACCAACACCAAGACCACCAGCCTTCACAGAAGTACAAATCTGACGCCAACTGACAAGGTTGTGTTTCCTTCCTAAGTCAGATCCAGACCACAAGAATCTTTTGAAAATGATACTTAGCTCTTTAATTACCCTTTTAGGGAGAACATAACATGAAAACTAAAAGTAAATCATTCCACTAAGAACATGTTTAATTAGAATCAATCTCCATGCAAAAGACAAGTGCTTTTCCTTCCAATACTTAACCCTTGTAATGACCCTGTCAATGAGGGGTAAACAATTCTTATAAGAAAGTATAGTGGAGATGAGAGACACTCCCAGATACCTCACATGTAGCATCTCTTGAGAACAGGATAAACAATCCACAATAGCATTGAGAGTAGCTTCACCAGCACCAGAAGAATAGGGGGAATTCTTCCTATAATTCACAACAAGACCACCAAAATTTACTAAAAGCCTCTAAAACCTTTGTTAGGACCTGAGAATCCTTTAGGTTTGTCTTAAACAAACACCAACACATCATCTGCAAAACACAGATTTGTCAGTTGAGTAAGCTTACACTTGGGACATAAACCAAAGGAACCAGAGGAAACATGTTGCTTTAGTAAAACACTGAACACTTCCATAATCATAACAAAGAGATGTGGGGACATATGATAACCTTGTCTTATTCCTCTCTTATCCCAAAATACCCAAAAGGAGACCCATTCTCTATCACTGAAAATCTGTAAGAAGATATTCATAAATAAACCAATCAGTAAATTGGACAGGAAATCCTAGCTTTTTCATAACAACTCCAATAACATCCCATCTAACTGTGTCGTAAGCGTCATGCAAATCAATCTTCAATAAATAGTAATTCCACGACTAAATTTCTTGAACTCGTTCTATATACAGATTATTATTTAAATTCTTGCTTGAACAATACTAATTTATTATTTTTCTCTCAGCATCGACATAAATCTTTAGTACTTGAAGTATATCTATTGATTACATATTTATTGAGTCGATAACTGAACTAATTCGTGGTTATTCATGGCAGATTCACACATAAAATATCAATTCGATGCTCAGACAAACAGAAGAGCTCGTGCTATTGAAAACAAGTGCCATACGTGCCAAGTACAAATAAAGGAGTGCCCGTTATACTGGTCAAAGCTAGCATTAATACTGCTACGACACTAGCCTACCTTCCTCTAAGCCAGCGCCAGCCTAAAAATTTACGGTGTTGGCCTAGATTACCGAAATATTATTTGTTGGATTGAATTTATAGAGGCGATTGGATTGAGAAATTGCAACCGATGGAAAATATAAAATAATTTTTTTTGTGATTGACGAGCGCACAAGCTATGTTAGGATGCCTAGCTAAATTGCTAATTTTGAACGTTTGCCCATTTGATTTATCAAATTTATCATCCTGTCGGGGCTTTATAATTGACGAATCTTCGCTTTGAGAACTCCATTGGATTTGCCTTTACATATTAGATTATCTTGATAATTTATACTCCTCACGTTTCATGAAAGTTGACCCATTTGAAGTTGGCACAATTTATAAGAAAAATATGAAAGAGAATTGTCTTTTAGTATTTTTGTCTTTACGTTACCTTTTATGTTAAAATTTATGATTGACGTATCTCACAAACTAAAAGTCGTATATTTATAAACGATGTACCTTATAAATGTTTTTAAAAGACATGTCCAACGAACATAAACATAAAATCCAAATTCTTTATATTTCTCAGAGGAAAATTTGGCATCACTAGTTTTCAGTAAGGATTTGCTTGGAAAAGTAGCATATGAAAATGAAAAGGATCAACTTTTGCGAAACAATTTTGTTAAAATAAACAGGTCAACTTTCATAAAATAGAGGGAGCATATTTTTAAATAATCAAAGTAAAAGACGACAGCCAATAAGGCATTTACATCTTTAACCGAAAGCAATAAAAATATTTAGTACACAATCATCTACTGTTTATATAGTTAAATCACATGCTAAAATAATTTTATTCATTCATAAAATGAGATTTTAAATGACTTTCGGAGAGTTTCCAAATCTATTGTTAGCCCATAGAGATTTTTGGAGAGTCTCCAAATGTCTCTTGTTATTGGTTAGTCACTTTTCTCCAACAACCATGTTATTAGAAGGAGAATCGAAAGTTATTGATTTGTTGTTTTCAAAGATTTGGAGAGACTCTTTTAGGAAAATAGGCATGGTAGAAATCTCTTTCCATGAAGTGATATTTTGGGAGACTTGGAAGTTTTGGGAATATTTGTTTTTGAAAGTAAACTATTTTTTTATTATTTTTATTTTTGTTTGAGCGGATGACCAAGGAACGAGTCATTTGCTCAGTAAACCAGCGGCGAAATAGCATAGCTATAAAATGTGGGATGAATGAAATAAAGAGAATGAAAACTTAGGCATAGGACAACAGTAAGATTTAATTTAACAATGAAAACATAGTTTACTAGGTATTCGTATTACTTTTATTAATATTATACGTGCATAAGAAGATAATCTGTAGAAATATTTAATTTTTGATTAGATATTTTACTTTTTTTTTTGTCTCTACAAATCACAGATTTTTTACAAATCTCATTTTTCTGTCTCCAGAAGTCGCAAAGACTCTCTAATAACTCTCAGAAAATCACTAGAAATCTCTAGATTTTCAGAGAATCTCCGGAAATCACTCAAATAAAAAATCTATGAAAGTATATAGAAATCTCATTTGATTATCCCTGTTAAGATATTTAATGACATGACACATTAACAGTTTGTTGTTTCCGGCATAAATCACAGCGAACGATCTTTATAATAAAATAACTAGAGTTTATCTTTATATTGGTTTTATTTTGCATCAGACTAAGTTAGTACATAACCTAATTATTTTCTAATTAGTTGTATTAAAATAATAATTACATAACTTTACATAACCTAATTAACTAATACGACTCATAAATTTGTTTGATTTTTGTTTTACTAAGTCTTGATAACTTTTCTACGTGCACATGGATAATGCGTAATCGCATATGTAATAGAAATCTATTATTATTTTTTTTGATTCATTAATGTTATATATACTTAAAGTTAATTAGATAATTTGAGTCCAAATTTGTGCACCCCTCTAAAATCGGGGTGCACGGCCCTCCCAATTGGCCAAATATTCTCACAAGCGGTTTTTGTTCTCTTTCTTATTTCATCTTTTCCCTAAATTTCGTTGAAAAAAGAAAGTAATAAACTCCATTGATAACACCCAACACCTCTTTGCTTCGTGTCTTCAATCAAGATCTGGAACCAAATCTACTAGAAAAATCATCAAACAAATACATTCACTCCTTAATGTAATTATAAGATCTCTATTTACTTTCACAAATCCGGGTAATTGAACATCAAGACTCAAAAGAGAAATTGAAATCTTATACAACTAAAGCCTTCACAATTTTAGTATCAAATTGTTTGTTCATCATCATAATATAATCTATCTTTACATTCATTACTAGTTTCACTACACCAAAATGACCATTTTGACAAGAAGAATTAAAGAAATCGTCGATTGCGAAAACCCAATAGCAGATTCATTGATTCTAACACCACTTTATTACTAAAAGATTTCCTCCATTTTCAAAACTAGTAACTAACAAAACTCTGATTTGGGAACAAAGTAGGGAATGTTGGAGATTATCTTAAAACAAAAAACCATAACTCTGTATTGAACTTTGAATTGGCATAACATTATTGAAAATGCGGGGGTCTAACAACCACACCCAACAATTCGTTTGGCAATCTGAGAGGACTTACTCCAATACACTTTCTAGAGAATCAACTAGACAGTTAGACTCAATCTAGAGTAAAGTATATCAAAGAGTTTAATATCTCTGTTTCACAATGTAATCAGCAAATCAAACATATAGAAATCCGTGAGCCTGATTATTATGTGAAACAACTTGAACGGTACCAAAGACCAATGTTCAAGTGTCAATCAATGTAAATCAACAACCAAAGGTTGGATATTTTAATTGATTGATCTAAATGCAAAACCTGTGATATTTCAATTATATAACAAAATATAATATGGAAAAGAAATAACACGGACACCATAATTTTTTTAACGAGAAAACCGCAAATGCAGAAAACCCCCGGGACCTAGTCCAGATAGAGCACCACACTGTATTAAGCCGCTACAGACTCTAGCCTACTACCAATTAACTTTAGACTGGACTGTAGTTGAACCTTAATCAATCTCACACTGATTCAAGTTACAGTTGCGTTCATTACGTCTCTGATCCCAGCAGGATACTACGTACTTGATTCCCTTAGCTGATCTCACCCACAACCAAGAGTTGCTACGAACCAAAGTTGAAGAATTGATAAACAAATATGTCTCACACAAAAAAGTCTGTAGGATTGAATAAATCTTTCTCCCACAGAAATACCCAAGAGTTTTTGTTCCGTCTTTTGATAAATCAAGGTGAACATGAACCAATTGATAAACCGGTCTTATATTCTCGAAGATCAACCTAGTATTATCAATCACCTCACAATAATCTTAATCGACTAGCGAAACAAAATATTGTGGAATCACAAACGATGAGACGAAGATGTTTGTGATTACTTTTATCTTGCCTATCGGAGAAATTAATCTCGAGTCAATTATTTCAATTGTACTCAATATGATAGAATCGGGCAAGATCAGAACACGCAACTACAAAGAAAATAGTTGGGTCTGGCTTCACAATCCCAATGAAGTCTTTGAAGTCGTTAACCTACAGGGTCTCGATAAGAAACCTAAGGTTAAAGGAGAATCGAATCTAGTTATGCAACTAGTAACACACATGAGGTGTGGGGATTAGTTTTCCCAGTTGCTAGAGTTCTCCTTTATATAGTTTTCAAATCAGGGTTTGCAATCAAAGTTACCTTGGTAACAAAGCATTCAATATTCACCGTTAGATGAAAAACCTGATTCAACCAAGCTAATATCTTTCAACCGTTAGATCGAACTTAGCTTGTTACACACAAATGAAATGTACCCTCATTTAGGTTTATGTAACCGTACCTAAATGTGTACACCATGTTGGTTCACAAATAGTTAACCGAGGTTAGCCATATGATTACTCTCATATCAACCTTATTCATCTTAACCATAACTAGTTCAAATGACTCAAATGAAACTAGTTAAAGAGTTGTTCAATTGCTATATTCTCATAGAATTATACAAGAACACAATTGAAGCAAAATCGGTTTGATTCACTCGAATCAATCATGAACATTATAGCCATGGTTTGCAAAGATTGCATTCCTTATCATATAAATGTTTTATGTTCATGTACAAAACCGATTTTTAGAACTTTAACCTTCAAGTATGCAAACGGGTACGCATACTTGAAATACCCGGACCGAGATTGGTTTCTGGCAGTACGCAAACGGGTACGCGTACTTCCAATCCCAGCAGAAATTCTCGGATATGAACCTGTACCCAGTACGAAAACGGGTACGCATACTTAGGTTCCCGGATTTCTCAAACCAACAGGTACGCAAACGGGTGCGCATACTATGGTTTCCGGACATGGATTACATATGTGCAAGAGTGCACAACATGACATATCAAATTATGGTTAAGTATTCTAAACTCTTTATTTCAATCATTGAAACATTCTTAGAGGATGACAATAGCCGTTTTCACACACTATTAGCATCAAAGCAATTTTCAAGTTATTGAAATAATCATAACGAAACATTCCAAGACAAACACCAAATGATTGTATCACACAAACCATGTAAGATGTTACTCGGCAATTTTCTCATGATATAAGATGAACTTGGTCGAAGAAAAAGCTTGCCAACACATATGTCGAGAAATATGTAAGCGAGATATACTCAGCTCGAAATCTCAGATGTGTATATAGAAAACTATATCGTAATACGACTTATGTCTCAATATAGGAGATAGAGTAGAAATATACTTTCCAAGTGATAAATGAGTTCAATTCTCCACATACCTTTTGTCGATGAAGTTCCACAAGCTCCCCTTAGTAGTTCTTCGTCTTCAAATGATGAACGCCATGAAGTCTAAGCTCAACTACACAATCCATGTCCTAGTCCGAGACATCTATAAATAGGCTAGAAATCAAGACTTATAGTTTTGATCACTAACATTGACAAACATGCTTGAGATAGCAACGCATGCGAGTTCGACCGAGCAGTGTTCTAACAATCTCCCCCTTTGTCAATTTTAGTGACAAAACTATCAATACATATGGATTACAAAATAAATAAAAATTGTAGCTTCTCATCCACATGCTTGATCTCCTTGGCATTTTCAACACAACTCGAAATCTTCATCACTTACAAGTACTACAATGATTCCAAAGGTTGTAAGTTTAGCATCATCGTTGTTGAGGATCCGTAGTGATAACAATGAGAAAACAAATGCTCTCAATCATTGTTATACAGTGTCATAGTATCATTACACAGCATCAAAGTTCAATTGTATCACAACTTTGACAATAATACTATGGTGATATGTATCACTCCCCCTTAGTCAATACTTCATATCAACATGAAAACCACTCCCCCTTACATAATGATCCGTAAACCATATGTATTTGTAGTATGAAACTACACATTAATTCTCCCCCTTTTTGTCAATAAGATTAGCAAAGGTACGAAAACTAGTGGGATCCTCATGAAATTTTCATAGAGATACTTCATGACCAAAAGAGAATACCATATCAACTTATTTAGATGCAATCATAAAGCCGAAGCTAAGTGCATTCATCAAGGAGTTTATAAAGATACAAGATAACCCCTATAATATTCCACAGCCGCACTCCCCACAAAGATTTGGCAATTAAGCACAAGTTCAAAAAGAACTCTCCCCCATTAAATGTCATTCCCGAAAGAATAACAAAGGCGACCTTGCTTTTACAAGAAAAGAAGGATTTCTTTGGACATAACCAAATCACATGAGAACATGAATTTGTATCCAAAATATTCAATTGAATTAACCACAAGAGAACCCATGATTAATTCAATCGGAATATACAACTAAATTAACCACAAGAGAGTGATCAATTCAATTGGTCATGCTCAACATAAGAAAACTTACGGAGCAACACAGTATATGAACAAAAATGTGGATCGGAGATTGACCAATACTGCAAAATAAACAAGGATTCATTCTATTTTTTATCACTATTTGCACAATGACATGTAATAGACTTAATCCTTGTAAACAAAAGTTTTATCCTTTCTTCCATCAAAATAATGACATAAAAGGCTTTAACTTTTGTATTGTCAAAAGTTCATTCTATCGTTTATCAATACTTTCATACCGACATAATAGAGATAACTTTTGAACATAATTATCTGTACTTCTTATGGATCTAACACATGTAGCAATTTAATTGAAAGATAAAATCATTCAAGGCTAAACAAAAGAGTTATTACAACCAGTAAAGGTTTTAAAAGTAGATCAACACAAAACTCCCAACATATAAAGTGAGTAACAGAATTACTAGAGTTAGAATTAATCTCTTCTCCCATAATAATCTCTAGCAATTTCATAAAATTTCTCGATTAGATCTGGATGTTCTGCCTCGGCATACTCCATCTTCTCTTTCAAGAAATCAACTTCATCTTGAAGATGAGTAAGTTCAGTGTTTGTAGCTGCAGAGGAGCTTGCTGGGATACTGGTTGAAGATTGCTTCATCTTTGTAATGCTAGCCTTACTCAGAACTTTTGGACCACCAATCTCAATCCCAAAAGGAGTAATGTTAAGGTGACTGCAAATCCATGTGATGAGGCAAGGAAATCCTGGAGTTTTCTTTGAAGTATGTTTCACACTTATCATTTGATTAACAATAAGTCCACAGAAGCCAATGTCTCTCTCTTCAACAATATAACAGATAAATTCAGCAAGAGACCTGGTCCAGAGATTGTTGTCAATAGTGCTCGGCATCATATTGGCCACAATAAGTTTTGAAGCGACTTTGAGAAACAAACCAGCACCACCAACAAAAATCTTTCCATCTCCCCGAGAGACATCTCTATTAAAGAGACGGTTTAACATCACTTGTGGAGTCAATCTTTCAAACTCAGGAGGAGGGAATCGAGCATTACCAATATGAGTTATATCCAACAAGTAAGCAATAATATGACGATCCACAGTGAAGGTAATACCACCAACCATAGTCTTGAACATGCAATTGGCTGGGTCTAGATCATGAATATTAGCATAAAACTGTGCAACCATTTCAATACGGGCAGTTCCTAATGGCTTGTGAATAATACCCCAGGAGTAATTTTTGAAAAAATCAAATAAACCTTGTACCTCAATTTCTGACTCATCATAATACCTTTCAAAAATTGGTTGTTTATTCTTATACTCCAAATAGAGTACTCGAGCATCAGGGTTGACAAACCTAGCACGGATACTGGAATCGAAAAAAGAACTATCCCCTGCTTGACCACTTGAACTATCAGCACGACTAGCTCTTCTATGTGCCATTTTTGACAAAGAACTCTCAAAGAAATGTTGAGAAACTTACTTGGTTTATGGACTGTTGGATTTTCTTTTCCTGTTCATGAACTAATGCTAATGGGACACCTGATTCGCAAGGAAACGGGCAACGAATACCAACCCGTAGAGTAATTTTTTGTAGAGAGAACAATGAATCCAATAACACTCAAAAAGATTGAGAATTGAGGTTATGGCAATCAATAGTTCACGAACAGCTCGAGTTTCTTTCTTTTCGTTTACAAACTGTAGAGAAAAAGAAGAGGCAAAGAGAACGAAGTTGGTTTTCCTCTTTTAATGTGTCGAGCGGTGGACTTGATCTGGTTCAAGTATGTTCTGGAAATGGCTTAAATCAGAACTGGACTTAGGTGACTTCCTTATCATTTTAGGTTCTGCAAACATCATTTATACTACAAAAACTACTCATTTAAACCATCTTTTGACTGATCTTGTTTATCTATACATGTAAAATTTTAACCTTTTCACCTCAAAAAAGAGAGAGGAAAGAAATGCAAATGAAAGCAAACCCGTGAATCATGATCCCTTGTTTAAAAGAGAAATAAACAAATGTTGATGATAATATTGTTTGGCATAAAGAACTTGCAGAGAGAGTGGAGAGAAAGACGATAGGAGGAGATATCAAGAAATAAGAGATACCGATACAGGCTTATTACATTGTGTAAGGAAAAAAGAAAGAAAAGATTAAAAAAAACTAAAACCACTTCACATGCATCATGTATATCTTTGATGTCTTATGTTATATCAAGATCCGATGATCCTTGGTCAATCTGGTACCTTCGTTGGCCGCTCCCCGTCTCCAATCATACAATGCCACTTTAGCTTCCTCCATGTGCCATCGTGAACTGTGAAACCTCCGTATAAGTTGTACCTTCGTTGGCCGCGTACCTTCGCCAGTCATAGGATGCCATGTACCCTGAGCCCACGTGGTTGAAGACCACGCCTTCGCATTAAATGCTGTACAGACTGCTCAGCTACCTCTGTCAAACAGACACATCCACGTGCCTATACTATAGCCTATTGCTTAAGTAGTGATTTGGTGTACTCCATTGTAGCGTTCTTTGTTAATCCCACCTTAATAGTGCGCCACGCGTTGATGGAGATAGCTTTATAACTAAGCATCCTAAGAAGAGATGTAGTGTGTGTTGTTGTAACAATAAGTTGCTCCACCTTTAATATTGTGCCACGTGGCACAGTAGATTTTTGGTATCTACAGTTTTCCCCTTTTCTTGGGGGTTGTTCGAAGAATGATCCTTAAGAAAAAATCTTGATCCTCCTTCGTTTATTTTGCTGAGATATCATCGAAGTATCGAGTAGGTTTGCTGAGATACCTTCGAAGTAACTTGCTGAGGTACCCTTGAAGTATCAAAATAATTCATTAAGGTACCGTCAAAGTAAATTCATTGTGGTACCATTGAAGTATCAAAGTATATTACTGAGGTACCATAAAAGTATTGAAGCTTATTACTGAGGTAACATAGAAGTATTGAAGTAGGTTGTCGATGTAGAGAAGTATCGAAGTAGTTTACTGAAGTGCCCTAGAAATATAGAAATATATTACTGAGGTACCCTCGAAGTATCGAAGTAATTTGCTGAGGTATCCTCGAAGTATAGAAGTATCAAAGTAATTTGCTGAGGTACCCTCGAAGTATAGAAGTATCGAAGTAATTTGCTGAGGTACCCTCGAAGTATAGAAGTACAAGCTTCTGATGTTAATATTATCACACAAATACGCGTATGTTTGTATATATGTATGCATGCATGCATGTATGTATGTATGTATGCACGTATGTATGTATGCATGTACGTATGTATGTGTGTATGCATGTATGTGTGTAGTTGCTTACGAGGGCCATGCCTTCATAAATGATAGCTTAGACTGGGATGGTGGTTTTCACCCTTTTTTAAAGCGGAGCCTTCGCTCGCTGCTTAGGTATTTTTGCTACCTTTTTGAACCAGTCATCGCTCGAGCAAGATATAACGAGGCCATAGGGTACCCCCTCATAGCATGTAGCTGAGTTTTAGCTGAGTTTGAACTTATTGCTTAGGCATATGTTATTTACCTTTTAGTTTTTTCTTTTGGCTAAGGTGTCTCTAAGATGGTTGTTTACTTGCCTGGTATGGAGTTGTCTCCTGTGTATCTTCGTTGTTGTAACTTTACTCCTTTGTAATGGAAGTATACCTTTTGGAACCTTTATCTTTGGTTGAGATTTTCGCCTTATTATTGTACCTGCGTAAGTAAAAATACGTACATACACCATTCGATATTTTTTACCTTTTGGTAATGCGTGTTATGGCATTCCGCTTGCTTTGTTGCACAGTATTTATGACATAGTATGTCCAGTTTGTCGCACAATCAAGCCATCGCTCGGTGCTAAGGTATGATAAACCTTGGTGGAACATTCAACGTCCTACTAGAATATCCTTTGGCTAGAAGGTACCGTGGCGGCGAGGGTCCCTACATGGGCAAAAATTTTCATATTACCCTCCGCGTTCAGCTCAAAGGCCGCTTTACTTCGAAAAGGTACCTCTATTTGTGGGATATATTGCTTATTATTTGCCTCTTAGTGTGATTCATTTGCCCTGATGATCCGAGATTGACATATGCGCAGTTATGCCGTGCCCTGCCTCATCGTCAATTCTGACGGTGGGTGTCATTTCTAACCCTTCGTTTTTATCGTCAATTCTGAAGGTGAGTGTCAGTTTTAACCCTTTGTTTTTGCATGTTTGTTTCATTTCACATGCATTAAAAGCTATATTCGAAATCTAAGCTTTATATTGATTGCTGAGGATTATAATACCTCTTTCCAGGGATATATCACAGTTAT
>JAJJMB010009088.1:2225303-2328474 GCA_023531105.1 Papaver atlanticum | reverse complement strand
GAGAGCCTCCTTTTAGTTAATGGGTGTCACAAGTTACTTTGCGTGTAGTGAGATGCCCCTTGTAGGCTTCGTTATGGTTGCAGTGAGTTGCTCTTGCAGGCTTCGTTCCTGCATAAAATAGAAATACCAATTCCTTTGGCACTATGTGTTTTCGAAACCCCCTAGGATTAATTATTCTTCTTAGACTTGAAGAGTTTCTTCTTTTGACGAACTTCCCCTTACATTAGTCTTTGGTACTTCGTATGTTCCTCAGATTGGAGAGTTGGGGTATTGCTGAGGCTTGGGGTATACATATGTATACAGACTTCGTTTTTCGTTGCGTTTGAGTTGTGCACTCATGGGCATACAAATGTATACAGGCTTCGTGCATTTCTAGGCCGGGAGCATCGCAGTAGTATTGGTTGAGAGGTTGCATCTGCTTTTGCGTCGTTGTATGATTCCTCGTAGATGAGTATGAGTTGTAGCCTCGTTGAGTATGCATACACCTACGCACAGGGTTTTGTTGACTTGTACCTTCGTAGCTTTGGATTGAATAACCCATTCTTCGCAATGGTGAGTCTGCCTTTAATAAGCTTCGCTCACATGTATGCCTGACAGTGGTGAGTCTGCCTTTAAGGGGCTTCGCTCCCATGCATACCTTCGGATTCAGACTTAAGTTGTAAAATACAACCATTGATGATGTCTTTGGCTCCAATTATTATGACTTCCACCTTCGTATGTAGGTCCGGTTTGGGTGGATTGACCTTCGTTGATGATGTTGATGCTACACATATATAGTAGCTCACAGAGCTGTTGCTTGATGAACTCCGTCTTACGGAGTATACAAAGATATGAACTTTTTGTAGGTTCCGTCTTCCGATGAACTTCTCTTGCCTGCGGAAATTCGCAAAGCTATAAGCTTGAGAATTTAAAGGAACAAAGCTTTGTCCTTCCATGCGAGTTGTATTTTGAACCATTTTCACCTCTGCTCTCTTTGTTGGCAAAAACCTACTTGTAGCAGGTTTTCCTCGTATCGGCTATATTCATGCATAAAAATAGAAACAACGGATTCCCTGAAATGTTAAGGGTAGTCTATTGCAATGAGTTTCTCCTCCTTTCCTTCGATAGACTGCATGTATGAAGGTATCTTCGACAGTATTACGAAGGGTAATGCCCCGCGCTGAGCTGCGCCCATGAACGTGAAATTGGTCTTTAAGTTGTGAAAGACAACCATATCGTCATTTTCTTTGGCACATCTTAAATTGTAACTGCCCCAGCAGTCATGAGATGATAGCAGCGTCCCTTTGTCATTGGAAGCTACGTCTTTGTCTTTAGCTTGGTCCTTGACTGTTCGTATATAAATACGTCTGAGTCAATGACAGTCTTCGTCTTCGTCTTTGGATGCTGAGAACGTATATGGATACGTTCGAGCAAAAGATAACCTTCGTATTCATCTTTTGGCTGTTGAGAATGCATATGAATACGTTCGAGCCAAAGATAACCTTTGCATTTTACTTTGCCTTTTGAGAACATGTATGGACACGTTCGAGCCAAAGATACCCTTCGTCTTTGTGCCTACCAGTTCGTACATAGATATGCCCGAGCTAAGGAAAGTCTTTGTAATTGTCTTTGGCCGTTGAGAATGTATATGAATACATTCGAGCCAAAGATAAGCTCCATCTTTGCCCGTGGATGCTCGTACATAGATACGTACGATCCAAGGGAAATCTTTGTAATTGTCTTTGGATGTTGAGAATGTATATGAATACATTCGAGCCAAAGATAAGCTCCATCCTTGTCCTTGGATTCTCGTACTTAGATACGTACGAGACAAGGACAGTCTTCGTAATTGTCTTTGGCTGTTTGCGAATGTATATGAATACATTCATGCCAAAGATAAGCTCCATTTTTGCCACTGGTTTCTCGTACTTAGATACGTACGAGCCAAGGACCATCTTCGTAATTGCCTTTGGCTGTAGAGAATGTATATGAATACACTCGAGCCAAAGATAAGCTTCATCTTTTCCCCTGGCTTCTCGTACTTAGATACGTACATGCCAAGGGAAGCCTTCGTAATTGTATTTGGCTGTTGAGAATGTGTATAAGTACATTCGTGCCAAAGATAAGCTCCATTTTTGCCATTGGCTTCTCGTACTTGGATACGTACGAGCCAAGGACCGTCTTCGTAATTGTCTTTGGATGTTGAGAATGTACATGAATACACTCGAGCCAAATATAAGCTTCGTCTTTGCTCCTGGCTGCTCGTACTTAGATACGTACGTGCCAAGAGCAGCCTTCGTAATTGTCTTTGGATGTTGAGAATGTGTATAAATACATTCAAGCCAAAGATAAGCTCCGTCTTTGCCCTTGGATGCTCGTACTTAGATATGTACGTGCTAAGGACAGCCTTCGTAATTATATTTGGCTGTTGATAATGTATATGAATACATTCGAGCCAAAGATAAGCTCCATCTTTGCCACTGGCTGCTCATACTTAGATACGTACGAGCAACGGGCAGTCTTTTTAATTGTCTTTGGCTGTTGAGAATATATATGAATACACTCGAGCCAAAGATAAGCTCCTTTTTTGCCCCTAGATGCTCGTACTTAGATACGTATGAGCCAAGGGCAGTCTTCGTTTGGATCTTTGGCTGTTGAGAATGTATATGAATACACTCGAGCCAAAGATAAGCTCCGTCTTTGTCTTTGTCCTTGACTGTTAAGAAAGTGTATGGATACTCTCGAGCCAAGGACAACCTTCTTATTCTTCTTTGGCTGTTGAGAACGTATATGGACACGTTCGAGCCAAAGATATCCTTCGTCTTTGTCCCTAGAAGTTCGTACTTAGATACGTACGAACCAAAGACAATCTTCATTTTTATCTTTGGCTATTGAGAAGAGCCAAATATAACCTTCGTCTTTATCTTTTTCCTTGACTGTTGAGAAAGTATATGGGTACGTTCGAGTCAAGGACAACCTTCACATTTTTCTTTGGCTGTTGAGAACGTATATGGACACGTTCGATCCAAAGATAACCTTCGTCTTTGCCCCTAGCAGTTCGTACTTAGATACATACGAACCAAGGGAAGTTTTTTTTTTTTTTTTGTCATTGGCTGTTGAAAGTGTATATAAATACACTCGATCCAAAGATAAGCTTTATTTTCGCTCCAAGGCTTCGTAATTTTGACCATTGTATTTCCGTTTCCTGAGAGTAAAGATAAAAAGGGGTAGGGTACGTTCCTAGTAGCCCCATTACGGAAAAAAATAAATTAAAGGTTTAATATAGAACTTAACAAAGATATGTTTGCTGAGTTCGTATTTATTAGAACTGTCCAATGTTTGGGACTTAGTTCCTAAATGAACCTCATATTAAAAAACGACAGAGAGTAATGCAAGCTGAGGTAAAGAAGGTTTCCCAGATATTCAAAAACGACAGAGAATACTGCAAGCTGAGTAAAAGAAGGCGCCTGTTAAAGAAAACGACCCTCAATTCATAAATAACCTTAGGGATTTTACTCCAAAACTTTTGCTGAGATTCCTTCGAAAGTTAAGGTATTCAGATACAGAGAAGGTTTGCTCATGAGAAAGCAAATAAAAATAAAATAAGAGTTTTTTTGAACTTTGGAAAGCGTTTTTTTAAGGTGTTTCTTAACCACTTTTTGTAGATCCATAAGATTTCAAGCTTTTTGAGATTTATTACTCTAGAAACTTTTCCAAAGAAGAGATAAATCATCACTAGAAAGTGGGATCCACCTTTCTTAAACTTAGATCTGATCTTCTAATGAAGATCTGATAATAAAAAAATGATGAAATGGCAAAATAAACGAAAATCGAGAGCTTTTCGGTCCATCTTGTTTCTAACGCCAAACTGTGACTACTATTTTTCCCATAGTCTATGTAATATGAACAGCTCAGAGAATCCAATACTAAGTAGTATGGATACCTCAGTTGAACTGATACTGCTGAGTAAATAAAAGATACGTTCGAAATAAGATCTGCTCAGAAGATCATTTACTAAGTAAGTGAAGATATTTCGCAAGAGCAGATGCTAAGAAATCAAAGGTATGTCTGTAATATAGAGGCGAGTAAGCAAATAAGCTAAACAAAGAGATATCTCAGATATCTCAGATAACTCAGAAAACATAGATAACTCATAAAACAGAGATAACTCAGTAAGTAAATAGCTAAGTGAGAAGATAATGTAAGTGCAGCTAAGTTAACAAATCACATGAGAGATTACGTGGTTCGGTTAATTCTAACCTACGTCCACGGGTAAAGTTGGTAAGTTTATTGATGATCTTGGTACAAAAGGGTGGAAGAACTCCATTAAAGAGAGTATGAAGCTCTTAAAGTAAAGAGAAGGAAGTGTAGAGAGAGAGTTTTTTCCCTAATTTCTAACCAACCCAAATTTCCCCCTTGTCTTGAGATAAGGATCGGTATTTATAGTTCCACATGCATCATGTATATCTTTGATGTCTTCTGTTCTATCGAGATCCGATGGTCCTTGGTCAATCTGGTACCTTCGTTGGCCGCTCCCCGTCTCCAATCAGACAATGCCACCTTAGCTTCCTCACGTGCCATCGTAAACTGTGAAACCTCCATACAGGTTGTACCTATGTTGGCCGCATACCTTCGCCAGTCAGAGGATGCCACCTTTGCTTCCTCCGCGTGCCATCATGAATTGTGAAACCTCCGTACAAGTTGTACCTTCGTTGGCCGCGTACCTTCGCCAGTCAGAGGATTCCACGTACCCTGATCCCACGTGGTTGAAGACCACGCCTTCGCATTAAATATTGTACAGACTGCTCAGCTACCTCTGTCAAACAGACACACCCATGTTCCTATATTATTGCCTATTGCTTAACAATAAAGCACTCTTAGTAGTGATTTGGTGTTCTCCATTGTAACGTACTTTGCTACTCCTACCTTTAATAGTGCGCCACGCGTTGATGGAGATAACTTCATAACTAAGCATCCTAAGAAGAGATGTAATTTTTTTTATTTTTTTTGAAGGAACATGAGTAACACTCCCAATTTCATATATTAGATAATAAGATTGTATACATCAATCAAGTACATCCAAACTAAAAGACATGAACAAATACAAAAATATTAAATATATGTATTTTACTGAGGAAATCGATTTAGAGATGGTGTTTGAATACAAATTCCACCATTTGAAATTTTCTTCAATCTTCTTCAATGAAAGATATTTGTCTTCTTCATTAAGACTGGATGCTCCTATGGAAGAGTAATCTGCACTATGCATCGAAATCACGATCCAATCAGGTAGCCATGGATCTTCATAGACATGTAGATCTATGTCAAGCCATTGTAGATCGCCCTCGGAGATATAGTTGAAACGATTGATACAATCGATATAAACGCCTTCAAACATGCTATATGAAATAATGTGTGTTGTTGTAACATAATAAGTTGCTCCACCTTTAATATTGTGCCACATGACATAGTAGATTTTTGGTATCTACATTAAATGTTATGTTTTTTTTGATTTGTTTTTTTATCTTACGTTCTTTCCTACTTTAAACGCAATTGGGGAATGAACAATGAAGCAGGTGCCTTCTTGAAATTCTATTGTCGAATCATGTTAGTGAGTCATGGTGTGGGCAGATTTGATCTGGGTTGTTATATTTATTGTCGTTATATTTTTAATGATTATGTGGCGAGAGAAAGCTCTGCTATCTCCATTAGAGGAGCGAAACTATCCGTTTCCAATGCCTGGCATCCCATTCACTGAAGCATGCGAGTACATGAGAACCCCATAGTGACGTCACCTATCTCTAATATTAGCATTGTTTATATGTATTTTAAATTACTCAGGAAAGCCTCTCTCTAATATCAACGATTTTTATATGGGTTTTAAAAAACCTTTGGCAATAAACATTGTTAAATAACATCGGGACGGGAATGCCTGTTTCAAAGGCCTGCTCATTGTATAGCAAAGGTCTTCCCATGCTAAGTACAATGGTTACCCGCACATACTTAAGAGTCGTAGGGGCGTGCAGGCTTTTGAAACTAACATTTCTGTTCCTCGAATACTATCACTAGTTCTCAACGTAACCAATTTAGTACATGATATAAGTGATGTTCACTTTAAGGCCAGGTGGCATCACCTAGGGGTATCCACCAGGAAATGGGCACGCGTCAAAGAAATATGCATATTTGAAACTAATATCTCTGTTTTTAATGCAGCGAGAAACGCTCACATTCCACGGAACCAGGAATTAATATAAGCCTCCAAAATCCAACAACCTAGATTAGGTCGTGCATAAGGGTGCACACGGTACGGTTCGGCTCGGTTCTTGCCGAGGCCGAGTACCTGTACCTCCCTAACCTCGGTTCCTATTTTTTGGACCGGTACCTGTACCCCGTTCCTCGGTTCCGGTACCATTCGGGACAAGTACGGTACCAGGGACGGTTCCGGTACCGGTCGGTACTTTCTGTCAGAATTCCAGGCAGATTTTCAGTTCATGTTTTACTGAATGACTGGATACAGTTCATATTAAGCAGCTTAAGTACCTGTTTTACTAAGCAACAATATATTAAGCAATATCTCAAAGCACAGTAAGTAACAAGTAGCAATAATACTAGCAAAGCAAAGTGCCAAAGACCAAAGTCATGAAAACCTGAAAAAGTAACAAGTAGCAAAGCTGCAGTACACTACAGGCAGCAGAAGCACATAAACACACAAACAAACAATAGTCTTAACTCTTAACTCTTAAGTGTTACTGTCTTACCAACTAATAGCTGCAGTACACACTACATTGAAGAAAAGAAGAATTGAAGTGGTAGCAGTGGTGGTACTGGTGAAGTGGTTGTGGCAGTAGACTGGAAAGAATGTAAAGAGATCTATTCCATGGCAGCACTGGTGGTGGCATTATTGTTGATAGGACCCAGTAACTCTGCAAAAAAAAAGTAATAGCAGTTAGTTAGCCAGTTAGTAACTATTACTAAAAAATGTAACAAGGGAAAAAGATTGGAATGAATAAAATATGTTACCTTCTTCAACTTCAATATTGTCATCTGGTATGTAGTCACATAGAAGATCAAGTTGTATTGGGTTCCTTAGCCAGCTTTGTGTGCAAAGCAATGCCTCAACTGTCCTTGTAGATAAAGAGCTTCTACAAGGACTTAACACTCGCTTTCCTGTGCTAAAAGCAGATTCAGAGGCAACAGAAGACACAGGAATGGCTAGTATGTCCTTAGCTATATGTGCAAGTATCTTATACTTGTTACTGTTGGTCTTCCACCAACCCAATAAGTCAAACTCCTCATCATCACCATCTTCTCCTTCACCTTCTTCAAACTTGTCTATGAAATATCTATCCAACTCTGTTTTGCCCACATCATCATTTGGGTTGCTCTTATGCCTCTTACTCCTTGACATCAACTCTTTCATACGACTTGGCCCTGCCCCTGGTTTACTTAACACAGATTTGGCTTGTCCCTGCATAGAAGTACTTGACTCCTCCCCATGAACTGAATACACATCCTTATATTCTTCAAATAGAATCTTAAAATCCAATAATACACTCTTCATAACAAGTTCAACCTTTGAAGACTTCTTCCCATATAAACACTCAAGAGCAAATTCTAATCCTTTTTCTTTCTCTCTAGGATCCAACAACATGGCAAAAAAAGTTATAAAGTTCATCTTTGCATAATCACCCCAATATTTGTTATACTTCTTAAACATTTTGGCAGCCATAGTTGCAATAAAAGGATCTTCATCTACATTATCTCTAAACTCAACTAGTTGTTCATAAATGAGAACTAATTGCCATAAGAATGTATGTGTTGTTACCTTAGTTGAGGCTGAAAATGCAACAGTGGCATCAAAGAATACCTTCAAACATTTCACAAGGCCTCTGGCAAAGATCCAGTCCTCTTGACATGGAGCAGGTTTCTTCACTATTGCCTTCTTCTTCTTCTTTTGTGCCTTCTTCTTGCCTTTCACATCAAGTTCTTCTTCTTCTTCTTCACTAAAAACTTCTTCTTCTTCACCAACATTAACATCAATATCAAAATCATTAGCATTAGGTAGATCTTTCTCACTATCTTTAGGGAAATAAAACAACTTTTGATATTCCCTATCATACCTTTCTAACCTAATGAAAGCTCTTTCATACACTTGTGCAGCCTCTAGCATCAAGAATGTGCTGTTCCATCTAGTCTTAACATCTAATATCAATGCTATCTTAGACTCTATTCCAACTAAATTTGCACATTGCCTAAGCTTAGCCAACCTAGCTGGAGAACCCTTTATATACTTGACAACTGACCTGATTCTTGCAATTGATTTGTTGTAGACCCTTACAGCATCTTTTACAACAAGTGAAAGTACATGAGCTGCACACCTTACCTGAAAAGATGTAGATTGATACAAGTATTAGATTTTTATTCAAAGTAATAACTAACAAACACAATTCTAACTAGAAAGTAAAAATAAATAAATCATATACTTACATGCAAGTACTTAGCTCTCTCTTCTGCCCTTGTCATTGAAACAATACTAGTGGTCAGATAATCCATTGCAACCTTGTTGGCACTAGCATTATCCAAAGTGACAGAAAAAACATCTTTAAGCCCCCAATCTGACAAGCACTTCTCCAACATCTCACCAATATCAATTCCTTTGTGACCACTAACTTCAGAAAACATAAGAATTCTCTTTTCTAACTTCCAATGTTGATCAATAAAATGAACAGTTACACAAATATAGTTGAAATTATTTGGTGAAGTCCATGTGTCTGTTGTTAAACTAACCCTCTGCTTGCTTGACTTGAAGTAATTTCTCAACTTATCTTTCTCTTCTACATACATTTCTAATAAAGATCTGTAAACAGTCATTCTACTTGGTACATCAAATCTAGGCTCTAAGACATGCATCAGTCTCCTAAAGCCTTCACCCTCAACTGCTCTAAAGGACATCTCATCAATTATAATAAACTCAACAACTGCCCTTTTACATTTTTCTTGACTGAAAATAGTAGAGACTAACTGACCATCATGCTCACCTAGTTTTGAAGGTTTTACTGTCAGAGTTTGTTGTCCTTTTACCTTTGGCTTGTTAGGATTCTTCTTGCATCTGTTAAAGTGCTTCCACATTCCACTTGTACCATTCCTTCCAGTATGAGCCTTTATTGTCTTGTTGCTGTAGTTATAATCAGCTTCTTGAACATTTTTCCTAGTGAAATGTTTCCAAATATCAGATGTTGTCTTACTACCCATTTGAATAGAAGTAGCTTCAACATCTGTTGCTATTGTCTCTGGCTTTGCTGCTCCATCTGTTGGTTGGATAGAGGATCCAACAACTGTATCTGTAGCAGGTGTAGGTGTAGCAGCTGAAGTAGGTGTAGGAGTAGCTGTTGTATAAGCTTGACTTGATGCATCCATGATTGATCACTGAGAAATCACAAAATACATAAACATAAGTACACTGTACATACTACATAAACACAAACACAAACACAATGCACTAAGCCACTAATCAAAGTGAATTTCATACATATAATTTATAAAGTTAAATACTACAAATTGTTCATAAAGATTAAAGACATAAAACATCAAAGTTCAAAGTAAATACTAAATAGTAAAGCTGCAATACACATTACACTGCAGGCATTACACATAAACCACTAAGCCTAAGTTCTAAGCATTATGTGAGCTCTATTAGAATTAGGAACATTGGTGCATCTCTTTAAGTGCTTCCACAATGCAGATGTTCCATTTTTGCAGATGTGAGCCCTAAATGTCTTTCCACAGTAATTACAAGTGGCTTTTGCAACATTTCTCCTAGTGAAATGGCGCCATATAATGTTCTGAACCCTAGCTGGACTTGATGCATCCATGATTGATCACTGACAAACAATATATACACAAACATGATTTCAATTCACAAGCCACAATAACAACAACAACAACAACATGAAAGGACTAAGTAACATAACATAGGCAAACTCTAATTATATGCATTAATGGTAATGTGTGCATAGTTGGATAATATAACATGCCAAACTAATAAAAAGTGGCTTGAACTGATTACAAGCCTTCATGAATCATGATGGAAAAAAACAAGAAAAATCTTAATTACTGAAATCACAAAAGTTACAGATCAATTAGAAGCACAACAATCAATTTCAATATTCTCAAAATCAATAACAAACTAATAAAAAGTCCCAGAATCTGGTAAGATTTTTCATTCATTTTCCAACTTTTTTGGATTGCATGTTACAAAATCAAGCTCAAATTAAAAAAATTCAATTAACCCAGTAGTCCAAATCAAACGATTAAACAATAAACACTATAAGGATTAAGGTTTCAGTAAAATTGGAGAAGAAAAAAAACAAGAAAACTTACAAGACAAATTTTATTCTTCTTCTGGTTTGCTGGTTTTGCAAAAAGGATCCAGATAGTTCGAGATTTCAGGTACCCAACAGATAGATCGATCACTCCTCAGTCTAAATTTAACTGAACACACAAAAGGAAGAAAATTATCAAAATCAAAATCACAAAAAATATAGAAACACAACACCACAATCATAATCATAATCAAAATGAAAATCAAAGAAATTAGCTACCTGTTGTGGTGGTGGCGTGTTCTTATGAACACAGTGATGGAGGAGGAGGAGGAGAGCGTCGAAGAAGAAGAAGAACTGAAGAAGGAATTTTTTTTTTGATTTGATTCTGATTCTAAACCCTAACCTAATTTCTATATATACTACAAATCTACCACCGTCAGATTATATCTAAGATTCTAAATCTAACGTTCAATATTGATCGGTACAATCGGTACGGGCCGGTACGGGATATGCTTAGGGCCGAGTACCTGTACCTCCCTAGCCTCGGTTCCTATTTTTTGGACCGGTACCTGTACCCCGTTCCTCGGTTCGGTACAAAATCAGGTACGGTTCCACCGGTTCCGGTACGGTTCGGTTTTTCGGCTCGGTTCCTGTGCACCCTTAGTCGTGCACACACTATGATGTTCGCGCATGATCCAGCAAACCAACTTCAACTGAAAAAATTTCACCCTCTTGTTTATTGTCGGATCATGTGCGGACACCTGTATGCACGTTTGATCTGGATCGTCGGGTTTGCAACGCGTGTATTACCGTTATTAAATTGCTCAAGACAAAGTTTGTGGTTGAACTTCAAGGGGTGAGTATGTCAAATTGTCAATTCTAAATTCCTCCCTCTTCCCAATTATTTTTTTTTTATTTTTTTATTTTTTTTTTGGAAACAGGGGCAAAAAGCTCATAAATTTATTTATTAGACTACCTCATTAAAATTGAGGTTTGAAGGATTACATTGATCAATTACATCAATAAACAGAACAATACAGATAGTACAAGATTTACAATCGAAACTTAAAGAAACGAGATATGAAAATTGTATTAAACTTCTGCAGCCCTTTAAAAGATTGGAAATCCCTATAATGGTTTTAGACCATTTTGTTTCTTGATCATCAAAGATATCAAATGCTTCCATAAAAGGGAAGTAATATGCCCAAATTAATATCTTCAGAATCGATCTCCATATTTGACGAAGTAGATCGTTTTCATCAAGAACATGCTTGATTACAATGCATATCCAAATCCACCAAAAAAACCTAATTAGAAAATATGAAAACAAGTCCTGATAGTATTGTGAAACCATCAGACCGATCAGAAAACCATAAAAATTGTTTAGAAACAATATTTTGTATTGGGAAATAAATATATACAAGGAAACAGACTCGATCCGCCCGATAAATCTGAAAAATCAAACCAAAACCTGACGGATCAAGGATTTAAGTTTTGAAGAAAGTAGTTTTTTTTTCTTCTTCTTTGGTTCAGAGAGAAAAGGGGAGAGAAGAGAGAGAGTCTCTGTGCTCTTCTATTTTTTATGACGTTCACACCACATGTGTTGAACTATCTTGTTTGTTTTTTTATTTTTATTTTTTTTTCTCAATCAAATCCAATTAATTTTTGTCTTGGGATCAGAGGTAAAACTCCATCATCTCGATTAATGCCGCGCACGATGGATACCCACCACACACACATGAAACTACAGGGTTAGGTTTTTGAAACTTGCATTTCTGTTTTTGAAGTTTTTAGCAACAATTTTCTATGTAACCAATTTAGTAGCGGATGTAACTGTTACTAATTGTACGGAGAGGTGACATCACCAAGTGGCGTCCAAGTGCTTCCCATGTGTCAGTGATAAAAAAAAGAGAAGGTGTCGAAGAGATAAGAATATTTTAAAACGGAAATTTCCGTTCCTAATGCGGTGAACAAAGTTTTCGTTCGCCACATAATCAAGAATTGATATACGCATTCCAACTCTAATGACCCAAATTAGGTATTTTTTTAAAATAATCATATTGTGTCATTTTATTTTTGAAAACAAGGGCAATTCAGTAATTGTTTAGCCGTAAAGGGCAACAATACAAGACTCTAGATGTAGACCATTGCCGAAACAACGGCCAGCTAACCAACCTTTTATTAAATACTAATTGGACTACCCCAGAGTATACCATACAAACTTCTGCATTATAGGCAACTAAAGAAGCCTAATCAATTCATTCACACATCTAGCTCTCAATACAGATTCCGCTAAAAGAAGTGGAGATAGTATACATGTTTTACAATCAACACGAACATAAAATTAAAAGACCGCTAACTGAAGCAAACACAAAAATTAATCAGTGACCCATATTACATGCTAACCCGCGGTTTAGAGAGGAAAAACTGTAGTCACGATCTACATAACAACACTGTTTTGGGGGTAAAAACTGATTCTGTTGGAAATGGTAAATTTAGGTGTGTTGATGAGAAACGAATTCAAACCCCTAAACAAATGTACTGCACAGGAGTACTTTTAGATTCGAGAGATAAATATGTAAGACTCTGGCCGAAACCAAGAAATGGTCGTTCCAGATTCAATTTGGTCACAAAGTGAAGGAGAAGGGTTGATCTTAGTGAGGGAAGCGAAGAAGGTGTTTGAGATCAGAATGTTGAATTATGAAGGTATGGCTGTTTTATGACTTGTATCAGAATGTGGAACTGTCTTGTAGAATGTAAGCTATCAGTTCTCGGTGTTTTCTGGATACTTGTGTGATCACTTCTTCCTTTCGAAAATAGGTTGAAAAACCTATCTATACAAGTCATTGAGCGCACCCCTGATCTCGTAGGAAGTGGAGGAAGTTAAGTAGTGGAGAAGTGGGGTTGTGCAAAAGGTGGTGACCATCACATTTCCATTATGTGGGAAGACCGGTCACCCTTTCACCCACTACTCCCTCATTGCTGTTAACCGTCCGCCCTTTCCTGACACTTTCTCGTAATGGGCGCGTTGCACGCTGTAAACCGCCAGACCAATACCCCAGTGAGCATCCCCCAGTTTGTGACATGTTTGATGTCTCGAGTAAATGGGTCAAGTCGTGAGACTCGCCGCTAAAAGAAGCACATAGTGCTTTTAGGTCAAATAATAAATTTATTTGTGAAATCAATATTTATAAAACATTGCTTATAATCGATGTATATAAAGCATCACTTTTAAACAAGCAACTGAAAATAATCGATGTGCAGGAAACATCGTTGTTTTAGAGCTCGTTCAAATTAGTCGTGAATTGAACGTCTTAAAAAAGTAGCATGACCGGCCACCTTTGGGTGACCGTTTGAGAACCCTATGGGTGAGCTACCACTTGGTCGATCGCTCCCTGTGGAGGAGGGGTGGCCGGTGATCACGGCGTCCCTCTGTTGGCCATCTAGAATCCATCTAAACCGTCCGACCAAGCTAGCGAAGTTGGACGGACGAGATGATTTGCGGCAGTTATATGATGCCGTTGATTGTATTTTAGGGGTTGAAGCCGTGCGGCCACCCTACCATTGGGCCAAACGATTTGTGGCGTTTGCCACTGATTTGGACAGGCCGATTAGGTATACGCACAGATGGGTTGCTGGTGAGTGTGCAAGCATCTCGTTGGCCTCCTGAAATTAGATCTAGGCCGTCCGACTAGGCTGGCGAAGATGGACGGCCGTGATCGATTTGCGGCAGTTGTGTAAAACCGCTTATTCAATTTAGGGTTTTATAAGCGCATGATCGCCCTACTTTGGGCAAGCGGTTCGACGTGCTTCTGGATCACCGCATGTAATTCGATCAGCTGGGGATGGAGATGAGCCGCCGACGATCATGTTGGCGCCTCTTTGATCGTCTGAAACATGATCTAAGCCGTCCAACTTGGCTGGCTAAGTTTGACAGATGTGATGATTTTGAGACCGTTATGATCGGTCTAGCTTGTTTGAGCTTTTCTTTCGCAGCACGATCACCCTGTTTTTGGCTAGCGATTAGGGGTGCTGTGGGTGAACTAAAGGGATCCGATCGGCTGGGACGCTAGTGGGCCCGCCGGTGGACATTATGGAGGTTGCCTAGTTCCGCTAGGAAGAGGCTAATCTTGTTGAATTGTGTGGACAAATCGTGTGGCCGCGATTGCTCTTTAAGACTGACATGGACAGTCTATATTTTATTTAAGGAATTTAAGCATGTCGATCATGCTAACTTTTAATTAAAAAGCGCGTTGACACGAAAATCTCTTTATCAGAGAGTGGTGCAGCCTGTGCGAGTGTTTTCATGCAGATCTCAATACTGACACTTCGGGAGATTCGTGCTACTCCGCTGCGAATGAACATTAATCGTCATGTCATGCCAATATTGAGAGTTCAGCTGGGGAACATAGCATATGAAAATACTAGGCGGGCAATGCATTAGTGAATAATGCTGGTGGAAAATAATAGAATATTTGGGATTGTTGCTATATGCACCATTCTGAGTGAATTATATATATATATATATACAAATATATTGAATTGCTCAATACATCTGTGAGCGAAGAGGTTTATGCACTCATCAATTTTTAAATGGCTTTTGTTCCTTTGCAGGATGACAGCGCATTAAGTACAGGGTTTCACAATTTTAGCCCTGAACTGAAAACCACCATTAACATTAAGTCCCCTTCTTAGTACGTAACAATGACATTGTTGCGGGGTAAGCACTAGATGGTGAGATAAAGATAAAACTTATGGGGCAAAGTAGACAGATGTTACCGGGAGAGTGGTGTGATTTTATGTTGTTGTAAAAAGTGATAAGTAGAGTTCGTTCAACTCGGACTTGTGAAGACTCGATTCTAGACTTATATTCCGATTAAAATAGAAAATAAACAAAGATGATATCAATATTACGAGAGACTGGGACTTAGGATTCCACCAAACTTCACAATCAATTGGTTCATATGATGATTCATAACAATACTAGCTCTTTTATAGACTCTATTCCTTTGCCAAAAGTAGATTTTAAAAAGCATTAGATGTAAATCATAAGCATAGTTCATCAAAAGTTCTTAGACTAAGTATACACTATCAAACAAAATCACAAATAATCAATGAAAATCATAAATCGATTGAAAAGCAATGCAAAGAGTCATAAGAGTCAATTATAATTACCATCAATTGTGAAACATGGCTTCCTCCGTCATCCCAGTGTTGGGGTTTTGCTCATCACGCCGAAAACATGCTCAAAAGATAGAAACATGGCTTAAAAGGTGTTTTTATTGAATAAAAATAATAATACAGCGAATCTACAACGCTTTTCTGGAGTTACAGAAATCACCGATACAACTGAAGTGCTGTTAATAAACGATAAATTAGTTCTGTAGTTGAATATAAGACTGCTTCTGCGACGGTCCGGTGTGGGTCGAAGTTCTTCGTGTTCTTCAGCAGCAGCAGCAGCGGGTTTCCTGCAACTTTGATTTTTCGGCTCTGTGGTGTTCTAAACTTCCCCTAACTTTCGACACCCTTCTATATGACCCAAACAATCTATTTATATCAAAAATACCGATTAAATCTCTCCAGAATCTTCCAAAATCTCTTCCTTTCTCTTCACGGCAAAGTTGCGGCAATTTCTTGTTTTAGGATTTCCACGCGTTTATGAGCTTTTCTTTTGATTCTAAACTCTTCCTTAGATATATATCAAGCTTTGGGAAGGTTTATAGCACTTTAATCTCTCTAAAATTTCCTAAAATCGGTCACACACGTGACTTTCCATATTTTGCTGTTGAGATAAAAATCCGTCGATTGAGCCCAGTTTAATCGATTTCAACACCCATGTTAGATTCCTAGACCCATAAGGAGTCTACCCTATGAAAATAAGAGGTTTAATCGACCTCAAACTCCTCCAAATCACTACCACCAAAACTGCCAAAAACGTGTATTATTTTGGTTTTGGTTTCCCGCCAAAATTTAGAATTTGAACGTGAAGGGGTAAGGTTACCCCTTATCCAGTGGTCGCCCCTTATCCATTGCTGGAGTCCGCATAACACTCATCCATTGGTTTGCATTTATCAACTTTTCGAGCCAATTTCGCCGCAAAAGCTTATTTCTCCAAAAACACCTACAAAGAGATAAAATACCAAAATAAGTACAAAAATGGGTACTAACAATATACACAATAGAGATGAAAATAGACACATAAATGCGTCTATCAAATACCCCCAAACTTATTATTTGCTAGTCCCGAGCAAATCAAAACTACAAAATAAAATCCTAACTCACTGTCGCAGGCATCGTCGATTGCACTTAGCATGTGCAACAAGCCTTTAAACCCCTAGGTGGCCCTAGTGGCCGAGTTATAGTCTCGGGAGGGTTTACCAGAGGTGTACCCACAAAACCTTTACTCCAGACCCTAGTTATCTACGCATAACCTTGGAATGCACTAAAGAACCTCATTGGTTGGCTTACTTATTGATTACGGGAGGAAGTACCCTGATGCGAAATTCCAATTACTGTATATGAGTTTGCACTCAAGTATACTAAAATTCATATATAAGTGACAGAGTTCTACTCAGATAGTCGCACTATGGACATCAATATCCGGAATCAAACAAATCACATGGTAGATTAAGAAGATGGATATAGAAATAGATGGTTGCGAATGGACTTCAATGCCAAGTTGAACCTATGACCTAGTGGATTGAGATACTGGTCTGGACTAATACCAACACAACTGGCATATACAAGGGAACCAGTGGTTGACAATCCTAAATCTACATCAACACAGCTGGCATATACAAGGAAACCAGTGGTCGACTTTATAATAAACCTTTTTTTTTTTTTAACGACATGATTAAATCTTTTGGATCCAAGCGCATGCTTCTTGTCAGCAGATTATATGGTAATTCCCGTGGATCCTGCGTTCCAAGCTTGTTTAGGCGACGGAGACAGGGAGAACACACACATATTGCTATCCAAGTGTTAATATTTATTCCGATTGGTCTAATTGGTCTGGTCTTTTTTTTTTTTTTAGTAACTCAATCACCCTCTTTCAACCCAGCAAACATCAACATAAAAATTTGCAAAAACAAAAACAGAAGTAATAAGATGATTCTGAGATATGGTGAAACTATCATGTTATTTCTAACACCTGAGCTCTGTGCCTTTATGAATAGACTCTTATAGATGTTTCCATCTACTCAGATTGGTTCCTCAACTCCTACAACCAAGATGCTTCCATCCACTTAGATTGGTTAGTGCTATCCTTAATAGGCATAAATTTCTAGGCTCCGTAGTTTATAATGCAACTAAAAAGCTTCTCCCATACCCCCAAACTTAAACCTAACATTATCCTCAATGTTCTAAAGATAAAATTAAAAGCATGAACAAGGAGAAACTGTTACCATTTGAAGAAAAAGAGTTAAGGAAAGATATTACCGTGTTGCATGAACCATGGGTTACCTCCCAAGAAGTGCTAAGTTTAAAGTCTTCAGCCAGACTAAGAAAGGATTAGTCACCTCGAATCGTATAACAGTAGTCGGAATAACTGTGGGTCTTCAAAACCAAATAGAGCTGACCAAAGGAAACTGTAATAAACCAACGAAATGAACAAGACTAGCATACCCTTACCTAGTTTCCTGATTAAGAAATTTATATCTAATTGTGGTTCAGGTTCAGGTTCTATGAAAGGGTCTAAATTAAATATTTTCATTGGTTGCGTTTCTTCATAGGTGGGATCCGAATTATTAGGTCCTAGAGTCTGGAAAAACTTAGAAGCACATAATAATAACCTAAATAATTGAGGATCCTCTAAGTCAATCAGGTTTGACTTACATAATTGACCACAATGAGAGTAGTGGTCATTCTTAAGCAAATGTGTCGATTTTAATTTCCAAAAGCATTTAGGTTTAGTCTCACAACTTAATATTCGACACATTTGGAATATAAACGTTCCCACAGTTGGAAGAAAACTATTTGGTGGGAAAACAAAGTCAATCTGGGTATCATAGCCTGGGCAAACCACATCAGCCAGAGGATGGGTTTCTAACTTCTGAGCTTCTTCCTGGACATCATTAAGTTCGGGAAAACGAGTATGAAGGTAATCTTGTAAAATGGTCGAGGCACAGATATCAAGTCCCAAGTGAGGGATCTTTGTAAGAGCTAAAGGTAAGGCGCATGGAGAATGATAATCACCCCCAAACTTAGAGTTTTGGGTGTCTCTGGATAGAATAGCTATAATTTCCCTAATTTCTAGATCATCAGAATCCTGAAGATAGTCAATTGCTTCTTCTAGGTTATACTCAGGTGATGTATCCTCACTCAAATTTAAAAGCTCTACGAGTTCATCTTCTTTGTCTAAGACTATTGTTTCTAAGTCGCTAGACTCTAAAACAACATTTTCAGAATAAACCCATTCCTCTAATCCACTATCGGCTTCGTAATCAAAAGGAAAAACTACATCGTCTAAACCGGGGATATCTCTAGACAAATCCTCGTCCTTTTGAATAGGTGAATAATTATTAAAATTATTTGGATTTGAACTAGAAATAACATTATCATTATAAATCTCAATTGGAGTAACAAATTCCTGATCACTATGCCTACATATTTCAGATTCTTCATCAATACTATCCTCGTCATAATCATCATTGTAATAACATGAAAATGGTCGAACCTCATCTAAAATAGTGTTTCCAATGCTAACCTCGTCATCTTGATTATGCAAATAACTATCCTCATTTTCGAGGGTACTACTAGAAACACTGTATTGGAAATCAAGATTATTTCGAGCAAGTCTTTCGTTCGTCTCAGCCATTTGCTTGAGGGATTCCTCTATAGAGAATTCACTAAATGGTGCAGTTTGTCTATTCATTTCCAACACAAACCTATTTGTCTGTTCAGTTAACTGCTTAAGAGACTCTTCTAAAGATACGGAAGGATCATAATAAGGACTAGTTTTCAACAGTTTGATTGTATTGTCCAAAGACGAGGTACTAGCACTATAATAATCCTTATTTTCTTGCTCGTATGACCGGTGTGTGTGTGGATAGTAATTGGGCTCACCATGGTATGAACCATAACCTTCAAAAGGTTGGTGTTCCCAACCACTATTTACACTATGGTCGTAATATGAATAATGTCCATTTTGAAACTCAGTCGGATATTCATTGTATTGGCTATTGTAATACCAGTTCGACATTCTTAATTGCAAGGGAATTCTACACAATCACAAACAAGGATGACTCGACCAAATCAAACCTATAAAATCTAGCAAACAACAAGCATGATGGCTCCCTTAGATTGTTTCTAGACCAGCTTCTACTCTTCCAAGAGGCAACTGGGTACAATTTTAGCAAACCTCGTAGGATGATCTGAATAAAGTAAGTCGAAGAGAAGTAGGAGAAGCTCAGAGGAGCTTTGATACCCCCACCTCTTTGGCAACGCTTCCCTGGGTTACAAGGCGGCTCTAATCGACTTACAGTAATCTTCCTGAACTTTGAGTTAGGCTAACAAGATACCCAATACGATCCTTTTGAACGACTTTCCTATTAAGCTCGTTACCCTATCGGTCTCGTTCTAGTCAATATTTTAATGCTTAGGTTCGTGTTAGGTATCGTTTTCCTAAGTCGGGCAAGAAGAGAACGGTGATGAAATCCGAACCCTTATCTTGTATGGCCTGGCCTTGCCCTTTACTAGGAAATAAAAATACGTATTCAAAGCCTCAACATATATGCACCTTAAGGAAGACAATAAACCCGCTGACAGGGGATTCGCGGGTGTTTAGAAGCTTACCTCCCGTACCATACGGGGGAAGAACCGTTGTAGTCGACTCGAGCCACTGACTCCTGTGTCAATGTGCGAACCCGAGGGGCCGAGACAGTATCGTAACTGTCGTCCTTCCCTGTAAACAGTTTATATTTAATTTTAACCCTTCCTTAGGGTTTTAAAAATAATAATGTCCCAAAAATAAAGTTCAAAGTCCAAAAATAAAAGATTACAACAATAAAAAATAAAACCCTATTTACAATTTCTAAAAATAAAAAGTAATAAAATCTAAAAAAAAATAGAATAAAATAACTATATACAAAAATCTTCTTCTTCACTCCTTCGGACTCCTCTTTTCTTTCCTTTTTTGGCGATGCTTTCCTCTTATAACACTTTTTCCTTCCTTTTAGCTCCGCTCCAAATCTGAAAAAGAATCAAAAAATACCAAACGCGTAAAGAAGAACAAAAATGATAAAAATAAATCTAAAAACCCTAAAAACAAGTCCGCGTCGGCGGCGCCAAAAATTGGTGTGATTTTATGTTGTTGTAAAAAGTGATAAGTAGAGTTCGTTCAACTCGGACTTGTGAAGACTCGATTCTAGACTTATATTCTGATTAAAATAGAAAATAAACAAAGATGATATCAATATTACGAGAGACTGGGACTTAGGATTCCACCAAACTTCACAATCAATTGGTTCATACGATGATTCATAACAATACTAGCTCTTTTATAGACTCTATTCCTTTGCCAAAAGTAGATTTTATAAAGCATTAGATGTAAATCATAAGCATAGTGCATCAAAAGTTCTTAGACTGAGCAGAGTCCCCAGAAAGTGTGCAGCTTCTGACTAGGAGAGGGTCTCTGTGAACTCCCTCAGTGCCTAGTTGAAGTTCTCCCGCATCTATTTTCTCTTTGAAAATGCGCTTCAACTTGTTGCATTCATTGGTGGGATGATTGACGAACCTATGGTAACGACAATATTTGGGATTTGCCATCTCTTCCTCAGTTGGTGGGTGTCTGATAGGAGGTATTTTGATGGCATCATCCTGAATCTATGCTTCCATGAGCTCAATTACTTCCTCTATTGGTAACGGGAAGTTTGGAGCAGCATCTCCAGTTTCTTGTTGTTGCGTAGGCGCCTTAGTCGCGGCCTTCCGTGGTAGAGCTGCCTGATGCGCTGGTGCCGCACATTTGGGTTGTTGTTCCGCCGCTGGAGCTTTTCTCTTTCCTCCTTCACCCACTATACTTACAGAGGGTCCAGCATTGTATTGTTTGTTGGTGAGACGTCTGCTTCCTCGAGTCTCATGTGCATCTTCATTTTTGGCGGGTCTGGTCCTCTCCAGCAATGCCGATGCTGTTGTGGCCGAACGTTTAGCAGCTTCATGAAGTTCAGAAAATGTTTGGAAACATAGGTTCTCCAGTAAAGCGCGATAGACGGGTACCATGCCATTAATGCACGGCTCCACCAATTGATGCTCAGTTACATTTGGATCATGACAATCTAGCGTTTGAATCCTGAATCTCTTGACATAATCATTTGGATGTTTATTGTTTCGCTGAAACATCCTTCCCAAGTCTGATAAAGTGATTTGCTCAGACACAAAGAAATATTTCTTGTAGAAAGCGGTAACCATTTCATACCAATTGCCTATGCTGTTTGGTGCGATGTTGTTGTACCAGGTGTACGCCCTTCCAGTGAGTGATTTTGAGAAATCTTTCAGGTGGAGGACGTGGTTCTATTCATGCTCTCCTAGTGATTCCAAAAAACGAGAGATGTGTTCACGAGCGTTACCAGTACCATCGTAAAGGGAGAACTGGGGAGAAGAATATCCTCTTGGAAGGGGAACTCTTTGCAGGTCAGGAGGATAAGGAGGTTGATGTTGATGAATGATGGATGGATTTTCTCTTCCTCGATTCTGGAGAAGCCGTTCCAAGTCCTCTCGTGTGATAAAGTTGGACTATTGATTCCTTTCTGTTGGTCGTTCAGGAGCTACACGAACTTCTTCATGCATAAAGATATGCCTTGCTGAAGTACTCGCGCCGGGTGTCATGAAAGTGTTCCTTGTCTGCTCCATTTGGGGTCGACACGGTTTTGGTGGTAATCTTTCCGTTAGCTTCTTGAGAAAAGTGAGTACCTCTTTCTGAGTTGTATCCACGTCCGTCTGAGCTTTAGTAAGAATTTCCTGTCTCTCCATTAAATCGGCAATGGTAATAAGAGGTGGGTTTCCTATGGCTCCTCCAGTCTCTTGTCCTGATAGAGGAATGGTGGTAGCCCTAGTGATTGGAGGCGTCATGCTCGAAGAAATGTTAGGAGTAGCAGCGGCTCTGGCTCTGGTAATAGGAGGCGTAACGCAAGAGGGGATGCTTCCGGCGCGGCGGGTGTTAGTGCTAGAGGATGTAACACCATGCGATGCGTTGACTGTGTTGGAAGGCGGTACATTGGTGTTAACAGCAGGGATATTGGAACCATGAGTGTTATCAGCGCTAGTAGCATCAGGATTGGTAACTGACCCAGACCTAAGATTTACCATCTTGAATTTGAGAAAATTGAAATGAAATTGAAAATTGATCTTGCAACCAAGATATTAATCTCCCACTGTGGTCGCCAGTTGTTTTGGGGGTAAAAACTGATTCTGCTGGAAATGGTAAATTTGGGTGTATTGATGAGAAATGAATTCAAACCCCTAAACAAATGTACTGCACAGGAGTACTTTTAGATTCGAGAGATCAATCTGTAAGACTCTGGCCTAAACCAAGAAATGGCCGTTCCAGATTCAATTCGGTCAAAAAGTGAAGGAGAAGGGTTGATCTTAGGGAGGGAAGCGAAGAAGGTGTTTGAGATCAGAATGTTGAATTATGAAGGTATGTCTGTTTTATGACTTGTATCAAAATATGGAACTGGCTTGCAGAATGTAAGCTATCAGTTCTCGGTGTTTTCTGGATACTTGTGTGATCACTTCTTCCTTTCGAAAATAGGTTGAAAAACCTATCTATACAAGTCATTGAGCGCACCCCTGATCTCGTAGGAAGTGGAGGCAGTTAAGTAGTGGAGAAGTGGGGTTGTGCAAAAGGTGGTGACCATTACGTTTCCATTATGTGGGAAGACCGGTCACCCTTTCACCCACTACTCCCTCATTGTTGTTAACCGTCCGCCCTTTCCTGACACTTTCTCGTAATGGGCGCGTTGCACGCCGCACGCTGTAAACCGCCAAACCAATACCCCAGTTAGCATCCCCCAGTTTGTGACATGTTTGATGTCTCGAGTAAATGGGTCAAGTCGTGAGACTCGCCGCTAAAAGCAGCACATAGTGTTTTTAGGTCAAATAATAAACTTATTTGTGAAATCAATATTTATAAAACATTGCTTATAATCGATGTATATAAAGCATCGCTTTTAAACAAGCAGCTGAAAATAATCGATGTGCAGGAAACATCGTTGTTTTAGAGCTCGTTCAAATTAGTCGCGAATTGAACGTCTTAAAAAAGTAGCATGACTGGCCACCTTTGGGCGGTCGTTTGAGAATCCTATGGGTGAGATACCACTTCGTCGATCACTCCCTGTGGAGGAGGGGTGGCCGGTGATCACGACGTCACCCTGTTGGCCATCTAGAATCCAATCTAAACCGTCCGACCAAGCTAGCGAAGTTGGACGGACGAGATGATTTGCGGCAGTTGTATGTTGCCGTTGATTGTATTTTAGGGTTTGAAGCCATGCGTCCACCCTACCATTGGGCCAAACGATTTATGGCGTTTGCCACTGATTTGGACAGGCCGATTAGGTATACGCACAGATAGGTTGCTGGTGAGTGTGCAAATATCTCGTTGGCCTCCTGAAATTAGATCTAGGCCGTCTGACTAAGCTGGAGAAGATGGACGGCCGTGATCGATTTGTGGCAGTTGCGTAACGTCGCTTATTCAATTTAGGGTTTTATAAGCGCGCGATCGCCCTACTTTGGGCAAGCGGTTCGACGTGCTTCATGATCACCGAATGTAATTCGATCAGCTGGGGATTGAGATGAGCCGCCGGCGATCATGTTGGCGCCTCTTTTATCGTCTGAAACACGATCTAAGCCGTCCAACTTGGCTGGCTAAGTTTGACGGATAAGATGATTTTGAGACGGTTATGATCGGTCTAGCTCGTTTGAGCTTTTCTTTCGTAGCACGATCACCCTGTTTTTGGCTAGCGATCAGGGGTGCTGTGGGTGAACTAAAGGGATCCGATCGGCTGAGAAGCTAGTGGGCCCGCCGGTGGACATTATGGAGGTTGCCTAGTTCCGCTAGGAAGATGCTACGCTTGTTGAATTGTGTGGCCAAATCGTGTGGCCGCGATTGCTCTTTAAGACTGACATGGACAGTCTAGATTTTCCTTAAGGAATTTAAGCATGTCGATCGTGATAACTTTTAATTAAAAAGCGCGTTGACACGAAAATCTCTTTATCAGAGAGTGGTGCAGCCTGTGCGAGTGTTTTCATGCAGATCTCAATACTGACACTTCGGGAGATTCGTGCTACTCCGCTGCGAGTGAACATTAATCATCATGTCATGCCAATATTGAGAGTTTAGCTGGGGAACATAGCATGTGAAAATACTAGGCGGGCAATGCATTAGTGAATAATGCTGGTGGAAAATAATAGAATATTTGGGATTGTTGCTATATGCACCATTCTGAGTGAATTATATATATATATATACAAATATATTGAATTGCTCAATACATCTGTGAGCGAAGAGGTTTATGCACTCATCACTTTTTAAATGGCCTTTGTTCCTTTGCAGGATGATAGCACATTAAGTTCAGGGTTTCACAATTTTAGCCCTGAACTGAAAACTACCATCAACAAACACCAACAACCCTGTACACCACCAAAAGACCAACAAAAATGCACCACTAATGAACAGTCAATATCCCATCTTCTGAGACTCTAAGATCCACCACCATAACACCTCATGTCCATCGGCACCACGAGCAGGAACCATCCAAATCACAAACACCATCCCCACCACCCATATCACTAATATCCACCAACATTATCTCCACCAGCATTGTTTTTATTCAACTCGTTAATTGATTAGAAAGCTAAGAGCAACTCCAAAAAAGTATGGGTTTCAAGAAATTGTTACCACATAGGATTTTAGATACTCTAACAAAAAATAATAATCTCTCCACTCGTGGTTAGGAAAATAAAAAATGGGATTACTTATAAATGAAAATATGGATGTGAGTACTTGAGTCATTTTAATCTTTAAAAAGTATAAAAATATTATTTGTAGATCACATTAATAAAATCTAACTTATTTTATTTCCACCAAACATACATATCCAAACACCTTTAGAGATGTTTAAATTTATACTTAAGTTTTGGTGGCCCATACCAATAAAATTGTTTAAAATTATCTCCAAATAAGATATATATATAGAGGGAGCATCCGTGGACACTTTTAGATGGACATTATCATACATGATTTGCGCCATTTTCTCCGCAAAACTCAAACGACAATGAATTTGAATATAATATTTTGATGACGTGTTTCTAATATAAGATTCTACATTCCTACAAAAAATGAGCACAATTCGAAACGTATAACACCACTATCTACCCCTTTGAATATATCATCCGTTAAAAGTAACAATTTAAATTAAGATCGGTAGATGGTGAGGTTTGGTATCTCGAATTGTGCTCATTTTTGGTAGGAATGTAGAGTCTTATAAGAGGAACATATCATCAAAATATTATATTCAAATTCTCTGTCATCTAAGAGTGTCCATGGATCTTTCCTCATATATATATTAGAGCACCATTGGAGATACTCTAAGATATTGATAATTTATAATTTTATTCATAATCAACTTTCGAGTTTCATTCTTGGATTTAATATGAAAGAGAACGTAGGTTAATCTAGAAATGATACAAACCAATTTTTGATTTTCTTTGTTTGAGATAATAACTAGACAACAGATCACTAATGGAATTTTTTTATGTAACTTCGAACGCAGATTTTGCAAAATCAAACCATTGAATTCAAATAATAGTACAACATTACACTCCCACCATCATTTTTCTCTAGCTAGTGGTAGGTCAAAATGTACATAGGAAGGATCCACTCACATGGTTCTATTTACACTATCTCACGTTTTTTACGATATTTATCCTAATAAAATCTAAACCGTAACGAATTTGAATTTAATATTTTGTGGATACGTTCCTCTTACAAAACTTTACATACCTACCAAAAATGAGCATGTTCTGAAATACAAAACCTCACTATCTATCGATCTTAATTTCAACGGTTAAAAATCCGTCAATTTTTAATGACTAATTTTCAACGTATCAGATGGCGGTGTTCTACGTCTCGGGATATGATCATTTTTAGTAGAAACATAGATATTTGTTAGAGGAATTTATCCCTCAAATATCAGTTTCAAATCCATCACCGTTAAAATTTTATTAAGAACAATATTACTCAAATGTAAGAGTGTGAGGGGATCCTCCCTCAAATATACATGAACAAAATTTACTTAAAGATGATACGCTAGTGCCTGTGCTCATATGAATTTGTATCCTTGATAAAAAAAGCCTTTCGTTATGTGGTAAACAGTTGTACTTACCACTTACCCATACGAGAACCTAATGTTGCAAGAAAACTGACCTCTCTATGTCTGAAGCTTTGATGAATTACCTTCAATCTAACAAAAAAAATTTATAAGAGCAAAAAAAAAAAAAAACATAAATATATTAATAACTTATTAAGTTATAGAGTTATTTTCCATAGATTCTATGATGAAAGTTGGTGGTTAATTACACCACTCATACATAGGATTGACTCTGGCATATTTTGTTTTATCAGCTACTCTATTTGCATCTCTTTTAACATGAGAGTATTTCCAACTAGTAAAACTACTACGAAAATTACGACATTCCTGAACCTGACTATTTGTTGTCCAGCTTATTCTTCCAATTGCACCATTAATAGATGCTACTACATTCAGGTTATCTCCCTCCAGATGCAGGTTCTCAATTCCTTTCTGTTTATCCCAAGTTGCTACCTCCAGTGCAGCTAGTGCTTCTCCATATTCTTCATTTTCCTGAACAGATTGCAATCTTTTTGCTCCAATGAGTTGACCTGCATCATTCCTAAAAATTAGTCCAATTCCAATAGGTTGAGTCTTATCTATGAAACTAACATCAAAATTTTAGTTTTATGTCTGAACCATTTGGTGGATACCAAGTACCAATCTAATTGGTAGCCACCAAAACGATTTTTGAAATGACAGCAATAAATTTCTATTTCTAAAGTGAAATTTCTCACAGAGATAATAAATTCAGATGGTCTAAATTGGATTTTATCAAAAACAATTGAGCATCTAATCTTCCATATGTACTAAAGAAAACATCTGATAGGTCTCAACTTCTCCTGCATAATCTCATCATATAAATTGTTAGATTAAATGTATCTAACAACCGTTCATTAAAACTATTACGTCCTAGCACACCTGTAATATAATGATTCATTGTAAACCAGATTATGTGAGTAACAATACAGTTCGCAAATAAATGTTGCATGCTTTCATTTTCAGTGTTACATAGAGGATAAATATCATCAATGTTTGAACATACCTAACAATCTTATCCCTAGTAGGCAAACAATCCTGAATACATTTCCACAAGAAATGTAGAACTTTAGGAGGTAGTTGTACACTCCATAGTCTTTTCCATAGAAAACATGCATTAGTAGATGTGACATTATTTTGAAACTTATCTAGCAGAATATTGTAGGCAGACTTAATAGAAAAAATACCATTCCTATTACCTGCCTACCTAATTTGATCTTTACCTATACCAGGATTCCTTATTTTACTTATATGATTAACAATATCAGGAGTAAAGAGAGCATTGAGAGTACTCCAATTCCAGGTCTTGGTGCCACTATCAATAAGCTGATTAACTTTTTGATTGCTTGTAGAGGCCATACTAGGAACATGTTTACCTAAGGTATGAATCCAAATTTCCTTCCAGATATGTATGTCTTTACCATTAGCAGTCTCCCAAAAATGATTTTCTTAACTATAGATAGTCCTTTACAGACTCCTCTCCATATCCAACTACCATTTTCACTGACCTCATCAGAAAGAGGATTGCAGTTTGGAAACTACTTATGTTTCAAAATTTGAAACCAAAGAGCTTGATCATCCTGCAAAAGCCTCGATATATGCTAACTTAGTCAATAAAGAAAGATTGAAAATAACATATTGTCTTTTATTAAAGCCACTCTTATGTTTTGAATCAGCTACAAAAGTCAATTTCTTGAAATAAATACCCCTAGTATTATTATCTTTGTGCCAGAAGAATTTTCTCTGAATATAGTCCATTCTATCAGTTACTTTCTTTGGCATGGGAAAAACATACATTTGATGGGTAGCAAGAGATTCTAGAACAGTTTGACACAAGATAGTTCTGGCTAGTTGATTAAAATGCTTAGACTTCCATATGGATAATCTATCATCATACTTATCTAGCATACCGCTGAAAGACTCAGCTTTATTGGTTTGCAACAGAAGAGGGACTTCAAGTTACTTATCTTGAAGTCCCATTTTCTTGATATTTAGAATATTAGTGATAGCAGCTATATCATGGTTATAAGTTTTGGGGCTAAAGGATGGCCCAAACTTGTCAAAATTGATAGCTTGACCAGAAGCTTTACTAAAACTTTCAAGGATGCAGTTTAGGTGTCTTACCTCCTTGGGATTGGCTTTAGTGAAAATTAAGATGTCATCTGCAAAAACAGATGTGAGACATAGGGAGAAGATTGACTATTTATGGACACCTTAATGCCTTTAATAAGGTTATTGTCTTCATCTTGTATCGGAGCTCTAGAGAGCATATCCATGCATAATATAAAAATATATGGAGACAAGGGATCACCTTGTCTGAAACCTCTAGTTGGATGAAAAAGATTACCTGGAGACCCATTGAGCATGACAGAAATAGTGGCTGTAGAGACACATTGCATAATCATACAACAAAAATCATCATGAAATCCAAGACCCTTTAAGCAATCATTCAAAAAATTCATTCTAATCTATCATAAACTTTGCCCATGTCAAGCTTTATAGCCATTAATCTAGCAATTCACACCCAAGGAATTTTATTTGTTCCGAATGCTTGAACAACACCAGTGGAGTGTAAAATCAACTTAAAATACGCTTATTTTGACGCTAAAATATCATATTAAAACCTAAATATGACATCATTTATTATCTAGCAAGAAATCAGAAAAAACGGGTCTCTAATGATGTGTAAACTTTGATATTAATAATCACGAGACTTCACTTTTTGATCAAAAAAACACATGCATTTCGTTCCTACCACAAGGACCACTTGATGCTATCAGGAATCCTCCACACTAAACTTCCTAAAGCTAGTCTGAGTGCCTTCCTAAGTTCCAAGCATCTGCACCTACAACATAATATTCCCCTTCCAAGAAGAAAGGAAAAAAGATAATATTCCCCTTCCACCTAGCATCATCCACCGCTTATCATAATTGTCAAGTTTGCGCTAAATAGTAAAGCTCAAACTTGACAACTTGTTTTCAAAATAAGCTCAAACAGACTAGATGCATATATATGAATTGCATGGAGCTGATTAGCATTCGTAGTTCACAAATTTAAAATGTGTTAAATGTTGCGCTAAAATCCGCGGAAGCGATTTTTACAACTACACAATGGTACTCTAAATATTGCAAAGAACACAAACTAGAAACATAAACGAGACAAGAATTTAACGAGGTTGAATCCTTGGGAAAAATAAAAGATTTTATATATTATCGTTTAGGAGAAAACATATAAACCCTATAAGAATTTTTGATGTGTTTTCTAGGTTCTCTACTTGGCTATTTATATAGGTACATTACTTAGCCTACAAAACTAGGGTTTCCTAATGTTAACGTAATATTCTAGACTATTCTAGAATAGAGTAATATGCTATGTTAGGAATATAATTAGCTTTCCTTTTATGTCTTAGCTTCCCTTTTATGTCTCAGTTGTTTTGTATATATAAGCTATTGTGTAAGTTCGTTTATAATTCAATAAGATACAGAATTCTCCTTCACTAAAGATAACATGGTATCAGCTAGATGCCTTTGATGGGTCTACTTCAATGTTTTGTTCGCTTCCGTTGTTAGTGCAAGAGAAACGTGGTTAGCACAAGAGCAAGAATACTATCCAAGGGCAGGGAAATTTTCCTCTACAAGTTATTTTTTTATTCTTATTTTTGGTCTCCTTCTAATCCTTTTCCGTGGTCCTCGTAGTACTGCTTCTTGTTTTATCTTTAACTTAAAAAAAAGAAGGGGGACAGAAACAAAAGAGTAAAGCTGCGATATTTCTTCTTCTTCGTTATAAGCTAGGGTTCTTCATTCTGGTCAGTTGAATCTTATTTCTCAGCCGGCGTGAACTCCTATTGGTGTTGGTTACTAGTTAGTGGTACCCCTTTGTTTCAATTCTTCGTGTTGGTTCTCTAAGAGGTGATTTCTAAACCTAATTCTTTCAATTAATTTTTGTTCTGCAATCAAGATTTGCTTTCTTAAAGTTCCTTCTCTACACACATGGCTACTGAATGTGATGACTCTTTGCAGTCAATTAGTGTTCGATTGAACAAAAGTAATTATACATATTGGGCTTATGTTATAAAAAAAAATTGATTGGGAAGGATATGTGGGAATATGTAAGTGGTGACATTGTTGTTCCTGATAACAAAGATAAAGATTATGCTACACTATTGGCTACCTGGAATAAATGTAATGCTAAAATTATTACTTGGATTAATAATTCAGTTGATATGAATATTGGTATGCACTTAGCAAAATTTCCTACTTCTAAAGAGGTGTGGGATCACTTAGAGACACTGTTTTTACAATCTAATTTTGCTAAACGTTATCAATTAGAGTCTGATATTAGAACAACAAAACAAGGTGACAAGGATGTACAAGAATTTTATTCAATAATGAATGAGTATTGGGATCAATTTGCTCTTACTGAACCTGCTGATCTTCGAAAAGTTGCTTTGTATGTTAAATATCGTGAAGAGCAACGTCTTGTTCAATTCTGAATGGCTCTTCGTGATGATTTTGAAGCTCTAAGATGTCATATTTTGCATCGCAATCCATTACCTTCTGTGGATTCTGTTGTGAATGAGTTATTAGCCGAAGAAGTACGTTTCAAATCTCAAGCTAGCAGCAAAGGGATTCTTCCTCTTCCTACTGAAAGTGTACTAGCAGCACCCTCAAAGCCTTATTTTAGTTACCATAATAAACCACAAAGGAGTGTTAACGATGAAAGTAATTTCTGCAAGAAGAAAGGTCACTGGAAGGCTCAATGTCCGCTGATTTTGAAGAAACAACAGCAAGGGTCCTTTAACAAGCAATACCATACTGCCGCAGCTGTTATTCCTAGAAATGAGGATCAATCTTTGAAATCTCTTATTGAACAGTTGAAAAAGCTTTTGAATTCACAACAATCCAGTTCCTTCAACCCAACGACCTATTCTTTTGTAGGTTTGTCAACATATAATGTGTCAGGTATAAATTCTTCCATTTGGGTTTTTGATTCAGGTGCTTCGCACCATATGACTAAAGATTTCTCTTGTTTATCCTCCTTATCTCCTATTTCCTTTTCCCAAACTGTTGCGGCTGATGGTACAATCTTGCCTCTAGCCGGTAGTGGCTCTGTTAAAACTCCACAATTATCTCTCTCTGACGTATATTGCATTCCTAAATTAATTTCTGTTAGCCAACTATGTGACTTGGGTTATAATGTTTTCTTTTCTCCCACCTGTTGTCTTGTTCAGCATCCGCGGTCGAAGAGAGTGATTGGGATAGGCCGTAGAGAAGGGGGATTATACGCTTTAGTGGAGCTCCGTACTCCTGATGTTGCTGCTTCTACAGTCGACTTATCATCTTTTCATCTCACTGCGAACTCTAGTAATTTCTATTTATGGCATTCTCGTCTAGGTCATGTTTCTGCTTCTCGTCTTAAATTCTTAGTTTCTAAAGGCTCTCTTGGACAAATAAAACCACATGATATCTCAGATTGTAGTGGTTGTCAACTTGCAAAATTTTCAGCATTACCATTCAATAAAAGTATTTTTCTTTCTAGTAAACCTTTTGATTTAGTACACTATGATGTTTGGGGGGCATCTCACATTCCTACCAAAGGGGGCTCTAGGTATTATGTATGTTTTATTGATGATTACTCTCGTTATTGCTGGATTTTCCTTATGAAACATCGTTCTGAATATTTTGATATTTATCATGCCTTTCGTAATTTTGTGCGTACTCAATTTTCTGCTGTTATAAAATGTTTCCGCTGTGATTTGGGTGGTGAGTACAGAAAAGGCTCATTTCTTGATCTTCTTTCTTCTGATGGTACAATTTATCAATCTTCTTGTACTGACACACCATAACAAAATGGTGTGGCAGAACGAAAACATCGACATCTTCTTGAAACATCTCGATCTTTGTATTTATCCGCTCATGTTCCTGCAACGTATTGGGGGGAATCTGTTTTAACTGCCAATTATATTATTATTAATCGAATACCGACTTCTCTTACAGGTGGTGTTTTTCCTTTTGAAAAGTTATATGGTACTACTCCTGATTACTTTTCTCTTAAAGTGTTTGGTTGTGCTTGTTTCGTTCTCAAACCTCATAGAGAAAGAAACAAATTATCATCTAAGTCTGCTTTGTGTGTGTTTCTTGGGTATGGTGATGGTCAAAAGGGATACCGTTGTTATGACGTTACAAGTCAAAAGATGTATGTTTCTCGGCATGTTGTGTTTCTTGAACATATTCCTTTCTTTTCTATTGCTTCCCGTGCTAATGTTATTGAAAAATCCGACTTAGTAAAAATTGATCCCTTTGGTGATTTGGATACTTCATATAGCCCCACTTTTGTTCTTACTTCTATGGATACTTGCAGCGATGTACAGGATCCGGTTGAAGATATACCTTCTTCTTCGACTTCTTTTGTTCCTGAAGATATAGTTGCAGAAGCTCCTCCTCCCTCTTCTCCGGCTGCGACATCACCTCTCGAGACTGTTGATCAAACTACACCAAGGTATCCTCCACGTATTCGTAATCCCCCAAATAGGTTTGGTTACTCTCCTAGTGATTTTGGTCTTTCTTTTTACTCTTAAAAATTTTCTGCATTTCTTTCTTCTGTTCACTCTTTATCTGAGCCTACTTCCTACAAAGAGGCTATGTCTCAACCAGTATGGAAAAAAGCTACGGTTGTAGAGCTTGCTGCCTTGGACAAGGCAGGGACATGGGAAATGGTTACTCTACCTCCTGGAAAACACGCAGTAGGTTCCAAATGGGTGTACAAGATCAAAACTAAATTTGATAGATCAGTTGAACGATGCAAGGCGCGTCTCGTGGCAAAGGGATTACTCAAGAATATGGAAACGACTATGAAGAGACTTTGGCACCAGTGGCAAAAATGACATGTGTTCGTGCTCTTATTGTTGTAGCCTCTTTTAGGAATTGGAAGATATCTCAAATGGATGTGAAAAATGCTTTTCTCAATGGGGATCTTTCTGAAGAAGTCTATATGGTTCCCCCTCCTGGTGTACCTCATAAGTCTGGCGAGGTTTGCAAGCTTCGAAAAGCATTATACGGACTGAAACAAGCACCTCGTGCATGGTTTGACAAGTTCTCCACTACTATCACTTCTCTTGGTTTTCAGTCAAGTCCTTATGATTCAGCATTATTTGTTCGTAACAGTTCTACAGGTCGAATATTATTGCTTCTCTATGTCGATGATATGATTATTACAGGTGATGATTTAAATGGGATAGTTCGTCTAAAAGAACAGTTACACCAACAATTTGAGATGAAAGACTTAGGTCCGTTATGATATTTTCGCGATATCGAGGTTGCTTCATCTCCAAAAGGTTATCTTCTTTCACAATCTAAGTATGTTAGTGATATTCTTCAAAAGGCTCGCATTTCTGATACTGATCCTGTTGACACACCCCTTGAGATGAATGCTAGATATACTAATACCGATGGTGTTCTCTTAGATGACCCCACATTATATAGAACCATTGTTGGCAGCCTAGTTTACCTCATTATTACTCGACCTGATATTGCGGATGCAGTGCATATTGTTAGTCAGTTTGTTTCTTCACCTACTACTGTGCATTGGGCAGCTGTTATGCGTATTTTGAGATATCTCCGGGGAACTCAGTATCAGAGTTTGTTGTAACCTTCATCTTCTTCATCCAGTTTTACACTTCGAGGTTTTTCTGATGCTGGGTGGGCCGGTGATCATAGTGATCGCAAGTCTACTACCGGTTATTGTGTCTTTCTTGGTGATTCCTTAATTTCATGGAGGAGTAAAAAGCAATCCACTCCTGCTCGATCGTCATCTGAAGCCGAGTACCGCGCAATGGCAGATGCTACAGCTGAGATTATTTGGCTCCGTTGGTTGATTGGAGATATGGGTGTAGCTATATCTGAGCCAACACCTTTGTATTGTGATAATACAAGTGCGATACATATTGCCCATAATTCCGTGTACCACGAAAGGACTAAGCACATCGAAGTCGACTGCCACTTCATCCGTCGTCACTTGGTGCATGGTACTATAACATTTCCGTGGAAGGCATCAAAAATGCAGATCGCAGATTTCTTTACGAAGTCTCCGTCTACTCCCTGGTTTCAATTTCTTCTTGACAAACTCTCGATGATTAATGCAGTTCAGTCAACATCGTGAGTTTGAGAGGGGCTGTTAACGTAATATTCTAGACTATTCTAGAATAGAGTAATATGCTATGTTAGGAATATAATTAGCTTTCCTCTTATGTCTGAGCTTCCCTTTTATGTCTCAGTTGTTTTGTATATATAAGCTATTGTGTAAGTTCGTTTATAATTCAATAAGATACAGAAACACTTGACAGCATATTTAGTTAGCTCCACCAACCAATTGTTTCTGTCCCAGAAGAGAAATCTGAAAATGCAAGGCTACAATGTAAACCCATAAAGTTATACTACCAGACAACAAAGCCATTTCATTTTCCATGAACATAATCTTCAAATTAGACAAATAAAAGTATAAAACTGTAATGTGTAAACAATCTTCTGCACGTTCTTCAGCAAAATGACATTTCCAAACCAAAAAAAGTTCAATTTTTTTTTTTTGTATTCAGAAAAATTGTTTTCAACGCTACTAACGTTGCACTAATTTTGATGTTTTGAAATTACCTCCTAATCTGGCTCCCCTGGGGCACAAGCCTTGAAAACCTCTAGATGAGCAGCAGCATTAAAAAACACAACTCTTACATGGGCCTCCAGGAAGAAAGGGCAAAGATAACTCTCCCTTTCCATCCTAGAAGCATCCACTGGCTATCTTCATCTACAACAAAATCTTTGTGGTAGAATGATTTCACATTTTCTTTCGCCTTGTTCAATATATCCTTGTTCAGTGGGAGTTGCATGAACCCAGCCCTCACAGTCCTTAAATGCCATTGTTTATACGTCTCTGGCCTCTCAACCCTCTCTGACCCCTCGCATGCAATGACATTAAAAGCCGCCTTCCCAAGAAGATCTCTCTCGATGATTATTCTCCCAGGATGTTCGCGAGGGACATTAGTATCAACCAAATCGAACATAGAAGAAAACCGAAAGAGAGCCTCCCGGAACCGTGTAACGAAGTATGGGGAACTGTAGGCACCATTGGTAACCCCATGTATAAAAACATTAGGATTCATTCTCCTTACAAGGTTCAGAACAGCACTCCTTGGACTGTCCGATATCACAGTCTCGTCAAGTAATTTTCTAGCTTGATACACACAGTTGACAACAAGAATTTCATCTTTATAAATCTTGAGATCCTCCAGTTGAATGGTCTCCCATTTCTGAGCAATTGCATGGTACTCAAATGGGACACTGAATTCCTCTGCATAGTCTCTTAACCGGCGACCCGTTTCTTCAACTCTTTCAGCTGGGCGGAAACCAGGTTGAGGAAAATCTATCCCGGTAATCCGAAGTTTAGGAGGGCCACCTTTCCTTTTTGAAAGGCGCTGGATAAGGCCAGGCCATTGGAAACCATAGAGGATTCCAAAATCTACTATGTGAAGTATACTAGCATTTTCAGCCACATCATTTATTGTTTGATTTGAGAAGAAAGTTGATGCCTTCTTAAATGGGATTGCTGCCATAAAGAGGTGCTGACCTTTCAAGAAATCGGAAGCTGACGTTTTCTTGTGCAGAAGAGTTGTGTAAATCTGGCTCCCGGTTCCAGCCAAACGTGCCTCGAGACCATCAGTGAAGCAATGCGCTAACCTTTGTGAACCATTTCCGAAAGGGGAAGAATGTAGTCTTATCTGCTTCAGTAGTTCACTAGCAGTCGTACGATTATCAGCAGCAATGGCTTGCGCACAGCCAATAAGTAATTTCCGCAAATCCATCACATCCATTTCAGCGTTTTGTTTCTTACCACGAAACTTATCACCATAATGTCCCGTTGTTTGCCCATTCTGCTTCAAGTTCTTACTTGCTTCAATCTTCAAAGGATTCACGTAGAGTTGAATTTGCACTATCACATTCTCCTTCATCACCGAGCAATACCATATCAAACATTGCTTTTTGCACTGCTTCTTCGGAGAAGACAGCCAATTGCTTGTTACTCCTCCCTTGTTCAACTTCTATATCTTCCCTGTGCACATTCTTCTTTCCTCTCGGCCCAGTCATCGAAATCCTTCTTTCGTCGTTAAAAAAACCATTACGCTCAAGGTTAACAATCAGGTTATTATCATCTGGAAGAAATTTATTAGCTTCCTCAACACCTTTTCTAGAATTCCAAATCTGTTCACTCTCTAAATACACATCATGAACCTGAACCTTATCCACCAGTCCTCCAACTGAATTAAGACCATCTGAAACATTGAAATAAGCTTGAGGTGTTGCCTCGAAATTACGATCAATAGCGAAACTCCAGGCAGGAGAGAAAGATTCATACTCACTGATGAGTTCATCTGCAGTGCAACTAATTTCAATTGCATTTGGGGGTATAAGACAGTGATTTGTGTTACTACTGCTATTGTAGTGAGCAAAGTTGTCAGTATGAACTTCGGGGGTGTGATTAGGAGAAGAGGGATACCTTTGGCCTAGAATTTCATAAAAGGGTATTTCTGCTGCCTGAAGAGCTGAACATTCTTGAAACATGTTATTCTTCTTTTCGAAGTCTTCTTCCATTAGCATTTGGTTTATGTAGTTGAGAACCACATCTGAAAAATCATACTCTACAAAAGAAGTAGTATCTTCCTCCTGGCTTACATTTAAAGTAGCAACACTAGTACTAAAATTAGGATTTTGATCCATTGAATTTTTGTTTAAGTATTTACTGTAATTAGTCACTGATATGTAAACTACAAGAACACAACAGTAGAGATGAGAAGGTTTTACCTCTAACAGTTGGAAACAACTCTTTGAAAAAACAGACAACTGTTACGAATGTTGAGAACTCAATTCGATCCTCTCGTTTCTATAGGAACAGAGAGTTGAGCAGGTACGAGGTTAGACAATGTTGAAACCATGGTCAGATACATTTGAAAGAGTTTACTTTGGAATGGAAGAGGGACCCAGTTATAGATACATTATGTTTTTATATATAGCCGCTTAATTTGAATTCAACTAATGATCTCTCGTTATCATTATTCGATCAGTGCTGATATCATATACGCTGCACCAACCAACTGCCATGGTACAAGGGGAAAATGAAAATAAAATACAATCAAAACCAGGATTCTGTACAAGATACTCCACTGTGATATTTGTTTCTTTAGAGATATAAAAATCAACGTAAAAAAAACGGTGTTGTGCTTTCCCACTGCCGCATGGTTTTATTACAAGTTCTTTTTCAAAACCGTACAAAATTCTGGTCCAGCGGAATGTATCTTTTTTTGATTCAAGGTATCGCGCAGTGAATTCTGCTTTGCAATTAAATTGAAAGGTGTGTTTTTTGACTGGCATTTTCTTTTTTATCTGCGGTACTTCAGTATTGACTTTATAGTTTCTGAATTGCATTCCCATCATAAGAAACTTGCAAATGTAAGCACGTAAAGCCATACTACCAAAACAGAGAAGCTACTTCATTTATAATGAGTTCTTTTAAAATCTTCTCAGAAGGCATAACAATTTTCTGGAGGTTCTTCTTCGAAACTATGCTCCCTAGTCCCTAACAAACAAAATCTGTTGGTATAATAAAACCTTTTATGTGAGTAACTTTTCATTAGTTTACATTTCTACAGTGGGATGTTTTGAGATGGTGCATTTTTGTTATCGGTAAAACTGTGCCTTGTTTTTGACATAAGAGGAATAAAAATGGCCGAACAAAATAGTTTTTAGGAATCACTACTTAATCCGAAATAGATACCAGAAAAGGGAGGCAAACCTCAAATAAACCTCCTTCTTTATGAGCAGTAGTAGTGTAACAGAAGACAAGGGTCTTAAATCGGCCTCCAAGAAGAAAGTGCAAAGATAACTCTCCCCTTCCATCCTAGCAGCATCCACCTGCTATCTTCATCTACAACAAAATCCTTGTGGTAGTCTGCCGTCGCTTGTTCCTTGACCTTCTTCAAGATATCCTTGTTCACGGGGAGTTGCATGAACCCTGCATTTGTATTCCTTACCTTCCATTGCTTATAAGTCTCGGGCCTTTCAACCCTATTAGATCCCTCACATGCAATGATGTTCATAGCCTCCTTCCCAAGGAGATCTCTCTCGATGGTTATCCTCTCAATATTTTCACGGGGGATAATTGTTTCAAGCACATCAAACAAAGTAGAAAAATGAAATAGTGCCTCCCGGAACCGTGTAACAAAGAATGGGGAATTATATGTACCATTCAAGATTCCATGAATGAAAAGGTCAGGATTCATCTTCCTTATCAGGTTCAGAACAGCATCCCTTGGACTGTCCAATATCATACTCTCGTCCAGTAAGTTCCTAGCTCGAAACAGACAATTTGCAACTAGAAGTTCATCTTTCTTAATCTTGAGATCCTCCAGTTGAATGGTTTCCCATTTCTGAGCAATGGCATGGTACTCGAACGGGACATTGAGTTCTTTAGCATAATCACTTAATCGACGACCCGTTTCTTCAACTCTTTCAGCTGGACGAAAACCAGGTCTGGGTAATTCAATCCCAGTAATCCGAAGTTTTGGTGGGCCGCCTTTTCTCATCGAAAAGCGCTGAATCAGGCAAGGCCATTGGAAACCATAGAGGATACCGAAATCGACTATATGGAGACTAGTAGCATTTTCCGCAAGATCATTAATTGTTTGGTTGGCAAAGAAATTTGATATCTTCTTGAATGGGATTGCAGTCATAAAGAGCTGATAAGCTTTCAACATATCAGCAACTGATGATGGGCTCTTGTGCGGGAGGGTCGAGTATATCTGGCTCCCTGATCCAGCCAAACGTGCCTCGAGTCCGTCAGTAAAGCAATTAGCTAACCTTTGTAGACCATCTCCAGAAGGAGAAGAAAGTTGTCTAAGCTGTTTCAGCAGTTCACTGGCAGTCCTCCGATCATCAGTTGCAACAGCTTGTGCACATTGAATGAGTAGACTCCACAGATCCACCGTGCCTGTTTTGCTAGTTTGTTTCTTGCCATGTGATTTTCCACCATTTTGCTGCATGTTCTTGCTTGCTTCAACCTTCAAAGATTTACGAATAGTTGATTCCGCTTTCTCCTCATTTTCTCCATTTACCAATACCATATCGAACATTGCTGCCTCCATTGCTGCCAATTGCTTATAGTTCCTCCCTTCTTCCAAATTTCTATCTTCCCTGTGCACATTGTTCTTTCTTCTCGACGCATTTGTTGAAACATCTACCCCACCCTTCTTCTCCAACTCAACCACAACATCACTGGCTTCTTTACCTCGCTCATAACTTAAAAAATCATTACTCTTGAAATTAAGAATCGGGTTATTACCGTTCGGAAGAAATTTATTTGCTTCCTCGACACCTTTTCTGTACTGCCTCACGAGTTCACTCTCACAGTATAAATCAGGAACCTGAATCTTACCCACCGGCGACTCCACTAGTCCTCCTACAACTGAATTGAAGCCGGTGGAATGGTTGTAAGACAACTGAGGAGTCGATTGGCTACTGAGTTCACTCTCACAATACGCATCCGAAACCAGCTGAACCTTACCCTCCGACGGCTCCACTAGTCTTTCTACAACAGAACTGAAACCGTTTGAATGGTTGTGAGACAACTCAGAAGTCGCCTGAAAAGTATAATCATTCGGAAACCTTTGGGTATTAGACAACGATATGTACTCACCAAGTTCATCAATCCAATTAGTTTCAACAGCGTTATTGCAGCTATTGTAATGGGTGAAGTTCTCAACTTGAACTTCTGTGTTGCAATCAGAAGAAGTGGGGTACTTCTCGCCGAGGATTTCATAGAACGGTTTTTCTGCTGCTTGAAGAGCGGAAGAGTCTTGGATCAAGCAATTCCTCTCTTCAGCAGTGTCTTCCATGAGTATCTGATTTATGTACTTGAGAACCACATCAGAGAAATCAAATTCCCCAGTAGAATCTTCCTCTGGATCTATATTTAAAGATGTCGTATGACTACCAGTAATACTAATTATTTCCTCCATACCTATTATATATGCAGAATTTTCATTTTTTCCTGTACCACTATTTATTTGCTTGGAAATCATCATAATTCAATGTATGTCTCTAACATTGGGAATATAATTAAGGGTAAAATAAGAAAAAACATAGAAATTTATAAAATCAATAAAGTTTCTTAATCTAAGAGATTTTGCATAATCCGCCTATATATGTGGTACAGGGAGAGAGTATAGTGTTTTGATCCACAGTGAGGGTAGTCTCCATTAATCTGAATAAATGCATAATTTTTTGATCAGATCGAAATTGAATCAAAATCTAGAACCAACTTACACCCATATATGGGTTCAAACTTATACGAAATAAAACATCAATGGAAAACCAAAGTAAGTGATAAATAAGTTCATTAATTAATTTCTAGTGTTCAATAGTTTAAAACGGAAGCACAACGGACTAGTTTTAACGATCTAAGATTTTTTCTAGGAAAACTCTGAATCAGTACTAGCAGTAGAGGAACTTTAAAGACTTGGAGAAAAAACATACCTGGAGGCGGAAAGAGGAGCTTTTTACAAATACACACAACTGTTTTTAGTGAGAAACTTCTATTCAAAGCCTTTTTTTTCTCTTTCAGAATATGGAGCCTGGAGTGAAGGAAATGAACCTTCATTGAGTGATTAGCCATGTGGGGTTCCAAGTTTTTAAGAATCTCAAGTATAATGGAGTAGTAGTGGCAAATAATGAAAAAAGAATATATAGGGTGCACCAATTGTCAAATAGGAAAAATAAAAAAAAATAAAAAAAAATAAAAATCAATTATAGGTACAACGTATAAACAACCAAAGCAAAAAAATTGATTATAGAAAAGAAAAAGAAATCAAAATTTTATATTCCCTGCGTCCTAGTTTAGATGCCTAAATAAGGGATTCTTTTGTCCTAAATTACTTGTTAGATTTCAAAATTTTCCACTTTTTATCCTAATCTTCCACTTTTTTTTGTCCTAAATACTCCTTTCTATATCCTTTATTCTCTTGAGTTAAAGTTTATACTGGAAATTGTTTTGAGTTTTCTTTTGACACGATTTTTTTTTTTTTGAATTGCTCTAAATACTTCCCAATATCCGGTATAAAAACAAACAGTAGCAGCAAAGCAAATAAAGAACAAAAAACTAGATATCTAAAAACTAGGTACCTTAAATACCAGCCTAGGGAAATTGTGGGAAAAAAAGTTACTCTCTCTGCATTTCTTAATCTTTGTGCAAAATCCTATTTAGGCATCTAAAATAGGACGGAGGGAGTATAAGATGTGATCTAGCGTGATTACCAAGATAATACTTAAAATCAATGGAAAGTGTAAGGATAATATATATATTGTATTTGTAATAATGCCTCAATCTTTTTTATTGAAATGAACATCTTGAATTTTACATGTTTAAGTTGGTTTTGATTTGATTTTGTTTGTGTAGGAAAATGCCTCGATACCGATATTTTCTTTTTGTTTGGACTGAAATGGCACAACGGTTTTTCTGTTCATGGAGCCTCTTGTCTCTTGAATTAGGATTCTGTCCGCTTCACTTTGCAACCCATTGAGTGCCATTAGAAAGTTGTTGATATGAATGGAGCTGTCCGTTGCATTTTCGCTAAGCTTGTTGCATTGAATACTACAATTGAAATGACGAGGGTACCCAAGTACACCACAATCTTTTCGTTTCAACCTATAATTCCGACACCAAGTGTGATTGTCTATGGACAAAGTCGAGACAATACAACAACAAGGTATACACTTGATAATAGTTACGGTATGAAACCGATATACTATAGGATCACAATTAAGTATCTTGGATTAATGTACTAGTGTATTCACTTTTAATTATAATAAAACAATTATAATTGCGGAATGTAAAAGTAAATCAAACAACAAGATTTTGTTAACGAAGAAACCGCAAATGCAGAAAAATCCCGGGACTTAGCCCAGTTTTAAATACTCTCATAATTAAGCCCCAATACAAAGAACAAAGCCAACTTCGTATAGTTGAGACAAAGTAATCTACCCCTAGTTACTCAGTTCCCTCAGTATCCCTACGCCTACAACCGTCTGGCCAACACACGTGAATCCCAAGATACAAATCACTACCTTGAGTTGTTTTACCAATGTAAAGTCTTAAGGACTCAAGTCCTTTTGATCGTATTCCAAAGAGTAAAGGAATAAAGTTGTTTGGTAACTCATCTATCAATCTTTAAGAAAAGATATGTTGAGTTTTGTCGGGTAAGATCCATCAAGATCCGAAATAATCAGATCTAGATTCACAACTATCAGATTCAGATATTAAAGAGTACCACGAAATGATAGTTGACGATCTATACGACTACTTGATCAAATCTACCAAAGATAAATTAGATCTTAGTCGGATCCCAGCCAATCAAGATGTGTGCCTAAATATCACAAGATGTGAAACCAATCAGAAAAATCTTCTTGTCTTCAAATGTTCTATTGTCTTCAATTGTACCTGCACACCACAAACTTGATTCCACGTATGATCGATCACGCACATAACGGAGTCTGTTAACAATGGATGATCACAAGTTATCTTCAGATCAAAAAACAGTTCTGAAAATCCCGTCGATACTTTATCTAGTTTGAATGACCTTATGTCAGAAGAGAATGATCTCAAGAATAATCAAACTAGGTGCAATAAAAGTTTCAACAACTGTTAGTCAATCAAATCAATAATCGAAAACTAAATAACAATGCTATTTTCTAGTTTCCCACCAACGGTACTTGCTAGAGCTTCTTGATCCCAAAGAAAAAGAAGTCTTTAAATGAGTGGACGTAGGAGATTTCGCCTAATTATGGTACTTTCCTCTCTGGTATAGTATTACAAGTAATACTAGTAGTCGGCTCCGCCGAAAACAATAAAGTTTTCCTGGCTAAGGATAGTTTTTAAGAAGAACAAACTTCTCTATTTATAGACCACGGTTGTTTGGACAACTAGGAAATTCCAAAACCGAAAGATTCTCAAGATATGCAATAAAGTACCTAATTTCAGTTTTCATATTTCCAACTAATATCAACCTGTAATTCCGAAATTCCTCTTTAGAAAATATCTAATATTAGTTAAGCACTTAACTAATATAGTTTTTCTAGAGATATGTTTTGATTGCTGGAAAATCAAAAACATATAATTCGAAAATCTTAATTAAACAATTCTCAATATTTCAGTTTGGGATCACCTTGAGTATCAAGGAATATCTTTGAATAATCAATGATAAGAATTATGTACATTTTTAATTATGTCGATATCTAGAGCTTTGCTATCTAGCAAACCCTAATTCAAAACCACACAAAACCGTAAAGTGATATGTGAATGTTGAAAATTCATAAAAACGACATCAACATAATCTATGTATTTGGTTACTTGATTATGAGTGGGATGAAGGTGTGATTTCATCCTAGGAAACTATGTATATTACATTGGTTTAAGGATGTAGATGTATGAACTTGTTTCATAATCAAAAAGGAAGAGTGTGTTGGTCCGGTTGTTTAGTGAATATCATTCGGATAACCAATACTAGATGACAAGGTAGAACCTATCTTGACTTATGTTGAGAATCAAGGTATAATAGGTCATAGCTTATAGTGTGTAGCAAGGTGTAACCGGTCACAAGATTATTTGGAAAGGAAGGTGTAATAGGTCACAAGCTACATTGGAAAGTAAGGTGTAATCGGTCACAAGCTGAATTGGGAAGCAAGTTGTAACCGATTACAAGCTACTTTAGGAAGTAAGGTGTAACCGATCACAAGCTACATTAGGGAGCATGGTGTAACCGGTCACAACCTATCTTGGGGAGCATGGTATAATCAATCACAACTTACATTGTGAGTTATGGTATAATCGGTCCCAAGAGCAAAACCGAGTTTCCAAAGTTCGCACATTTTCTTCATGATTGTGTGTGAATTAGGAATTAGGGTTTTCTAAGAGAAACTTCTAGATGTCGACATTATTTGAACATGTACATAACTTATATCATTAATTGTTCAAAGATATTTCTTGATGCTCAAGGTGATCCCGAACCGAAATATTAAAAAGCATTTAATAATGATTTTCATAATATATGTTTTGATTACCAGCAATTAAAGCATATCCTCTTAAAAAGGTTTATTAATTAATGCGCTAAACTGAAAATAGAAAATTTCTAAGAGAGATTTCGGAAATATGGTTTGGCATTTAATTAGAAATAGGAAAACCGAAATTAGGTACTTTAATGAATATCTTGAGAATATTTTTGGTTTTGGGATTTCCTTGTTGTCCAAACAACCTTGGCCTATAAATACTTGAGTTTGCATTTCTTGAAAACTATCCTAAGATCCAGGCAAACTTTATTCCTGTTGTTTCTGGTAGAGCCGTCTATCCGGAGAGGAAATAACCCTAATTAGGCGAAATCTCTTACGACCGCTCATTTAAAGACTTCTATGGGATCAAGAAGCTCTATGAGTACCGTTGGTGGGAAACTAGATAATTGCATTGTTATTTTAGTTTTCGATTATTGATTTGATTGACTAACGGTTGTTGAAGCTTTGATTGCACCTAGTTTGATTATTCTTGAGAGCCTTCTCTTCTGACATAAGGGTCACTCCAACTAGATCAAAGTATCGACGGAATATTTAGAACCGTTTGCGGATCTAAATACATCTTGTGATAATCTATTGTTAACAGACTCCGTTCTCTGTGTGATTGATCACAATAGGATTCAAGTTTGTGTTGTGCAGGTTATTGAGAAGGAAATTGAAGATTTGAAGACAAATAAGATTTTCTTATTAGTTTTCATATCTTGTGAATTTTGTGCACTCGGCTGGGATCCAAGTATATTCGTATTTATCTTTGATAGGATTGATTGTCTAGTTGTGTAAGATCGACATCACTTTATAGTTACTCTTTGAGTTCTATATTGATTGATTGCGAATCTGGAAATTGGTTATTTCGGTAATCAAGTTTGGATTGATCTAACCAGACAAAGGATTTTATTAGTTTAAACGTAAGCGCCTTTGTTTACAACTCAAACATATCTTTCACCAAAGATTGAATAGAGTGGTCACCAAACAGATTCATTCCTTTGTTGTTTTGAATACGATTTAAAGGAGTGGTGATTCACGTGCGTGACTCTAGAAGTCGAAGGCGCAGGGATACTGAGGAAACTAAGTAGCTAGGGGTAGTATACTTGGTCTCAACTATACGAAGTTGGCATTAGATTTTGTATAGCGGCTTAATTCTGAGAGTATTCAAAACAGTATTAGGTCCCAGGGTTTTTCTGCATTTGCGGTTTCCTCGTTAACAAAATCTTGCTGTGTCATTTATTTTATTTCCGCATTATAATTGTCTTATTATAATAAAGTAAATTACACTTGTACGTTAATCCGAATTACTTGACATTGATCCTAATAGTCAATCAGTTTTATTACCGTAACTATTATAAAGTAAATATCTTGTTGTTGTATTGTCTCAACCTCATCCATAGACAATCAAACAAGTTATATGACTTATAAGTTGATATTAGAAAGATTGTGGTGTATTTGGGTACCCTCGTCTTATCAATTGGTATCAGAGCAGGCAAACACGCAAAGATCTAACAATCTGTGTTTGGTGTGATCCAACCTATAATACTTGAATATATGGATGATTCAGTTAACATATTACAAGATTGCGAATGCTCAAAAGTTGAGAATGTTACTACATTGTTAACTCATGATTCAGGAGTTAAGGCGATCAATAGTACATTCGTGTCCAACTATGATGTCAAATAAGATGCTGAAAAAGAGTTAATGAAACCCATAAAGCATAGTAGATCTCTGTCTTTTAAAATATTGATACTAAAGACGGAATCTAATCTTCTTAGACAAAGATAAAAAGACATGCAACTAAATATTCTAGCCAAAGAGAATATGGATCTCTCTGTCAAAGTACAAGCTCTTAACAAAACACTTACTCAAGAACAAGGGGTTCAATCTAAGACTCTGACTAATGATTCTGTTTTAATCTCTTCAGATAAAGAAACCAAAAGTCCTTGCTCGACTTTTATAGATCGTGATGACAAGACTTGTTTGATCATATCTGAAACAGATCATGATGATGAAGGTAGTCTGCCTAACTACATCAATTCGGAAGAGAATAACAAACCTCCTTCTACAACTACTAATGATCGAACGAAATCTAGTTCAAAGGAAACTTTGAATCGGTTCCGTGAAAAGATCATAAGGAATATAACTTTCAGTCACTTGACAAGAAACTTGTGCTTCTACAAAATACTCTTGTAAAAGTGTTAAAATAAGTATCATGTCTTAAAAAAACTGAAAGATCGTTCCTCGGTAGAAAGACAGAATATACCCCAAACTGATAAAATCAACTCAAATTGTTCAGACGAAAGAGTTGATAATCACTTATGGAAAAAGGTCCCACCTCACTCATGTCGAAACAGTCCTAGTTCACATGAAGGTAGTTTACCTACCGAAAGTTTCCAGAAGAAAGGGAATGAGATAATTTCTGCTAAGAAAAACAATCAGAAATGGATTCGGGAATATCCTACAACTGTTTCTGACAATCAAATTGATGTACATGATAATGAAATCCTTAGAATGAGAAGATCATATGAAAATATCATTAACAGAATTAAAAGAGATTTATCTAACTCTGAAGATTCTCACATCAGTTCATTTTTCCTCATGACCAAACTTATATCACGAGGAAAGATCAAATTCTTAGGAGAAAATACATTTGGCAGAAATATCCAAAGAGAAACATGAACAATGGTTGTGATACTCGTTGTAAGCATGTTAAGGCTTACTCCGATACAACTTAGTTGTATGGAGATTGTGCACCCTCATCCAAATACTGTGCTCATATTTTTCAGAATGAGGAAGCACATGAAATGAGAGCACATCGATTGTGTTTGTAAATATCAGAAAAATTTGTGACAAAAAATGGGTAGCTGCGAATCCATATTGTCAAAAAAAAAAAAAAAGGGTTCAATTCAACACTGGTTTTCGGTAATTAAGGTTTAATTAAAAATTTTGGATTTTAATATTATCCTATAATCTTCCTAACATAAGGGTTTCAGACAATATCTTATGGAAAGAAAATATATACATTGTATATTTTATGGGAATTTCTTTGGTACTTTCGGTCCGAAGGTTATTTTCTTCTAAGAAAATTCCCTCTTGCTTGTATTGAAAAACCTTGATTAATTTCTATTTAAATCTTTGAGCATGCCTCCAATAACTCGCAGTATTACAAACGATAATAAAAAGGAAGCTCTTAAAGTTGAAAATTGTCTGGGAATCAATACAGAAAGGAAGAAGAAGATCATCTCAAAAGTCATGTCTGATTATGAGTCTGATAGTTCTACTGGATCCCACGATGAGTCATGTCTTCTGGACTTCAACTTTCAAGATCCAAAAGAAACCAAGTGTATACCTACTGATAGTATGGTAAACTTCATCAATGGTTTTGAAGAACTACGAACCAATCTCATTATAACGGTTCGAAATCAAGATTGGCTAAAGGATTGAACTGAAGAGACAATATGTGATCTTGCATACATGAAGGAACAAGTTTAAAAACTTGAAAAAAAAGATATGGTTGCTAAAAAGTATCTCGAGACATGTTTCAAGAGTTTGAACACTGAAGAAACCTCGGTGAACAATCAGAGCACCTCTAAGGATTAAGTCATATGATGTAATACTTAATCCAAGGAATAGACTATTCATATTGTCGATTTATTTCAATATTTTGTATAAGGTCTATTTGAATAAAACTATCAAATATATGAATGAATAAATTTATTTTATAATCTTTGTTTCATTATTTGATAGTTCCGATTGCATAGCCTGTGTGAATGGTTATATTTTGATGTTATTGCTTTCGGTTTATGAGATGTTAGTTTCGGTTTTTATTAACCTAATTTTCGATCTCATAGTGTGTTATCCCTTATGGTTTTTGTGGCTTTTTGATTTAAATCGGGATTAAATTCTATCCTTTTTAGGTAGGCTGTATCAAAAGATCATAAGGTGATACGATTAAAACTCATGTGTGAAAAGTCACAATGATGTTGATATCAATTTGTATTTACATAAGTTATGTTTAGCATAACATATGAGTTTTGGGTTTAAACTTTTGCAATTGGCACGCATTAGTTAAAACCTATTCAAGCTTTCTCTGGTAAAGGTTGCTTTTGTTGTTGTTCTTTTGTTCTTGCGAGAAGATGACAACAAGCAGGGGGATAGTTCTTATCGAACTTGCACTTAAATGATATATCTTTCTGGGGAGAAGTGGTTGTGGAAATCAAGGTAACGATTTTTATTGTTAGTTAATCGTTTTTCCTGTTTAAGAAAAGCTTGATTTTATTGCATATATTTTGCTTTTGCTTAACAAAATTTCGGTACAATCGATATTTTCCGTTATATTATATGGATTAATTATTGTGATTCAATTGTTTATGGTTAAGAAAAACTGCGTCAATTCTATTGACTTAATGATTTGGTATCTAATTTATTGTTTGGTATCAATTGTTTTTGCTTAACGAAATTCGGTGCAATTGTTGTGCTTACATTGGATTATATTTGTGTCAATTGCTTCCGGTTGAGAAAAACTATGACAAGTCAATGATTTGATTTGTTTCTATTGTTTTTGCTTAACTAAAATTATGGGATCATTTGTTTAGTCCAATTGAATCCGGATAAGAGAAACTAAGTTAATTATGATCTTAGTTAGACTTATCAAATTGGAGGATTCGGTTATTCTAGTCGAATCGAATGCCTTGACAAGAAAAACTAGTTAACTAACCTAGTGTTTGTCTTGTCTAAATAGAGGTTTAAGTTATTTTATGAAATAATTAGAGCCTGGTGAGAGAAATGGAGTTAATTATGATCTCTATTTGTGTCTTATCGGAACAAGCGATTGTACATATAAAAAGACGAGGGTACCCAAATACACCACAATCTTTAATTTATCCACCTATAAGTCCTCTTACCGAAAGTGATTGTCTATGGACAAAGTCGAGACAATACGACAAATCGGTATTCACACTTTGTGTGATCGTCTATGGATACGAGATCGAGACAATACAACAATCAAAGTGTGATTACTTGATAATAGGTTCGGACTTAACCAAACTCTATAGGATCACTATCAAGTAATACGGAGTTAACGTTTGTGTAATTTACTTTAAATTATAATAACAACAATTATAATTGCGGAAAGGAAAAGTAAATGACACAGCAAGATTTTGTTAACGAGGAAACCGCAAATGCAGAAAACCCCGGGACCTAGTCCAAAATTGAATACTCTCACAATTAAGCCGCTATACAAAATCTAAACTAACATCGTATAGTTGAGACCAAGCAACTACCCCTAGTTCAATTAGTTTCTTCAGTATCCCTGCGCTTCCGACATTCAATAAGTGCACACACTGGAACAATTCCTTTGGATCGTATTCCAAACATTAAAGGAACAACAAATCTGTTTGGTAACAACTCTCTTGATTCTTTCAGATTAAGATATCTCAAGTCATATGCAAAGGCTCTTCCGTTTAACAAATAAACTCCTTTGCCTGGTCAGATCAATCTATCCAACAACTACCGAAGTAGCAGAGTTGAGATTTGCAATCAATCAATATAGATTCCAAAAAGAAACTATAAGGTGATGCCGATCTTACACAACTAATCAATCAAATAAATCCGATTCTAGTTGGATCCCAGCCGATCAAGGTTTGTGCACACCCAAAGATATAAAAACCAAATAAGAAATCTTCTTAAATCTTCAATAAACACCTGCACAACACCACTTGAATCTCTTGTGATCAATCACTCACAGAACGGAGTCTGTTAATAATGGATTATCACAAGATGTCTTTAGATATACAAAAAGTTCTAAAGATCCCGTCGACACTTCTATCTAGTTTGAGTGAATCTTATATCAGAAGAGAAGATTCTCAAGAATAAACAAAATAGGTGCAATCAAAGTTCAACAACCGTTAGTCAATCAAATCAATCGAAAACTAAAATAAACTGCAATTATCTAGCTTCCCACCAACGGTACTCGTAGATCTTCTTGATCCCACAGAAGTCTTTAAACGAGCGGTCATAAGAGATTTTGCCTAATTAGGGTACTTTCCTCTCCGAATAAACGGCTCCACCAGAAACAACAAAAAGATAAAGTTTTCCTTGCTCTTAGGATATTTTGCTAGAAATGCAAACTTGGGTATTTATAGACCAAGGATGTTTGGACACCGAGGAATTTCCAAAACCGAATATTCTCAAGATATGCAATAAATGCCCAAATCGGTTTTCATAATTCCTGGAAATGCTCTGTCCAATATTTTTCCGAAATCTCTCAATAGAAAATATCCAATTAGTAAATGCACATTACCAATTTTTATTTTCTAGAGATATGCATTTAATTGCTGGTAATTAAAGCATATAAAACTAACAACCTTAATTAAAAGATTCTTAATTTATTTCGGACCGGGATCTCCTTGAGTAATTAAGGAATATCTTTGAATAATAAAAGATAAGAGTTACTGATCATGTTCAAAGTATGCTGACATCTTTTCTTTGTAAATCCGCTTTCATATTTACAATCTTGGAATCAATTATACCACACTTCCAAACAAGTTTAGAATTGGTTCATCTGTATTCCAAGCCAACTATGTGATTGATCAATTATCAAATAACTAATCATGGGTTTACGGTTTTACCAAACACAAGGATCGGTTCTACCTCAATATGGTTACTAGGACCGGTTACATCAGTTACCAGGATCGGTTACATCAATTACCTTGACCGGTTACCATATACTCATGGTATTACTTGTGATCGATTACACAAGTCACTAGGATCGGTTACACCAATTACTAGGACCGGTTACACCAATTACAAGGATCGATTACACAACTCTTTTGTGATCGGTCACACCAATTACTAGGATCGGTCACACCAATTACAAATATCGATCATACCATCTCAGGTGATTACTTAGGATTGGTTACACTAATAAAAGGCATAACAATTCATAAGTCAGGCACTGTGATTAGTTATACCAAGATACATAACAGGTTATGATCGGTTCTACTAACTCACACATATTGGTAATCCAAAGATATGCAATGAATAACAATACCAATAAGCCGAGCGATTTCCCTTTCGATTCATAAAACAAGTTCATGAATGTACTTCCTTTAAACAAATGTAAACATTGTTTCCTAGGATGAAATCTTCACCTTTTCCCATACACATAATCACAATAGCATTCATACGATTATGTCGAAGTCATATATACGAAGTTCAAAAGATAAGCGTTATACTTCATATCCTAATTCCTTAACACTATGATCATGTGATCATGACTCACTACTAGAGTATAATCATTCACAGCTTCGCAGTTATGTTTTCAATATAACACGACTTGAAAGATATGTTAGGAATGAAACAGTTCAAGTCAACTATTACTAACCTCAATAGGAAGGATGATGTGCTCGTTGTAGCTTGTTACTTCTTCACATTCTTCAGTTCTTCGAGTAATACTTGTATGTCTCATAATCCTAGACTTTCTAGTCTAACCTATACGAAGTTGTCTCTAGTTACATAATCAAGCGACTCTTAGATGAGTTTTGATTCACTAAAATATGACAACTAAAATTGACATACCAACGCTTGGTGGGTTCATCCGAGCTATGCTCTAACAACATACACAATCGTTTCGGTTAATAACTAAGTTATCTTAGTTGATTTATCGGACTAAGGGAAAATTGCTTCGGGCAATTGTTTCCTTGATAACATACTAAAGCCAGATTACTTTTTTAGTTTCGGTTTTAGTATTGGTTATCTAAATGGTATATGAAACCTCGTGCTTAACTCTTATAGGTTGTACAAGTTTTAAATTTGTAAGATCCTTTCGATTTGCTCTCTTGTTTGTTCGTTTCTTTGTAATTTTTGTGACAAAAGGGGGGATAAATATATGGAGTAAACAAGTGGTTTATGATCACTAGGAAATGATATATGTGCTTAATCGTTATATCTAACGAAAGAGTAAAGCATATACTAAGGGGGAGAAACATATTATCTTTTTGTGTAGTATTTCATACTACAAAAGGGGAATAACAAAAATATTCGGATTGAATATTTACCTAGGTTTCCTTTAGGGGGAGTAAATTTTTTGTTATTCAAATGTCAATAGCGGCATTTATTTTTTGAATATATGCAGAATATTGTGTTGTTCAAACTTTGGATCAAGCGTATGGAGAATTAATTATTTTGTAATTCGTTTATCTCCATATGTAATAGAGTTTTGTCACTAAAATTGACAAAGGGGGATATTGCTAGAGCATAGCTCGGTTGAACCCACCAAGCGTTCGTATGTCATGTTTGGTTGTCATATTTTAGTATCAAAACTCATCTAGAGTCGCTTGATTATTTACTAGAGTCAACTTCGTTTAGGTTAGACTAGAAAGTCTAGGAATGTTTATATATACAAGTATTATTCTGAAGACCTGAAGAAAGTGAAGAAGTAAAGACTGCAACGAAGACATCATCCTTCCTATTGAAGTTAGTAATATTGACTTGATCTTGTTTCCATTCCTAGCGTATCTTTCAAGTCACTTTATATTGAAAACATAACATGCGAAGCTGTATATGTAATACTCTAGTGATTACATTTGGTCATATCATTTTGATCAAAGTGTCAAGGAGTTATATTACAAAGTATAATGCTTATCTTTTGAACTTCGTAAATACGACATCAACATAATCTATGTATTTAGTTACTTGATTATGTGTGGAATATAAGTGTGATTTCGTCCTAGGAAGCTATGTATATACATTGGTATAAGGAAGTAGATGTATGAACTTGTTTCATAATCAAAAAGGAAATGTTGAGTGTGTTGGTCCGGCTCTTTATTGAATATCTTTCGGATGGCCAATACTAAATGACAAGGTAAAACCTATCTTGACTTATGTTGAGAATCAAGGTATAACCGGAGTGTGTAGCAAGGTGTAACCGGTCACAAGCTTATTTGGAAAGAAAGGTGTAATTGGTCACAAGCTACATTGGGAAGTAAGGTCTAATCGGTCACAAGCTGAATTTGGAAGCAAGGTGTAACCGATTACAAGCTACTTTGGGAAGTAAAGTGTAACCGATCACAAGCTACATTAGGGAGTATGGTGGAACCGGTCACAACCTATCTTGGGGCGCATGGTATAACCAATCACAACTTACATTGTGAGTCATGGTATAATCGGTCCCAAGAGCAAAACCGAGTTTTCAAAGTTCACACGTTTTCTTCATGATTGTGTGTGAATCAGGAATTAGGGTTTCCTAAGAGAAACTTCTAGATGTCGAAATTATTTGAACATGTACATATTTCTTATCATTAATTGTTCATAGATATTCCTTGACACTCAAGGTGATCCCGTACCGAAATATTGAAAAGCATTTAATTGTGATTTTCATAATATATGTTTTAATTACCAGCAATTAAAGCATATCCTCTGGAAAATATTATTATTTAATATTGTAGACTAATAATAGAAGTTTTCTAAGGGAGTTTTCGGAAATATGGTTTGGTAATTAATCGAAAATTGAAAAAAAACGAAATTAGGTACTTTAATGAATATCTTGAGAATATTTTCGGTTTTGGAATTTCCTTGTTGTCCAAAAAACCTTGGTCTATAAATATTTGAGTTTGCATTTCTTACAAACTATCCTAAGAGCCGGGAGAACTTCATCCGTGTTCTTTCTTGTAGAGCCGTCTATCCGGAAGGAAAGAATCCTAATTAGGAGAAATCTCTTACGACCGCTCGTTTAAAGACGTCTGTGGGATCAAGAAGCTCTACGAGTACCGTTGGTGGGAAACTAGATAATTACATTGTTATTTTAGAAAAATATATGCAATAAAATCAGGCTTTTCTTAAACCGGAAAACGATTAACTAAAAAATTCGTTACCTTAGATTCCGCATCCTCTTCTCCCTGGAAAGATATATCATTAAGCGCAAGTTCAAGTTAGAACTCTCCCCCATTATGTTGTCATTCTCTCGCAAGAACAAAAGAACAACAACAAAGAGCAACCTTTACCAGAGAAAGGTTGAATCGGTTTTAACTAATGCGTGCCAATAGCATAAGTTGAAAACCCGAAACACATATGTTTATGCTAAACACAACTCATGTAAACACAAATTGATTCAACACATTATGACTTTTTACATATGAGTCTCAATCGGAACACCTTATGATCCTTTGATAAAGCCTACCAACATGGGTTAGAATTTAATCCCGTTAAATTAAAAAGCAACACAAACCATAAGGGCTCACATTATATGAGATCGAATATCATGGTTATGAAAATCCCATAAACCGAATACACATAGCAAAAATATAGACATTCATTCACATAGATTTGCTTCTTGGAATCGGTTATACTAATTAATAAAAACAAGTCATATAATAACCGAGAGGTTATGTGCTCAGCTTTTCATGTGCTTCCTCACCTATCATAAGATTGAGCACAAAGGTGAGCATGTACATTCTAACACAACTATGTTGTGTTTTGGTGAGCCTTGTCTTGTTCGTCACGGGTGACTAAGACAGAATCATCACTCTTGACCTCTTGCTTGGTTTGTTTTCTCTTGTTCCATCTCTTGTTTTTCTTCTTTGACTTGTGATGAAGAGTGTCATTATCACAACGTTCACTAGTACAAGAGATTTCAGACATGATGTCTTTCTTTAGTCTTTCAAGAAAACTCTTGTAATTATTGTCACCAACAAATAACAGCTGAGAGTCATTCTTGTGACTAACTTTTGGTCTCTTCTTGGCTATGGAGGACTTCGGGACCCATTTAGAGTTGGGTTTCGCAGGAGCAGCTTTCTCCTTCATACCATTAGGACGATTGTCCTTTTGAATACTTTGCGAAACAACTTTTCTCCAATTTTGAACATCAGATCTTGTCCTAGCATTTACAAAGTCATCTCTCTTTCTATATTCGGGTCTTTTATGAGATGACCTTGTCGAGCGATAGGAATAATTTGAACTATCATTATAATAATTATTTTGCTTAAACTTAGGACAATAACGATCCGAGTTCCTTTGGGGAGCAATCTTAGCCAATTCGTTTTACACAAAAGAAAGTGTATCTTTTATCTTACGAATCTTGCATCCCCATTCCACATTCCCTTTATTACCACAATAACAACAATGCTTAGTAACATACGAAGTATGAGTTTTAATGTTACCTTTTTGTGGATCCTCTTGCATTGGAGCTCGACAATTTTGCTTCTTCTTATTATCTTTGTTCAACATTGTTGCTTTCTTGACATTAGCAGAAATGTTTTCATTGATTGATGCTGGTTGAACATAATTCTTAAGCTTGGCAGATTTTTATCCCTTACAAGAAATAGAGGCATCTTTGACAGCAATGGAAGTTTCTGGTTGAGAAAGATTTGTAGCTTTGACAAATTTTACCTCTTTGCTAATATTTGAAGCATCTATTCCCTTATAGCCCAATCCTCGTGTATCACGATGATTTCTACTTGCTTCTAACATTGAGGTTAAATTGTTTGAGCTAACATTGAACCTTTTAAGGTCCAAATTTTCATCTTCCAACGTCTTGATTTTATCAAGAGCACCAGCTAGATCAGCCTGAAGGCGTTTTTCTCGTGAGAGATATTCACCTTCTTTTCCTTGAAAGTTCATTTGTTGAGAGTTGATCCTTGCATATAATCAACAAGTTTTTATTCCAACAATTGTAATTTTTCAAGAGCGGCATCGCGATCTTTCTCTAAAAGTTCCGCTCGAGAAAGACTAGCACTTGCTTTGTCCTCAAGATTCCTTATATGTTGAGAATCATTTTTCTTTGCTTCCTCAAGGAAATTGTTAAGCCTTTCTTTCAGAGAATGAAACTCTAATGAAGCTTCTCTTTTTAGAGAACCAAATTTAGACTTTGAGGAGGCAAGATCAATAACAAGTTGATCATTCTTAGCTTTCAGACAATTTATATTGTATAGAAGCTTTCCTTCTCTTTCTAATGCATGATTTAGTTCACTTGAACATGAGAGAAATTTTCCGATTAATTCTTTTGGATGAAATGTTTCTATATTCGATGAATTAATGTTTTTCTCGTCATCAAGAAGAGATTTTTCGGAGTCTGAATCATTGATTGCGAATACAGGACTTAACTTAATCTCGTCTTGAGAACATTATGACTTATTCTCAGAAGAGCAAGTAGAACTTGACGAAGAAGCCCCTTTTAAACATTTCTTAAAATCAAAACTTCCAACGTCTTCTAATATGTTAACTGAGTCTTTCTTTAGTTTTTGCTCTCGCTTAACTCTACTTTGACTCATGTCTTAGAAGTTGGATCGCACCAAACACAGATTGTTAGATCTTTTCGTGTTTGCCCGCTCTGATACCAATTGAAAAGACGAGAGTACCCAAATACACCACAATCTTTAATTTATCCACCTATAAGTCCTGTTACCGGAAGTGATTGTCTATGGATACGAGATCGAGACAATACAACAATCAAAGTGTGATTACTTGATAATAGGTTCGGACTTAACCAAACTCTATAGGATCACTATTAAGTAATACGGAGTTAACGTTTTTGTAATTTACTTTAAATTATAATAACAACAATTATAATTGCTGAAAATGCACGGGTCTAACAACCACACCCAATATTTCGCTTAGCAATCTGTATGGATAAACTCAAATATAATTCCAAGAGAATCAACTGGACAGTCAGACTCAATCAATGAAAATATATCCAAGAGTTGTATATCTGTTTAACAATGTAATCAGCAAATCAAACAGATAGAAATCCGTGAGCCTAATTATTATGTGAAACAACTTGAACGGTACCAAAGTCCAATGTTCAAGTGTCAATCAATATAATCAACAACCAAAGGTCGGATTCTCTAATTGATTGAACTACACACAACTTGTGATATTTCTATTATATAACAAAATATAATGCGGAAAAGAAATAACACAGACACCAGAAATTTTGTTAACGAGGAAACCGCAAATACAGAAAACCCCCGGGACCTAGTCCATATTTGAACACCACACTGTATTAAGCCGCTACAGACACTAGCCTACTCCAAGTTAACTTCGGACTGCCCTAACCAATCTCACACTGATCAAGGTACAGTTACGCTCCTTACGTCTCTGAATCCCAAAAGGACTCTACGCACTTGATTCCCTTAGATTATCTCACCCACAACTAAGAGTTGCTACGACCCAAAGTCGAAGACTTGATAAACAAATCTATCTCACACAGAAAAGTCTATTGTATAGATAAATCTGTCTCCCAATGATAAACCTATTAGTTTTGTTCCGTCTTTTGATAAATCAAGGTGAACAGGAACCAATTGATATACCGGACTTATATTCCCGAAGAACGGCCAAGTATTATCAATCACCTCACAATAATCTTAATCGTATGGAAGTGAAACAAGATATTGTGGAATCACAAACGATAAGACGAAGATGTTTGTGACTACTTTTTATCTTTCCTATCGGAGATTAAATCTCGAGCCAATCTTAGAGAAGATAGTACTCAATCACGATAGAAACAACAAGATCAGATCACGCAACTACAGAGAAAATAGTTGGGTCTGGCTTCACAATCCCAATGAAGTCTTTAAGTCGTTAACCTACAGGGTTTCGTGAAATACCTAAGGTTAAAGGAGAATCGAATCTAGTCGCAACTAGTATCATACAGGAGGTGTGGGGATTAGGTTTCCAGTTGCTAGAGTTCTCCCTTATATAGTCTTCAAATCAGGGTTTGATAGCTTTGGAACAAAGCAATCAATATTCACCGTTAGATGAATCCTGATCTAAGAGCCAAGCTAAGTTTGCTTGAAGCCAAAGCAATATCTCTCCACCGTTAGATGGTCTTAGCTTGTTACACACAAATGAAATGTACCTTCATTTAGATATAGATAACCGTACCTAAACGGGTATACTAGGTTGGCTCAACAATAGTTAACCGAAGTTAGCCATATAAAGACTTTCATATCAACCTTATTCATATTAACCACAACTAGTTCAAATGACTCAAATGAAACTAGTTATAGAGTTGTTAAATTGTTTATATCTCATAGAAGTATACACGACACAATTGAAGCAAAATCGATTTTGATTCACTCAAATCAAGTCATGAACATTATAGCCACGATTTGCAAAAGATTGCATTACTTATTATATAAATGTATTAGTTCATGAAAAAATCGATTTTAGAACATCATCCACTTAGTATGCGTATGGGTATGCGTACCTAAGTAGCCAGATCAAGTTTAGGTTTCTCCAGTACGCGAACTGGTACACATACTATCCGAACTCAGCAGAAATTCCCGGACCTGAACCTTACGCCAGTTTGCGTACCGGTTTGCATACCAAGTTCCCGGACTTTCTAAAACCAACCAGTACGCATACTGGTATGCATACCATGGTTCCCGGACATGGATTACATATATGCAAGTACGCATACTATGATTAAATCCAATTGTTCTAAACTCTCATTTCAACCATTGAAACATTCTTGGAAGACGGGAATAGCTGTCTCACACAAACTATTAGCTTCAAAGCAATTTTCAAGTGATTGAATGATCAATACGAAACATTCCGAGTCTACATCAAATGACTGTCTCACACAAATCATGTAAGATGTTACCAGGCGATTTTCACATGATCATCTTTTGACTTTCGTCAAGAATATAAGATGAACTTGGTTAAAGAGAAAGCTTACCAACACATATTTCGAGAAATATGTAAGCGAGTTAAACTCAGCTCGAAATATCGAATGTGTATAATCGAAGTCTATATAGCTATACGACTTTTGTCTCAAATAGGAGATAGAGTAGATAGACTTTTGAGTGATAAATGAGTTCAAGTATCTACATACCTTTGTTGATGAAGTTCCACAAGTTCCCCTTAATAGTTCTTCGTCTTCAATCGATGAACGCTGTGAAGTCTAATGCTCAACTACACTTTCTATCTTAATCCGAGACTTAGCTATAAGTAGACTAGAAATCAAGACTTATAGTTTTGGCAACTAAACTTGACAACAAGCATGAGATAGCAACACTTGCGAGTTCAACCGAGCAGTGCTCTAACAATCTCCCCCTTTGTCAATTTTAGTGACAAAACTATCAATATATATGGAATACAAAATAAATAAACTTTGTAGCTCCCAATCCAAATGCTTGATTTCCTTGGTTCTTCAACATTACTCGAAATCTTCGTCACTTCCAAGTACTACAGTGATTCTGAACGTGTTCAACTCAGCATCAATGTTTTTGAAGATCCGTAGCTATAACAATGAAAAAACAGTTGCTCTCAATCATTGTTATACAGTGTCATAGTATTATTACACAGCATCAAAGTTCAATTGTGTCACAACTTTGACAACAATACTATGGTGATATGTATCACTCCTCCTTAGTCAATACTTCATCTCACATGAAAACCACTCCCGCTTACATAATGATCCGTAAACCATATGTATTTGTAGTGTAAACTACACATTAATTCTCCCCCTTTTTGTCAATAAAAATTTGCAAAGGTACGAAAATTAGTGGGATCCTAATGAAATTTCCATAGAGATACTTCATGACCAAAAGAGAACACATATCAACTTGTTTAGATGCCATCATATAGCCGAAGTTAAATGCATTCATCAAAGAGTTTATAAGGATACAAGATAACTCTTATAATATTCCACAGCCGCACTCCCCACAAAGATTTGGAAATTAAGCACAAGTTCAATTAAGAACTCTCCCCCATATAATGTCATTCCCGAAAGAACAACAAGAGCGACCTTACTTTCATAAGAAAAGAAGGATTTCTTTGGACATTAAAAAATCACATGAAACATGAATTTGTATCCAAAATACTCAATTAAATTAACCACAAGAAAACCCATGATTAATTTAATCGGAAATGCTCACATAAGAGAACTTACGGAGCCACACAGTATTTACACAAAGATGTGGATCAGGGAAGACCAATACTGCGGAATAAACAAAGATTCATTCTATCTTTCATCACTATTTGCATAGAGATATATAATAGACTTAATGTTTGTAAACGAAAGTTCATCCTATCTTCCATCAATATTTGCATAATGACATAATAGGATTAACTTTTGTTTGTCAAAAGTTCATTCAATCCTTTATCAATATTTGCATAATGACATATGAAAGATTTAACTTTTGACATATATGGGACAATCATAGTTCACGGACACAAACACACATATCCCATAACAAGTTGCAATATATAAAACCATAAAGATTAATACTGCAAAAATCATCTTCCAAATAAACTTTAGAATTTAACTAAATAAATCTAAAAACATTGCAAGATGAAAATCTTTGGAAATAGCTATGTGTACTCACAATAATAGCTATTCCAAACCCTAGTTATCCTTCTTAAAACACAAGAATAAATTCTCATAAGAAGTTTCCTAGACAAAAGTAAAACAAATCAAAAAGAAACACAACCGAATACACGTTAAAATCAGAGTTCGTGTTCAGAATCTTCACGGGTTTCAAGACCTTCAAGCTTGTGACTGACAGCATCGACAACCTCTTTGGAAAAGATATCCTCTTTGAGAAGATCCTTAACATGTAACTTCATGAGAACAAGGTCAGAGTTAACCTTTTTCAACTCAGTTCGTAACACATCAAGATCCTTCATAGAGTTCCCAGGCTTCAGGTTTGCTTTTCCGAGATCATTGAGAAAACCATGAACCACTTCAGCAGAGACCATCTCAGCCTTTTCTCTATCTTGATGGGAATATGCATAATAACATGATGCATCAGGATTGAGTTCATCAGCTTCAACAATGGTTCTTCTCTTCTTTAAGACGAACTCAAAATAAATAGTATCATCAATAAAGTCTTCCGGCAAATTCCAAGAACAAGGAGGATAAGCCATTCTTGATAAACAAAAACCTGGAGTACGAGTACTCACAAAAAGGTTTTGGTTTTTAAATAGTTTCTTAGGGAAACATATTTTAGGGTTTCCAAAGTTGGTCTGTAACATGTAACAGGGGTACCCGTACGAACACAGCCTTGACCTATAGCCGAAAAAAAAGAAACAAGACATTGTTTATACACCAATGTTTTGTTACGTGAATACTTTCACAATTTTAGCTAAATAAATTTTACATTCTCACTGGAGAAAAAAAATTAGAGCATAAGAATAGCAATTTGGCATAACAAGAATTCAGAAGAAATTAAAAAACTTTACAAGACTAAACACATACTTCTGCAAAAATGTTTGTGAATGATAATCCAGCTAAGACCGATAAGAAAATAGCTAGAGAATCAGAAAACATTTTGCCATCAAGTATACCTGATAATATCTCACTCATCCAGGATTTTTGTGAGTGAGTTTTCAACCTTGTAATCAATTAGCACAAGTATGAGCCCTAAGCTCATTAAATGAATGTTGTTTTCGGTTACACCTCTTTTTCTTTATCTTTGGAGGAAAACCGTTTTGATGTGAAAAGTTATCATAAATTTTACTATCATCAAAATACGATGCATAATATAGATTCTTACCTGAAGAATTTTGACTAGAGGGAGTTGACAACCTGTTGAGGATCTCTTTATATCCTTTAATTATCATAAGATTTACTATCATCAAAATACATAGCTCCATCTTTGCTTTCTTCTCCTGGTAATTTTTTCACAACTAGAACAACATTATCTCCCTTTTTGATAGAAGAGCATCATTGAGCTTTTCTTGGATGAGTTGTGTTAAGGAGTCTGTTATGCTCTTGAACATTTGAGGAACACATCGAACTGACTTTCCTGGTAGGATACATAGGGTAAGTACTAAAACCAATTGGTTTAGACATACGAATGTAAGTTACACCTTTAAGAATTAAATCTAAGGTGTGTTGAAGTCGAACAAGGAAATTGTCATTCAACCCTGAGTTCCTCTTTTGCTCATCATGCCCTTTTGATTCACAAAAGAGACACACTTTATGATCACCTGAGTGATTGGAGAGAACAGACTTAACACCATTGTTTGTAGATTTCTTCCTTCCATTTGATGTGGAAGGGATTTCAATTTTGCTTCTGGAACTAAATTTCTTATAGTAGAGTCAGAAGCAGTTGGTATAGTGGACTCTTTAGAACATCCTTGAATAGAGAGTTTACTCAAAATCTGTTCAATTTCCAAGACATCCTTTTTGAGTTTCACCTCGAGTAAGGTTCGTGAAGAGCAAACTTTGGCATTTTCCTCGCTAAGAGCCTTTAATTTAGAGTCACGAACTTTTACTATACCGATAAGAGTATTGACGTTGTTTTTCAACCGATTGATTATATCAGGATGGATTCTAACAAGATTTAGAATCAGTTCACTCTCTTCGGCTGTTTCACTTTCTTCAACAGAGTCAGACTCGTTCGAAAGGTAATCGGGATAACACTTGTCAATGCAAGTCTGTTTCGTTGGAACACTAGGTTCATCTATATTTAAGATTGATAAATCTTTCTCTTTAATAGATTTCATAGAAACAGAACTTTTCTTTCTGGTGATACATTTGTTAGAGATAACACTATTGTCCATAGAGTCAGATCGCTACAAACACAGACTTATGAGGTCTTAAACGTGTTTGCCTGCTCTGATACCAATTGAAAAAGCGAGGGTCTAACAACCACACCCAATATTTCGCTTAGCAATCTGTATGGACAAACTCCAATATAATTCCAAGAGAATCAACAACACAGTCAGACTCAATCAATGGAAATATATCCAAGAGTTTTATCTCTGTTTCACAATGTAATAAGCAAATCAAACAGATAGAAATCCGTGAGCCTGATTATTATGTAAAACAACTTGAAAGGTACCAAAGACCAATATTCAAGTGTCAATCAATATAATCAACAACCAAAGGTGGGATTCTTTAATTGATTGAACTACGCACAACCTGTGATATTTCTATTATATAACAAAATATAAGGCGGAAAAGAAATAACATAGACACAAGAAATTTTGTTAACGGGGAAACCGCAAATGCAGAAAAAAACCTCGGGACCTAGTCCATATTTGAACACCACACTGTATTAAGCCGCTACAGATACTAGCCTACTCCAAGTTAACTTTAAACTAGAATGTAGTTGAGCCCTAACCAATCTCACACTGATCAAGGTACATTTGCGCTCCTTACGTCTCTGAATCCCAGCAGGACTCTACGCACTTGATTCCCTTAGCTGATCTCACCCACAACTAAGAGTTGCTACCACCCAAAGTCGAAGACTTGATACACAAATCTGTCTCATACAGAAAAGTATATTGTATAGATAAATCTTTCTCCAACAGATAAACCTATGAGTTTTGTTCCGGCTTTTGATAAATCAAGGTGAAAAGGAACCAATTGATATACCGGACTTATATTCTCGAAGAACAACCAAGTATTATCAATCACTTCACAATAATCTTAATCGTGTGGAAGCGAAACAAGATATTGTGGAATCACAAACGATGAGACGAAGATGTTTGTGAAACTTTTTATCTTGCCAATCGGAGATTAAATCTCAAGCCAATCTTAGAGAAGATAGTACTCAATCACGATAGAAACAACAAGATCGGATCACGCAACTACAGAGAAAATAGTTGGGTTTTGATTCACAATCCCAATGAAGTTTTTAAGTCGTTAACCAACAAGGTTTCGTGAAAAACCTAAGGTTAAAGGAGAATCGACTCTAGTCACAACTAGTATCACACAGGAGGTGTGGGGATTAGGTTTCCCAGTTGCTAGAGTTTTCCCTTATATAGTCTTCAAATCAGGGTTTGATAGATTTGGAACAAAGCAATCAATATTCACCATTAGATGAAACCTGATCTAATAGCCAAGCTAAGTTTACTTGAAACCAAAGCAATATCTCTCCACCGTTAGATGGTCTTAGCTTGTTACACTCAAATGAAATATACCTTCATTTAGATATAGATAACCATACCTAAACGGGTACACTAGGTTGGCTCAACAATAGTTAACCAAAGTTAGCAATATGAACACTTTCATATCAACCTTATTCATCTTAACCACAACTAGTTCAAATGACTCAAATGAAACTAGTTATAGAGTTGTTCAATTGTTTATATTCTCATAGAAGTATACAAGACACAATTGAAGAAAAATCGATTTTGATTCACTCGAATCAAGTCATGAACATTATAGCCACGGTTTGCAAAAGATTGCATTCCTTATTATATAAATGTATTAGTTCATAAAAAAAACGATTTTTAGATTATCATCCACTTAGGTACGCGTACAGATATGCGTACCTAAGTAGCCGGACCAAGTTTGGGTTTCGCCAGTACGCGAATTGGTACACATACCATCCGAACTCAGCAGAAATTCCCGGATCTGAACCTTACGCCAGTTTGCGTACCGGTTTGCATACAAGGTTCCCGTACTTTCTCAAACCAACCAGTACGCATACGGGTATGCATACCATGGTTCCCGGACATGGATTACATATATGCAAGTACGCATACTATGCTTAAATCCAATTGTTCTAAACTCCCATTTCAACCATTGAAACATTCTTGGAAGACGGGAATAGCTGTCTCACACAAACTATTAGCTTAAAAGCAGTTTTAAAGTGATTGAATGATCAATACAAAACATTCTGAGTCTACATTAAATGACTGTCTCACACAAATCATGTAAGATGTTAGCAGGCGATTTTCACATGATCATCTTTTAACTTTCGTCATGAATATAAGAACTTGGTTAAAGCGAAAGCTTACCAACACATATTTCGAGAAATATGTAAGCGAGTTAAACTCAGATCGAAATATCAAATGTGTATAATCGAAGTCTATATAGCTATACGAATTTTGTCTCAAATAGTAGATAGAGTAGATAGACTTTTGAGTGATAGATGAGTTCAAGTTTCCACATACCTTTTGTTGATGAAGTTCCAAAAGCTCCCCTTAGTAGTTCTTCGTCTTCAATCGATGAACGCCTTGAAGTCTAATGCTCAACTACACTTTCTATCCTTATCCGAGACTTAGCTATAAGTAGACTAGAAATCAAGACTTACAGTTTTGGAAACTAAACTTGACAACAAGCTTGAGATAGCAACACTTGCGAGTTCGACAGAGTAGTGCTCTAATAATCTCCCCCTTTGTTAATTTTAGTGACAAAACTATCAATACATATGGAATACAAAATAAATAAACTTTGTAGCTCTCAATCCAAATGCTTGATTTCCTTGGTTCATCAACATTACTCAAAATCTTCGTCACTTCCAATATGTGATCTTGCATACATGAAGATTGGATCTCAATCTCATTATAATGGTTCGTAATAAAGATTGGCTAAAGGATAGAACTGAAGAGACAATATGTGATCTTGCATACATGAAGGAACAAGTTGAAAAACTTGAAAAACAAGATATGGTTTCTAAAAAGTATCTCGAGACATGTTTCAAGAGTTTGAACACTGAAGAAACCTCGGTGAACAATTAGAGCACCTCTAAGGATTAAGTCATATGATGTAATACTTAATCCAAGGAATAAACTATTCAAATTGTTGATTTATTTCGATATTTTGTATAAGGTCTATTTGAATAAAACTATCAAATATATGAATGAATAAATTTATTTTATGATCTTTGTTTCATTATTTGATAGTTCCGATTGCATAGCCTGTGTTAATGGTTATATTTTGATGTTATTGCTTTCGGTTTATGAGATGTTAGTTTCGGTTTTTATTAACCTAATTTTTGATCTCATAGTGTGTTATCCCTTATGGTTTGTGTGGTTTTCGATTTAAATCGGGATTAAGTTCTATCCTTTTTAGGTAGGCTGTATCAAAAGATCATAAGGTTATACGATTAAAACTCATGTGTGAAAAGTCACAATGATGTTGATATCAATTTGTATTTACATAAGTTATGTTTAGCATAACATATGAGTTTTGGGTTTACACTTTTGCAATTGGCACGCATTAGTTAAAACCTATTCAAGCTTTCTCTGGTAAAGGTTGCTTTTGTTGTTGTTCTTTTTTTCTTGCGAGAGGATGACAACAAACAGGGGGATAGTTCTTATCGAACTTGCACTTAAATGATATATCTTTCTGGGGAGAAGTGGATGTGGAAATCAAGGTAATCATTTTTATTGTTGGTTAATCGTTTTTCCTGTTTAAGAAAAGCTTGATTTTATTGCATATATTTTGCTTTTGCTTAACAAAATTTCGGTAGAATCGATATTTTCCGTTATATTATATGGATTGATTATTGTGATTCAATTGTTTCTGGTTAAGAAAAACTGCGTCAATTCTATCGACTTAATGATTTGGTATCTAATTTATTGTTTGGTATCAATTGTTTTTGCTTAACGAAATTTGGTGCAATTGTTGTGCTTACATTGGATTATATTTGTGTCAATTGCTTCCAGTTAAGAAAAACTATGACAAGTCAATGATTTGATTTGTTTCTATTGTTTTTGCTTAACAAAAATTATGGGATCATTTGTTTAGTCCAATTGATTCCGGATAAGAGAAACTAAGTTAATTATGATCTTAGTTAGACTTATCAAATTGGAGGATTCGGTTATTCAAGTCTAATCTAATGCCTTGACAAGAAAAACTAGTTAACTAACCTAGTGTTTGTCTTGTCTAAATGGAGGTCTAAGTTATTTTATGAAATAATTAGAGCCTGATAAGAGAAATGGATTTAATTCAGATCTCTATTTGTGTCTTATCGGAACAAGCGATTGTACATATGAAAAGACGAGGGTACCCAAATACACCACAATCTTTAATTTATCCACCTATAAGTCCTCTTAGCGAAAGTGATTGTATATGGACAAAGTCGAGACAATACGACAAATCGGTATTCACAATTTGTGTGATCGTCTATGGATACGAGATCGAGACAATACAACAATCAAAGTGTGATTACTTGATAATAGGTTCGGACTTAACAAAACTCTATAGGATCACTATCAAGTAATACGGAGTTAACGTTTGTGTAATTTACTTTAAATTATAATAACAACAACTATAATTGCGGAAAGGAAAAGTAAATGACACAGCAAGATTTTGTTAACGAGGAAACCGCAAATGCAGAAAACCCCCGGGACCTAGTCATGAATTGAATAATCTCATAATTAAGCCGTTATAAAAAATCTAAACCAATTTCGTATAGTTGAGACCAAGCAACTACCCCTAGTTCACTTAGTTTCTTCAGTATCCATGCGCTTCCGACATTCAATAAGTGCACGTACTTGAACAATTCCTTTGGATCGTATTCCAAACAGTAAAGGAACAACAGATCTGTTTGGTAACAACTCTCTTGATTCTTTCAGATGAAGATATCTCAAGTCATATGCAAAGGCTCTCCCGTTTAACAAATAAACTCCTTTGCTTGGTCAGATCAATCAATCCAACAACTACAGAAGTAGCTGATTTGAGATTTGCAATCAATCAATATTGATTCTAAAAAGAAACTATAAGGTGATGCCGATCTTACACAACTAATCAATCGAATAGATCCGATTCTAGTTGGATCCCATCCGATCAAGGTTTGTGCACACCCAAAGATATAGAAACCAAATAAGAAATCTTATTTTTCTTCAAATCTTCTTAAATCTTCAATAAACACCTGCACAACACCACTTGAATCTCTTGTAATCAATCACGCACTGAACGGAGTCTGTTAACAATGGATTATCACAAGATGTCTTTAGATATACAAACAGTTCTAAAGATCACGTCGACACTTCGATCTAGTTTGAGTGAATCTTATATCAGAAGAGAAGATTCTCAAGAATAAACAAACTAGGTGCAATCAAAGTTCAACAACCGTTAGTCAATCAAATCAATCGAAAACTAAAATAAACTGCAATTATCTAGCTTCCCACCAACGGTACTTGTAGAGCTTCTTGATCCCACATGAGTCTTTAAACGAGCGGTCGTAAGAGATTTCGCCTAATTAGGGTACTTTCCTCTCCGAATAGACGGCTCCACCAGAAACAACAAAAAGATGAAGTTTGCCCGGCTCTTTGGATAGTTTGCTAGAAATGCAAACTTGGGTATTTATAGACCAAGGATGTTTGAACACCGAGGAATTTCCAAAACCGAATATTCCCAAGATATGCAATAAATGCCCAAATCGGTTTTCATAATTCCTGGAAATGCTTTGTCCAATATTTTTCCGAAATCTCTCAATAGAAAATCTCCAATTAGTAAATGCACATTACCAGTTTTTATTTTCTAGAGATATGCATTTAATTGCTGGTAATTAAAGCATATAAAACTAACAACCTTAATTAAAAGATTATTAATTTATTTCGGACCGGGATCTCCTTGAGTAATTAAGGAATATCTTTGAACAATAAAAGATAAGAGTTACTGATCATGTTCAAAGTATGTTGACATCTTTTCTTTCTAAATTCTCTTTCATATTTACAATATTGGAATAGATTATACCACACTTCCAAACAAGTTTAAAATTGGTTGATCTGTATTCCGAGACAACTATATGATTGATCAATTATAAAATCACTAATCATGGGTTTACAGTTTTACCAAACACAAGGATCGGTACTACCTCAATATGGTTACTAGGACCGGTTACATCAGTTACCAGGATCGGTTACATCAATTACCAGGACCTATTACCATATACTCATGGTATTACTTGTGATCGGTTACACAAGTCACTAGGATCGGTTACACCAATTACTAGGACCGGTTACACCAATTACAAAGATCGATTACACAACTCTTTTGTGATCGGTCACACCAATTACTAGGATCGGTCACACCAATTACAAATATCGATCATACCATCTCAGGTGATTACTTAGGATCAGTTACACTAATAAAAGTCATACCAATTCATAAGTCAGGCACTGTGATTAGTTATACCAAGATGTTAGAGCACTACTCGTTCGAACTCGCATGCGTTGCTATCTCAAGCATGTTTGTCAATGTTAGTGATCAAAACTATAAGGCTTGATTTCTAATATACTTATAGCTGTCTCGGACTAGTACATAGATTGTGTAGTTGAGCCTTAGACTTCACGGCGTTCATCATTTGAAGACGAAGAACTACTAAGGAGAGCTTGTGGAACTTCATCAACAAAAGGTATGTGGAGACTGAAACTCATCTATCACTTGGAAAGTCTATTTCTACTCAATCTCCTATAATGAGACATAAGTCGTGTTACGATATAGTTTTCTATTATACACATTTAAGATTTCGAGCTGAGTTTAACTCGCTTACATATTTCTCGGTATATGTGTTGGCAAGCTTTCGCTTCGACCAAGTTCATCTTATATTTTTGACACAAGTAAAAAGATGATCATGTGAAAATTGCTGAGTAACATCTTACATGGTCTGTGTGATACAATCATTTGGTGTAGACTTTGAATGTTTCGTTATGATTATTTCAATAACTTGAAAATTGCTTTGATGCTAATAGTGTGTGAAAATGGCTATTGTCATCCTCTAAGAAAGTTTCAATGATTGAAATTTAGAACACTTAACCATTATTGGATATGACATGTTGTGTACTCTTGCACATATGTAATCAATGTCCGGGAACCATAGTATGCGTACCCGTACGCGTACCTGTTGGCTTGAGAAATCCGGGAACCTAATTATGCGCACCCGTTCGCGTACTGGCGTAAGGTTCATGTCCGAATATTTATGCTAGGATTGGAAGTACGCGTACCCGTTTGCGTACTGGCGAAACCCAATCTTGGTCCGGGTATTTCAAGTATGCGTACCCGTTTGCATACTTGAAGGTTAAAGTTCTAAAATCGGTTGTGTACATGAACTTAAACATTTATATAATAAGGAATGCAATCTTTGCAAACCGTGGCTATAATGTTCATGAATTGATTCGAGTGAATCAAACCAATTTTGCTTCAATTGTGTTCTTGTATACTTCTATGAGAATATAACAATTGAACAACTCTTTAACTAGTTTCATTTTAGTCATTTGAACTAGTTATGGTTAAGATGAACAAGGTTGATATGAGAGTGTTCAAATGGCTAACTTCAGTTAACTATTTTTGAGCCAACATGGTGTACACGTTTAGGTACAGTTACATAAACCTAAATGTGGGTACATTTCATTTGTGTGTAACAAGCTAAGTTTGATCTAACGGTTGAAAGATATTAGCTTGGTTGAATCAGGTTTTTCATCTAACGGTGAATATTGAATGCTTTGTTACCATGGTAACTTAGATTGCAAACCCTGATTTGAAAACTATATAAAAGAGAACTCTAGCAACTGGGAAACCTAATCCCCACACTTTTGTGTGTTACTAGTTGCATAAGCTAGAGTCGATTCTCCTTTAACCTTAGGTTTCTCACGAGACCCTGTAGGTTAATGACTTAAAGACTTCATTGGGATTGTGAAGCCAGACCCAACTATTTTATCTGTAGTTGCGTGATATGATCTTGCTGTTTCTATTGTGTGTGAGTGCAATCGTAAGATTGGCTTGAGATTTATATCTCCAATAGGCAAGATAGAAAAGTAATCACAAACACCTTCATCTCATTGTTTGTGATTCCACAATATCTTGTTTCGTTAATCTATTAAGATTATTGTGAGGTGATTGATAATACTAGGCTGTTCTTCGGGAATATAAGACCGGCTTATCAATTGGTTCCTGTTCACCTTGATATATCAAATTACGGAACAAAACTCATAGGTATTTCTGTGGGAGACATATTTATCTATTCTAATAGACTTTTCTGTGTGAGACAGATTTGTTTATCAAGTCTTCGACTTTGGGTCGTAGCAACTCTTGGATGTGGGTGAGATCAACTAAGGGAATCAAGTGCATAGTATCCTGCTGGGATCAGAGACGTAAGCAACGCAACTGTACCTTGAATCAGTGTGATATTGATTAGGGTTCAACTATAGTCAAGTCTGAAGTTCGTTGGTAGTAGGCTAGTGTCTGTAGCGGCTTAATACTGTGTGGTGTTCAAAGCTGGACTAGGTCCCAAGTTTTTTCTGCATTTGCGGTTTTCCTCGTTAACAAAATTCTGGCGTCTGTGTTATTTCTTTTCCGCATTATATTTTGTTCTATAATTGAAATATCACAGGTTGTGAGTTGTATCGATCAATTAGGAAATCCAACCTTTTGTTGTTGATTGAAATTGATTGATCCTTGAACATTGGTCTTTGGTACCATTCAAGTTACTTCTCTTATATTCAATCGGGCTCGCAAATTTCTATTTGCTGATTGCAGATTGAATTAAGAGTTAGAGATATAAACTCTTGTATATACTTTTCTCTAGATTGAGTCTGACTGTCTAGTTGATTCTCTAGAAAGTATATTGGAGTAAGTCCTCTCAGATTTCCAAACAAATTGTTGGGTGTAGTTTTTAGACCTCCGCATTTTCAATTGGTATCAGAACAGGCAAACACATTAAAGACCTTATAAGTCTGTGTTTGTAGCGATCTGATATGGACAGAAGAGTTATCTCTATAAACGTACCACCGGTCTTCGATGGCTCAAATTACTTATGGTGGAAAATTGCTATGCGTGCCTTTCTTCAAGCGCGTGATCTTCAATCATGGGTTTATGTAGTTAATGGCTATGATGCTCCCGTTGTTGCAGTAGGAGATGCGACCGTTCCAAAGGATATTGGTGCATATGACCCTGCTGGGATTCTTGCTGCAAAGAAAAATTCCGACGGTTTGAATGAAATCATTCATGCCATTACCCCATATCTTCAGCACCATGTAACTACGTGCACTCGGTCTAAAGATGCTTGGGATATCTTAGAAACCGTATTTGAAGGGAATACTAGTGAAAAGGAATCAAGGCTTCAAAACCTAAATTCCGATTGGGAAAACCTTCATATGGCAGATGAAGATTCATTTGATGAGTTTAATCACAAAGTGTCTGAAATTTTTAATGCATCTTTTGCATTGGGTAAGATTATTCCTGAAAAGGACATTGTGATAAAAATTCCCAGATCGCTGCCATCTAGATACGACTCTAAGAAGCATGCCATCGTTGAGGGAAATAACCTTGATGCTCTCTCCAGAAATACGCTGGTTAGGAAATTAAAGATCTTTGATCATGAGCATACATCCAAATACGGAAAGGATGTTTCTTTCAAAGCACAAAAGAACACTAAATTACTTGACAAAAGTAAAAGTGTTTGCATCTCTGAAGATGATCTTTGTGAGGCTGATTCATCAGATGAAGATCTTGACAAGTCATTCTCTTTGATCACAAGACAGTTTAGAGATCTTCTATTGAAGAGAAGTAAACGGTTCTCCAGAGATAAACCTAAGTCATCAGTTAAACCTCACAATCGTGTTCCTCCTAAAAACAGGGATGTTGACGAAACTGATGACGAGGATATGCCACAGTGCTTTAAGTGTAAAGGTTTTGGTCATTTTGCAAATGAGTGTCCGAATCGCAGAAAATACACTGGGAACAAAGGTCTTGCTGCAACTCTTGATGAAATGTCTGATCACAATAATTCTAATGAAGACGAAAAATCAAGTGTTGCGCTTCTTTGTGAAAATATTGATTTTGATAATTGTAGCAATACATACATCAATCTTGATATTCTTTCAGGAGAGAACTCAACCAATCTGGAAGAAAAAGGTGACCTTTCTGTTGGAAACTCTCTGTCAAAATTTTCAGGTTCCACTATGTGTCTAGCAGCTTGCACATCTCGGGCGTATGAATCATATTCCAGGTTGACATGCTCTTACTGTTCACTCAAAGGTCATGAACTTTCAAAGTGTTTCAAGTACAAACACAAAATAAGGTATGTCAACAAACTTCAACGAAGAGCGAATCGATTAGAAAACAAGCTCAAACTTGTTCAAAAAACCTCTGAGGTATGTAAGATTTTATCTTCTTCGAAGAAGTTAGTTTCCAACGATAAGACGAGACCACTAGAGAAGAAAGTATGGTCTAAACATTTTGAGAGACAGAAATCTATGAATTCCTTTCAAAAAGGTTATGGTGGACAGATTGTTGTTCACCGCAGCACAACTTGATTATGTTGTTTGGTGCATCTTGTCTCATGTGCCTAATCAAAAGAGACAAGATTGTGCACACCTCAGGCTTTAGGAAAAGAGAAATTTTGTAATCGTTTTTTTTCTTAGCTTTGTTGTGTTTTGCAAGTTTGGAATTCTTCCATATCTTATTGATATTGGAAAGGACTTCCCAGGTCAATCAATAAAAGAGGGTTATTCTCGACAATTCTACCCTTCTTAGGGTTGTGAGTTGTGTGTGCACGAACCTGTGTTTAAAGGTTTCGTAACCCTACATTGCTTTTTCCTTCTCTGAAACTCTTTATATCTTAAGACTTCTTGTTGAGTTTAAATTGTGAATTCCTCTCACAAACCCGTACGCATATGGATACTCCAAGCATCATGTCTTCTGATGGAAAAGATGTCAATATGATTGTTAAGCCATCAATCATGAAGGAAAAAGAAAGATCTCCATTACCTCCAACTTTGAAAAGAAAAAGAAGGAATGTGAGGAAGCCAAGAGCTGTTCCTTCAAACTCTCAGAAGTTTTATGGTGTTCTTGAAGAGTTAAAGGAAACAAGGAAGGAGATTCGACAAATAAAGGCTTTTGTTATGAGAACTCTTGAAATTAAGAAGGCCCTGGTTCGATATCATCAGCCTAGAAGGTTTGTTGGAATTGACTCCTATCTTCACGAACCGTATGTTCCCATGGATGTTGACGACAAGGAGTTCGGGGACGATAAAGAATTTTTCATAGGTCTCAATGTCAAGAAAACTTCTTATGAGAATCTTATTCTTGTGTTTTTTTAAGAAGGATAACTAGGGTTTGGAATAGCCATTATTGTGAGTACACATAGCTATGTCCAACGTTTTTATCTTCTATGTTTTTAGATTTATTTATTTAAATTCTAAGTTATTTGGAAGATGATTTTTGCAGTGTTAATCTTTAAGGTTTCATATATTGCAAATTGTTATAGGATATGTTGTTTACGTCCGTGAACTTTGACTGTCCCATACATGTTCAAAAGTTATCTCTATTATGTCGATATAAATGTATTGATAGAAGATAGAATGAACTTTTGAATACAAAAGTTAAGCCTTTTATGTCATTATGCAAATATTGATGGAAGAAAGGAAGAACTTTTTTTTACAAAGATTAAGTCTATTATATGTCATTGTGCAAATAGTGATGAAAAATAGAATGAATCTTTGTTTATTCTGCAGTATTGGTCTTTCCCTGATCCACATCTTTGTGCATATACTGTGTTGCTCTGTAAGTTCTCTTATGTTGAGCATGTCCAATTGAATTGATCATTTTCTTGGCTAATTCAATTGTGTTTTTTGGATACAAATTCATGTTCTCATGTGATTTGATTATGTCCACAAAAATCCTTATTTTCTCGTAAAAGTAAGGTCGATATTGTTGTTCTTTCGGGAATGACATTTTACGGGGGAGAGTTCTTTTTGAACTTGTCCTTAATTGCCAAATCTTTATGGGGAGTGCGGCTGTGGAATATTGTAGGGGTTATCTTGTATCTTTATAAACTCCTTGATGAATGCATTTAGCTTTGGCTATATGATTACATCTAAATAAGTTGGTATGTTGTTCTCTTTTGGTCATGAAGTATCTCTATGAAAATTTCATGAGAATCCCACTAGTTTTCATACCTTTGCCAATTTATATTGACAAAAATGGGGAGAATTAATGTGTAGTTTCATACTACAAATACATATGGTTTACGGATCATTATGTAAGGGGGAGTGGTTTTCATGTCGAGATGAAGTATTGACTAAGGGGGGGTGATACATATCACTATAGTATTGTTGTCAAAGTTGTGATACAATTGAACTTTGATGTTGTGTAATGATACTATGACATTGTATAACAATGATTGAGAGCATTTGTTTTCTCATTGTTATCGCTACGGATCTTCAACAACTATGATGCTGAGTTGAACACGTTTAGAATCATGGAGTACTTAGAAGTGACGAAGATTTCGAGTCGTGTTGAAGATGCCAAGGAGATCAAGCATTTGGATGAGAAGACACAAAGTTTTATTTATTTTGTAATCCATATGTATTGATAGTTTTGTCATTAAAACTGACAAAGGGGGAGATTGTTAGAGCACTGCTAGGTCGAACTCGCATGCGTTGCTATCTCAAGCATGCTTGTCAATGTTAGTGATCAAAACTATAAGTATTGATTTCTAGTCTACCTATAGATGTCTCGGACTAGGACATAGATTGTGAAGTTGAGCCTTAGACTTCACGGCGTTCATCATTTGAAGATGAAGAACTACTAAGGAGAGCTTGTGGAACTTCATCAATAAAAGGTATGTGGAGAATGAAACTCATCTATCACTCGGAATGTTTATTTCTACTCTATCTCCTATATTGAGACATAAGTCGTGTTACGATATAGTTTTCTATTATACACATTTAAGATTTCGAGCTGAGTTTAACTCGCTTACATATTTCTCGGTATATGTGTTGGCAAGCTTTCGCTTCGACCAAGTTCATCTTATATTTTTGACGCAAGTCAAAAGATGATCATGTGAAAATTTCCGAGTAACATCTTACATGGTATGTGTGATACAATCATTTGGTGTAGACTTGGAATGTTTCGTTATGATTATTTTAATAACTTGAAAATTGCTTTGATGCTAATAGTGTGTGAAAATGGCTATTGTCATCCTCTAAGAAAGTTTCAATGATTGAAATTTAGAACACTTAACCATTATTGGATATGACATGTTGTGTACTCTTGCACATATGTAATCCATGTCCGGGAACCATAGTATGCGTACCCGTACGCGTACCTGTTGGCTTGATAAATCCGGGAACCTAAATATGCGCACCCGTTCGCGTAATGGCGTAAGGTTCATGTCCGAATATTTCTGCTGGGATTGGAAGTACGCGTACCCGTTTGCATACTTGAAGGTTAAAGTTCTAAAATTGGTTGTTTACATGAACTTAAACATTTATATAATAAGGAATGCAATCTTTGCAAACCGTGGCTATAATGTTCATGAATTGATTCGAGTGAATCAAACCAATTTTGCTTCAATTGTGTTCTTGTATACTTCTATGAGAATATAGCAATTGAACAACTCTTTAACTAGTTTCATTTGAGTCATTTGAACTAGTTATGGTTAAGATGAACAAGGTTGATATGAGAGTGTTCAAATGGCTAACTTCAGTTAACTATTTTTGAGCCAACATGGTGTACACGTTTAGGTATAGTTAGATAAACCTAAATGTGGGTACATTTCATTTGTGTGTAACAAGCTAAGTTCGATCTAACGGTTGAAAGATATTAGCTTGGTTGAATCAGGTTTTTCATCTAACGGTGAATATTGAATGCTTTGTTACCAAGGTAACTTAGATTGCAAACCCTGATTTGAAAACTATATAAAAGAGAACTCTTGGTTGTGGGTTAGATCAGCTAAGGGAATCAAGTGCGTAGTATCCTGCTGAGATAAGACACGTAAGGAACACAACTGTACCTTAAATCAGTGTGAGATTGATTAGGGTTCAACTACAGTCCAGTCCGAAGTTCATTGGTAGTAGGCTAGTGTCTGTAGCGGCTTAATACAATGTGGTGTTCAAAGCTAGACTAGGTCCCGGGGTTTTTCTGCATTTGCTGTTTTCCTCGTTAACAAAATTTTGGTGTCTGTGTTATTTCTTTTCTGCATTATATTTTTTTATATAATTGAAATATCACAGGTTGGGCGTTGTACGATCAATAAGGAAATCCAACCTTTGGTTGTTGATTGATCCTTGAACATTGGTCTTTGGTACCGTTCAAGTTACTTCTCTTATATTCAATCGGGCTCGCAAATTTCTATTTGCTGATTGCAGATTGAATTAAGAGTTTGAGATACAAACTCTTGTATATACTTTTCTCTAGATTGAGTCTGACTGTCTAGTTGATTCTCTAGAAAGTATATTGGAGTAAGTCCTCTCAGATTTCCAAACGAATTGTTGGGTGTGGTTGTTAGACTCCCGTATTTTCACAAGATACATAACAAGTTATGATCGGTTCTACTAACTCACACATATTGGTAATCCAAAGATATGCAATGAATAACAATACTAATAAGCCTAGCGATTTCCCTTTCGATTCATAAAACAAGTTAATTAATGTACTTCCTTTAAACAAATGTAAACATTGTTTCCTAGTGTTGATGGTGGTTTTTAGTTCAGGGCTAAAATTGTAAAACCCTGTATTTAATGTGCCATCATTCTGCAAAGAAGATTGAGCCATTTAAAAGTGATGAGTGCCCAGGCCTCTTTACTTACATATGTATTGAGCAATTCAGTATATTTATATGAAATTTATCCAGAATGGTGCGTGTAGCAACAATCCCAAATATTCTTTAAATTTCTGACTATTTATTCTATGCCATGTTCCCCAGTTGAACTATTTATACTGACATGACATGACGACTAATGCTCGCTCCCAGCCGAGTAGCATGAATCTCCCGAAGTGTCAGGATTAAGATGCATGTGGAAGTACTCAATCAGAAGCACGCAAAGTTATGCTGCGCTTTGATATTAAATTAGTGATTTTTTGTATCAGTATGCAAAACTCACCAAAAATAGATTGATTTTGCGGCAACCCGAAAAATACAGCTCTTTAACCTAATTTTATCAATTTGCAAAAATTAGGTTTTTTGCGCCCTGCGCGATATTTCGAAACTAATCCTAGATACACTAGGAAATTGATCCAACATGGAACTAGTAGGAGCAAAATCCTACCAAAATCAGAAAACAAGAAATAAAGAGGAACTGCGACAAGTAAAAGAAGCAGCAAAGGGAGGCGTGGCCACGCTACTTGGCCGGCCGATCTGCTCCAACAGGCGCCGCCCGTGGCCGATCGGCCACACTCTATATTACCGCTTGCCGGCCCTCTTTCCCAACGACCAATCAGATCACTTTAAATGCGCCACACAAACTTTTAAATAAAGTTAGAAGTTGGTTGGTTGACACACCTAATTCCTTAAGGAATTTAATATAGGCTTCCCATGTCAGTCTTAAAACGATCACGGCCGCACGTTTTGTCCGGACGATTTATCAAACCTAGTCGCATCTTAATATGGTCGGACAAGTGCCATCGTGTACACCGTCGGGCCTACTAACGCCTAGGCCGATCGGCATCTCTCCGACTCGCAAGCGGAGCCACTAAACGTTTACCAAAACAGTTGGCCACACGAGTTACAAAACCCTAATTTCTATTAAGCGGCATTACATTACTGCCGTAAAACGATCTAGGCCGCCCAACTTCGCCAGCCGAATTGACCGGCCTAGATTCAATCTCAATAAACCGACCAATAGGATGTCAAAATGACTACCATCTATCACTCTCCTATAGGGATTGACCGGCCTACCTTTGGCATGCATAAATAGCTCCCAGCAGTTCCCTGAAAGTGGCCGGTCACACTCCTTTTAAGACGCTGGATACCGCAACCAACCAAGACAGGCTCTATACAACGATGCTTCACATGCATCGATTATTTTGAGTTGGTTGCTTAAAAGCGATGCATCGAGTACATACGATATTTTATGAATATCGGTTTCACAAATAACTTAGTTATTTAACATAATAGCGCCACATGCTATTCATTGCAGCAAGTCTCATGACTTGGCTCGCCACACATGACCACCCGCCACCTAGCTTGCGCGTGATTGGTCAGAATAACTAGGTCTTACAAATAAGACCCATTCAGCAGCCTGCTGCATATTTTCCACGAAAATACTCAAGACATCAAACATGTCACAAATTGGGGGATATTCATCAGGGTATTGGTCTGGCGGTTTACAGCATGCAGCGTGCAACACGCCCATTATGAGAAAGTGTCAGGAAAGCGGGCAGGTAGTAGCAGTAGAGAAGTAGTGGATGCAAACCGACCTGTCTCCCCTCATAGTAGGGACGTGGTTTTCAACAACCCCACTTCTCCATCACTCCACTATTTCCACTTCCCATGAGATCAGGGTGCGTTCAACTATGACTTGTATAAATAGGTTTCAACCTATTTCAACCAACGACAGAACAACGGTTATCAACACAAGTATCCAGAAAAACACAAAAGAACTCATAGTTTGCATTCCGCAGGCGAGTTCTACATTCTGATACAAGTCATAAAACAACCACACCTTCAGAGTTAACCATTCTGATCTCAACACCTTCTTCGCTTCCCTCTCTAAGATCAACCCTTCTCCTTCACTTTGTGACCGAAGCAAGACTGGAACGGTCATTTCTTGGTTTAGGCCAGGATTGTACAGATTGGTCTCTCGAATCTAAAGTACTCCCGTGCAGTGCATTTATTTAGGGTTTAGATTCGTTTCTCGGCGGCACACCGAAATTTACCATTTACAGCAGAATCAGTTTTTACCCCAAAACAACTGGCAACCACAGTGGGAGATTGATCTCTCGGTTGCAAAGTTAATTTCTCGATTTTCATTTCAATCTTCCCAATTTCAAGATGGTGGATCTTAGGTTTGGATCAGCAACAAATCCCGATATTACTGGCGCTGACAACACCCTTGGCGTCAATATTCCTACTGGTGACACCAATGTACCGCCTACCAGCACGATCAACGCATCTCGTGGCAATACATCCTCTACCACCAACACTAGCGGTGCAGGAAACATTCCCTTTGGGGTGACCCCTCCTATCACCAGAGACAGAGCCGTTGCCGCCATTACCAATGTTTCTTCGAGTGTAACACCCCCAACCATTACCAGAGTTACTGCCACTCCTCCATCAGGACTAGAGGCTGGAGGAGCCAGAGGAGGTCGACCCCGTATTACAATTATTTATTTGATGGAAAGACAAGAAGTTCTCGCTAAGGCTCAGACAGACATGGCTACAACCCAAAAAAAGGTACTTACTTTCCTCAAGACACTAACGGAGCGGCTACCACAAGAACCAAGTCAACCCCAAAAGGAGCCAATAAGGAGTACTTTTAATACTCCCGGCGCAAGCACCTCAACAGGGCACGCCTTCATAGAGGAAGAGGCTCGTTTTGCTCCTGAACGTTCATTGGAAAGAAATCAGCAATCTAATTTCATCACGCGTGAGGATCTAGAACGACTTCTCCAAAATCGAAGCAAAGAAAACTCGGTGGACATGCATAGCATCAACCTCCATATCCTCTCGATTTGCAAAGAGTTCCTCTCCCGAGAGGATACTATTCTCCTCAATTTTCCCTTTATGATGGTACTGGTAACGCTCGTGAACACATCTCTCATTTTCTGGAATCTTTGGGAGAGCACGAATACAATCATGTCCTTCGCCTGAAATAATTTTCAAAGTCACTTACCGGAAGAGCATACACCTGGTACAATAACATCGCACAAAATAGCATATCCAACTGGTGTGAGATGGTTACCGCTTTCTACAAGAAATATTTCTTCGTGTCTGAGCAAATCACCTTTTCAGAATTGGGAAAAATGTTTCAACGAAACAATGAACGTCCAAATGTGACTGAACAATAGTTGGTGGAGTCGTGCATTAACGGTATGGTTCCCATCTATCGCGCTTTACTAGAGAACCTGCGCTTCCAGACATTCTCTGAACTCCATAAAGCTGCAAAGCGGTCGGCTACAACAGCACCATCACTGTTGGAAAGAACCAGACCAGCCAGGAGTGAAGATGCACGCGAAACTCGAGGAAACGGGCGCCTCATCAATAAGCAATATAATACCGGTCCCTCTATAAATGTAGTGGGTGAAGGAGGAAAGTGGAAAGCTCCAGCAGCGAAACAACAACCCAAACGTGCGGCACCAGCGTATCAGACAACTCCACCCCGGAAGACCGCGGCTAAGACCCATGTATAACAACAAGAAACTGGAGATGCTGCTCCAAACTTCCCATTTTCAATTGAGGAAGTAATTGAACTCATGGAAGCATGGATTCAAGATGACACCATCAAACTACCTCCTCTCAGATGTCCACCAACCGAGGAAGAAACGGAAAATCCCAAATATTGTCGTTATCATAGGTTCGTCAATCACCCAACTAGTGACTGCAACAAATTGAAACGCATTTTCAAGGAGAAGGTAGATACAGGAGAACTTCAATTAGGCACCGAAGGAGTTCACAGAGACCCTCTTCCCGTCAGGAGCTGCATAATTTCTGGGGACTCCGTCCATAAAACCGTACAATCTGTGATGGAGCATTATGTGAGATTCTGTACCTCTCCAAGGCGCAGCGTCAAGACATATTTGCAACCCTCAACCGTGTTGTATCAGGAAAGCGGCTGTTTCCAGCCAGGGAAGTCGTTCCCAAACCCAAACCTCTCCTGGAAAGCACGACTGATAGATGCAACTGGGGACTCCTAACCACTGCTCCCTTGAAGGATGTCGAGTTTGACAGCACACTGATTGATACGGCCTCTGACTTCAACATTGTTACCGTCAAGACTCTGAGAGCTGCAGGAATTTCAAAGCAGGAAGCTGTGCACTGCCCAACTGTGATCAAAAACCCAGAAGGAGAATCAAAAAATGCTTACGGGTACATTAATCTTGAAATCAAGGTGGGAGATGCTCTAACGCACGCCAAATTGCATATTGTTAAAGAATGCCCAAATTATAATATGGTTATGGGGCGCTCATGGGTGCATAGCAACAAAGCAAAGCTAGGAGTATGTCCTTTGCCAGTGTTTATACCTGAAAGGATTTCCAACAAGCCATCCAACCCTGAAGATTATTTGTTGCCGTATCAAAAACTTTCCAATGTGACCCAATTTCTTGGAGAGAGCCCGGCGACATTTGTTCACAGATTCCAAACACAAGTAAGTCTCATTGAACAACCTTTTTTGCAACCAGTCACTCCTCCCTTCGTCAAATCCTAGGGACTCGAGCCAGTTATCAACCCAGCTGTCACTAGAAGGTGTGAATGGGATGCTGGTCCTTTCAAATATTTTATCAAATGTTTAGAAGTTGTCTCTCTCAAAGATGATGAGTCTAAGAGCCAAGTTACTGAGCAACGCCCAAACCCATTCCAAGTTGGAGATATGGTTGCAAGGATTGCTGCTCAATGAGCCGTACCTAGTGGCATAAGTTATCTTAGGAGGTTACTGCAAGCTCATCAATGCCGAAAAACTAGAAGGCATGGTAGTGCACTCACGATGGCTCAAGCCTTTCAATACCTAAGATGTCGTGCTACCCTTTTCCTACAACGTTCTCTTTAGTATTTCCTTTAGCAATTTCCCTTTTCATGCAATGTTTGTAATTCCTCCAAAATGATTGCACCGCTTGCATTCACAATTAGGGTTTCGATTTGTCAGTTAATCAAGTATCATTTCCCTTTTATAAGTCTCTTTACTCCTGAATCATCTCAAGGAAAAGTCTCGAGTAAACCTAAACCCTCACAAAATCATTACCCATTAATTCGAAACCAGAAAAAATCAAACCATGCAAGAGATGTCTCATATCTTTCAAAAATACCGAAGAGGGGAATATGTAAAGGAAAAGGAAGCATAAGATCATCAAGTAGCGGCACATTCTTTCTGGAGCAAGCATCTTTCGCATCCGAAGAGCATCCTTCTTAAACCTTCGCCTGACGAGATTCTTAGAAGAAGTTTTGTTGTCTGCAGTTTTCCAGATTTTGGGAATCCCCTTTACGGAATAAGAAGCAATGAAGTCAGCACACATAACACTCCCGGGTTGCAACTACTTCTTCAGAAATGGTGCATCGAATCACATGTCATACGCCATTAATTGGAGGTAAAGCCTCCTCACCTAACAAGCGTGGATTTTAGATTTCTTAGTCTGTGGCAATACGTCCATGCTTTTACACACCTGGATTTTGGATTTCTTAGTTTGTGGCAATGCGTCCATGCTTCTACATACCTAGCCGGCACGCCACAAATATTCATAAAGCATGTAGTCTGTACCGGGGATTATCAAACATAAGAATGAAAAGAACTCGTTTTTCGAAATCAAGGGTTAATGGTGCCCTCACTGGAGTTATCTCCATAAGCCGCTTCAATGTTCTCTCCAGAAGCCACTTCAACGTTTTCTATAGAAGTCGCTTCAACGTTCTCTCCAGAAGCCGCTTCAATGTCCTCTCCAGAAGCCAAAGCTGCTTCCACGCCTCAGCAAGCCACATAGACCAACCGCATCATGTCTGCCACATCGCCGACAAAGTCAGATTCGGTGTTTCTATATTTCCAATTTCACATGGAAGGGGTGCATGAGCTACCAAAAGTTTGGATACAATATAGATCTATCAAATACGACTCCCGCTCATTGATCAACAAATGATGAATCCAAAAGATTTCCGCGTTCATCAATTCGTCAACCACCTTACCAGCAAATGTAATAGAAGTACATCTTTTAGGAGAAAATAGGCTCAGGATAATTACACTTGGGGACTGCCAGCACGGGATGTCTTCACGTCCCTCCACCAGGTTACTTTTGATATCAGTATCATCACTGTCAAAGATTTACGAGCCGCAGTAATTCCTCAACATGAAGATGTACACGTGCATCAAAGACTCCAAAAGTACACCGCAGAGACATTTTCACATATCCGGTAACGCCATCGGATCTAGCACGCATCTACAAATCCTTACAAGACTGCATTGTATTCCCAAACCGAGTCAAAATACAGCTCTAGTAATTAAACAGAAGTGTAACTGGGGACTGCTCAATCACATCCCATTCCATACTACGATCCAAGATTCAGAAGATAGTTCAAAGGGTGTTGCCTGATACGCAGTCCTTGAAGACTTGATAGCAGCACATCGGAAGCGGAACGCTTCTCAGCTGGTCTACTCCATCCAATAACTCTGGAAGATTTTGCTTATACAAGCATCCTAAGCATATCGTCATTAGAAGGGAAAGAACGAGCATATGAGATAAAGAGTCAGAATGAACCCAATTTCATTCCAGTCAATTCTCAGGAGATTAAAGAACATTTTAGGTGTGACTCGGCTGTACAGACACCAAACAACTTAAAGTCAAGGCCTCTTGCAATTGAGCGCAATGGAGTTTGGAAAATTTTTAAATCCACTGAAGAGGCTAGATGCTCATTTTTCTGGAGACAGGACCCTTCAGAAAGGATAGATGGAGTTCACTAAGGATTTGATGAAATTTCAAAACCGTGAAAGTTATACGTACAACTAAAGTTCATACTTGCAGAAAGAACAAGATGTACTTACCTTGCCACTGACGATTGGCACGCTCGTGATGGAGCTTCTAACAGTGACGAAGAGGAGATGGCTGCTGTAGACGAAAGCACGGAACCGGATGAGCAACAAAAACGAAAGAGGGTCGATACCCCTTTTTTACGAACGGAGTTTCCAGAGTTCGAACAGAAGGAGGGTTTCCTTTTGGACCATGCACAGAGAAAGGAAGCTAGGCCCGCGACACCAACGCTCCATGGCCGAACTAGTAACGCGTCGGTACGAAGATCACCATCCGCACGGACCTGTAGCCAAAGGTCAATCAAACTTTTCCTGGTAACCTCTACATGTCTTGCCTTTTCTATTTTTATCCTCGTCTGTCACCATCTAGTGCTTACCCCGCAACAATATCACTGTTACGTACTAAGCAGGGGACTAAATGTTGATGGTGGTTTTTAGTTCAGGGATAAAATTGTAAAACCCTGTATTTAATGCGCCATCATTCTGCAAAGAAGATTGAGCCATTTAAAAGTGATGAGTGCCCATGCCTCTTTACTTACATATGTATTGAGCAATTCAGTATATTTATATGAAATTTATCCAGAATGGTGCGTGTAGCAACAATCCCAAATATTCTGTAAATTTCTGAGTATTTATTCTATGCAATGTTCCCCAGTTGAACTCTTAATACTGACATGACATGACGACTAATGCTCGCTCCCAGCCGAGTAGCATGAATCTCCCGAAGTGTCAGGATTAAGATGCGTGTGGAAGTACTCAATCAGAGGCACGCAAAGTTATGCTGCGCTTTGATATTAAATTAGTGATTTTTTGTATCAGTATGCAAAACTCACAAAAAAATGATTGATTTTGCGGCAACCCGCAAAATTCAGCTCTTTAACCTAATTTTATCAATTTTCAAAAATTAGGTTTTTTGCCCATGCACGATATTTCGAACCCTATTGGTCGAAACTAATCCTAGATACACTATCAAATTGATTCAACATGGAACTAGTAGGAGCAAGATCCTACCGAAATCAGAAAACAAGAAATAAAGGGGAACTGCGGCAAGTAAAAGCAGCAGCAAAGGAAGGCGTGGCCACGCCACTTGGCCGGCCGATTTGCTCCAACAGGCGTCGCCCGTGGACGATCGTCCACACTCCATGTTTCCGCTTTCCGGCCCTCTTTCCCAACGACCAATCAGATCACTTTAAATGCGCCACACGATCAGATCACTTAATATAGGCTGCCCATGTCAGTCTTAAAACGATCACGGTCACACGTTTTGGCCAGACGATTTATCAAACCTAGTCGTTTCCTAATATGGTCGGACAAGCACCATCGTGTACACCGGCGGGCCTACTAGCGCCTAGGCCGATCGACATCTCTCCGACTCTCAAGCGGAGCCACTAAACGTTTACCAAAACAGTTTGCCACACGAGTTACAAAACCCTAATTTCTATTAAGCGGCATTACATTACTGCCGCAAAACGATCTTGGCCGCCCAACTTCGCCAACCGAATTGACCGGCTTAGATTCAATCTCAATCAACGGGCAAGGTGCGGATATGTTCACCCGCGGCCCGGATATTGTGCTGGTCGGTCGAACAACTCCTAGCGCGCGGCTAAAACCAAAAACCGTTAGCCCAAAATAGGTTGACCACACGGCTTTTTTAAAACCTAAATAAATCAACGGCATCCATTAACTGCCGCAAATCATCTCGACCGCCCAACTTCGCCAGACGAATCGGCCGGCTAAACCCATATTCTAAGCGTTCAACAAAATGTCGCCGTGACCATTGGCCGCTTCTCTTCCATAAGGAACAATCGGCCGCACCGCGGCCTACCCATGTGGCTCCTAAACGGTTGCCCGAAGATGGCTGGCCGCGCTTCTTATAAAAGTCTTAAATAAATTAGCGGCAACCAATAACTGCCGCAAATCATCTCAGCTAGCCAATTTAACCGGTCTAGATTTAACTTGGACCGACCAATAGGATGTCAAATGGTTACCAGCCATCACTCTCCTATAGGGATTGACTGGCCTACCTTTGGCATGCATAAAAAGCTCCCAGCAGTTCCCTGAAAGTGGCTGGTCACGCTCCTTTTAAGACGCTAGGTTCTGCGACCAACCAAGACAGGCTCTATACAACGATGCTTCACACGCATCGATTATTTTGAGCTGGTTGCTTAAAAGCGATGCTTTACATGCATCGAGTACATACGATATTTTATGAGTATCGATTTCACAAATAACTTAGTTATTTAACATAATAGCGCCACATGCTATTCATTGCGGCAAGTCTCATGACTTGGCTCGCCACACATGACCACCCGCCACCTAGCTTGCGCGTGATTGGTCAGAATAACTAGGTCTTACAAATAAGACTCATTCAGCAGCCTGCTGCATATTTTCCACGAAAATACTCGAGAGATCAAACATGTCACAAATTGGGGGATGTTCATCAGGGTATTGGTCTAGCGGTTTACAGCATGCGGCGTGCAACACGCCCATTATGAGAAAGTGTCAGGAAAGAAGGCAGTTAGTGGCAGCATAGAAGTAGTGGATGCAAACTGACCTGTCTCCCCTCATAGTAGGGACGTGGTTTTCAACAACCCCACTTCTCCATCACTCCAATGTTTCCACTTCCTATGAGATCAGGGTGCGTTCAACTATGACTTGTATAAATAGGTTTCAACCTATTTCAACCAACGACAAAACAACGGTTATCAACACAAGTATCCAGAAAAACACAAAAGAACTCATAGTTTGCATTCCGCAGGCGAGTTCCACATTCTGATACAAGTCATAAAACAACCACACCTTCAGAGTTAACCATTCTGATCTCAACACCTTCTTCGCTTCCCTCCCTAAGATCAACCCTGCTCCTTCACTTGTTGACCGAAGCAAGACTGGAAAGGCCATTTCTTGGTTTAGGCCAGGATTGTACAGATTGATCTCACGAATCTAAAGTACTCCCGTGCAGTGCATTTGTTTAGGGTTTAGATTCGTTTCTCGACGGCACACCCAAATTTACCATTTCCATAAGAATCAGTTTTTACCCCAAAACACCTAGGATGAAATCTTCACCTTTACCTATAAACATAATCACAATAGCATTCATACGATTATGTCGATGTCATATATACGAAGTTCAAAAGATGAGCGTTATACTTCGTATCCTAATTTCTTAACACTATGATCATGTGATCATGTCTCACTACTAGAATATAATCATTCACAGTTTCGCAGTTATGTTTTCAATATAGCACGACTTGAAAGATACGTTAGGAATGAAACAGTTCAAGTCAAATATTACTAACCTCAATAGGAAGGATGATGTCGTCGTTGTATCTTGTTACTTCTTCACATTCTTCAGGTCTTCGAGTAATACTTGTATGTCTCATAATCCTAGACTTTCTAGTCTAACCTATATGAAATTGTCTCTAGTTACATAATCAAGCGACTCTTAGATAAGTTTTGATTCACTAAAATATGACAACCAAACTTGACATATTAACGCTTGGTGGGTTCAACCGAGCTATGCTCTAACAACATACACAATCGGTTCGGTTAATAACTAAGTTATCTTAGTTGATTTATCGGACTAAGGTAAAATTGCTCCGGGCAATTGTTTCCTTGATAACATACTAAAGCAAAATTACTTTTTTAGTTTCGGTTTTAGTATTGGTTATCTAAAATGGTATGTGAAACCTTCGTGATTAACTCTTATAGGTTGTACAAGTCTTATAGATTTGTAAGATCCTTTCGGTTTGCTCTCTTGTTTGTTTATTTCTTTGTAATTTTTGTGACAAAAGGGGGGATAAATATATGGAGTAAACAAGTGGTTTATGATCACTAGGAAATGATATATGTGCTTAAACGTTATATCTAACGAAAGAGTAAAGCATATAATAAGGGGGAGAAACATATTATCTTGCCGTGTAGTATTTCATACTACAAAAGGAGAATAACAAATATGTTCGGATTGAATATTTACCTAGTTTCCTTTAGGGGGAGTAAATCTTTTGTTATTAAAATGTTAATAGCGGCATTTATTTTTTGAATATATGCAGAATATTGTGTTGTTGAAACTTGGGATCAAGCGTATGGAGAATTAGTTATTTTGTAATTCGTTTATCTCCATATGTAATAGAGTTTTGTCACTAATATTGATAAAGGGGGAGATTGTTAGAGCATAGCTCGGTTGAACCCACCAAGCGTTCGTATGTCATGTTTGGTTGTCATATTTTAGTATCAAAACTCATTTAGAGTCGCTTGATTATTTTCTAGAGTCAACTTCGTTTAGGTTAGACTAGAAAGTCTAGGAATGTTGATACATACAAGTATTATTCTGAAGACCTGAAGAAAGTGAAGAAGTAACGACTGCAACGAAGACATCATCCTTCCTCTTGAAGTTAGTAATATTGACTTGATCTTGTTTCCATTCCTAACGTATCTTTCAAGTCGCTTTATATTGAAAACATAACACGCGAAGCTGTATATGTAATACTCTAGTGATTAAACTTTGTCATATCATTTTGATCAAAGTGTCAAGGAATGATATTACGAAGTATAACGCTTATCTTTTGAACTCCGTAAATACGACATCAACATAATCTATGTATTTAGTTACTTAATTATGTGTGGAATATAAGTGTGATTTCGTCCTAGGAAGCTATGTATATTACATTGGTTTAAGGAAGTAGATGTATGAACTTGTTTCATAATCAAAAAGGAAATGTTGAGTGTGTTGGTTCGGTTCTTTATTGAATATCTTTCGGATGGCCAATCCTAGATGACAAGGTAGAACCTATCTTGACTTATGTTGAGAATCAAGGTATAACCGGTGTGTGTAGCAAGGTGTAACATGTCACAATATTATTTGGAAAGCAAGGTGTAATTGGTCACAAGCTACATTGGGAAGTAAGGTCTAATCGGTCACAAGATGAATTTTGAAGCAAGGTGTAACAGATTACAAGCTACTTTGGGAAGTAAAGTGTAACCGATCACAAGCTACATTAGGGAGCATGGTGGAACCGGTCACAACCTATCTTGGGGCGCATGGTATAACCAATCACAACTTACATTGTAAGTCATGGTATAATCGGTCCCAAGAGCAAAACCGATTTTTCAAAGTTCACACGTTTTCTTCATGATTGTGTGAATCAGGAATTAGGGTTTCCTAAGAGAAACTTCTAGATGTCGAAATTATTTGAACATGTACATAACTCTTATCATTAATTGTTTAAAGATATTCCTTGACACTCAAGGTGATCCCGTACCGAAATATTGAAAAGCATTTAATTGTGATTTTCATAATATATGTTTTAATTACCAGCAATTAAAGCATATCCTCTGAAAAATATTATTATTTAATATGCTAGACTAATAATAGAAGTTTTCTAAGGGAGTTTTCGGAAATATGGTTTGGTAATTAATCGGAAATTGAAAAAAAACGAAAGGTACTTTAATGAATATCTTGAGAATACTTTCGTTTTGGAATTTCCTTGTTGTCCAAAAAACCTTGGTCTATAAATACTTGAGTTTGCATTTCTTACAAACTATCCTAAGAGCCGAGAGAACTTCATCCGTGTTGTTTCTTGTGGATCCGTCTATCTGAAAGGAAAGAACCCTAATTAGGAGAAATCTCTTACGACCGGTCGTTTAAAGACTTCTGTGGGATCAAGAAGCTCTACGAGTACCATTGGTGGGAAACTAGATAATTGCATTGTTATTTTAGTTTTCGATTATTGATTTGATTGACTAACGGTTGTGGAAGCTTTGATTACACCTAGTTTGATTATTCTTGAGAGCCTTCTCTTCTGACATAAGGGTCACTCCAACTAGATCAAAGTATCGACGGGATCTTTAGAACCGTTTACGGATCTAAATACATCTTGTGATAATCCATTGTTAACAGACTCCGTTCTGTGTGTGATTAATCACAAGAAGATTCAAGTTTGTGTTGTGCATGTTATTGAGAAGGCAATTGAAGATTTGAAGACAAAAAAGATTTTCTTATTAATTTTCGTATCTTGTGAATTTTGTGCACACATCTTGATCGGCTGGGATCCATATAGAATCATGTTTATCTTTGATAGACTTGATTATCTAGTTGTATAAGATCGGCATCACTTTTTAGTTACTCTTTGAGTTATATATCGATTGATTGCGAATCTGGAAATTGGTTATTTCGGTAATCAAGTTTAGATTGATCTAACCAGACAAAGGAGTTTATTAGTATAAACGGAAGCGCCTTTCTTGACAACTCAAACATATCTTTCACCAAAGATTGAATAGAGTGGTCACTTGTGATTCACGTGCGTGACTCTAGAAGTCGAAGGCGCAGGGATACTGAGGAAACAGTAGCTAGGGGTAGTATACTTGGCCTCAACTATACGAAGTTGGCATTAGATTTTGTATAACGGCTTAATTCTGAGAGTATTCAAAACTGGACTATGTCCCGGGGGTTTTCTGCATTTGCGGTTTCCTCGTTAACAAATTTTGCCGTGTCATTTACTTTACTTCCGCATTATAATTGTCTTATTGTAATAAAGTAAATTACACTTGTACGTTAATCCGAATTACTTGAGATTGATCCTAATAGTCAATCGGTTTTATTACCGTAACTATTTTCAAGTAAATATCTTGTTGTTGTATTGTCTCAACCTCGTCCATAGACAATCATACAAGGTATAAGACTTATAGGTTGATATTCGAAAGATTGTGGTGTATTTGGGTACCCTCGTCTTTTCAGAACCTATTCATGTGTGGTATAAGGAGAAGACTATGCAACTGTTAATGAGACCGCCTATGGAGTGGTGGAAGAGCAAATATATTTATTGGATATTTACTTTCAAAGATCCAAAGTCTTCAATTATGGTAAGATCCAACGTCCTCAATTGGATATTTATTGGATATTTACTTTCAAAGACAACAAAGTTGGAGTTGGAGCCGCAATTACTCAAGATCCAACCTTTTTTGTGAATCGGGTCCCCCAATATATCCATCAAGGAATCTGTATGGAAAAGTCTCACAAGTTTCACCATAATTTCCAAAGGTTGAGTGGCATGTGCAATGTTCATACCGTGTGGGAGCCTTTTTATGTACATGTAGAACGACTCATGCTTCATCTTACAAAATATGATGTTAGTTGGGGATCAAGGGTTAGTAACTCCTTTGATTATTTTGTTTTAACCCCTTCTGTTAGAGCACTGCTTGGTCAAACTCGCAAGCGTTGTTATCTAAAGTTTGTTTGTCAAGTTTAGGTGATCAAAACTATAAGTCTTGCTTTCTAGTCTACTTATAGCTATGTCTCGGATTAAGATAGAATGTGTAGTTGAGCTTTAGGCTTCACGGCGTTCATCGATTGAAGACGAAGATTTACTAAGAGGAGCTTGGAGGAACTTCATCAACAAAAGGTATGTCGAGACTTAAACTCATCTATCACTCAGAAGTCTATTTTATTTTATCTCCTATTGAGACCAAGTCGTATAGCTATATAGACTTTTACATTATACACATTTGATATTTCGAGCTGAGTTTAACTCGCTTATATCTTTTTCGAAATATGTGTTGGAAAACTTTTTGCTTTAACTACGTTCATCATTATTGTTGACGAGTTTGGTTGAAAACAATTTATTTGTTGGAAACTAAATAATGAGTCAAAAGATAATCATGTGAAAATTGCCTTGAAACATCTTACATGATTTGTGTGAGACATTTATTTGATGTAGACTCGGAATGTTTCGTATTGATCATTCGATCATTTGAAAATTACTTATAAGCTAATAGTTTGTGTGAGACAGCTATTGTCGTCTTCTAAGGATGTTTCAATGATTGAAATGGGAGTTTAGAACAATTAACCATTGTCTGGATATAACACAGTATGCATACCAGTATGCAAACTGTTGTAAGAATGATTCAGGTCAGGGAACCAAGTATGCATACCAGTATGCGAACGATTTTAACTGTTAAAGTCCGGGAACCAAGTTTGCATACCCGTTTGCAAACTGTTTCACCTGAGTTAGGTCTGGTACGACAGTATGCGCACCCGTTTGCGAACTGTCGGACATGACCAAAGTCTAGAACTTAAGTTTGCGTACCCGTTTGCAAACTAAGTTGGTTTAAGTTCTAAAATCGGTGAAGTATGATTTCATACTCATGAAAAAATACATTTATATATTAAGGAATGCAATCTTTGCAAACCATGGCTAAATGTTCATGAATTGATTCTCTTGAATCAAATCCGATTTTGCTTCAATTGTGTCTTGTATACTTTTATGAGAATATAAACAATTGAACAACTCTATGAGTAACACAATTAGATTCATTTGATTATCATTTGATCTAGAAGTGTTAAGATGAATGTGGTTAATACAAAAGTGTTCATATGGCTAACTTTGGTTAACTATTATTCAGCCAACTCAATATACATGTTTAGGTACGGTTACCCATATCTAAAGGAAGGTATATTTCATTTGTGTGTAAAAAGCTGAGACCATCTAGCGGTGGAGAGATATTGCTTTTGTTTTAAGCAAACTTAGCTTGAATCTTTAATTAAGATTTAATCTAACGACTAATATTGATTGCTTTGTTTTAAAGCAATCAAACCCTGATTTGAAGACTATATAAGGGAGAACTCTAGCAACTGGAAACCCTAATCCCCACACCTCATTTGTTATATTAGTTGCGACTAGAGTCGATTCTCCTATAACCTAGGTTTTACCTAAAACCATTATAGGTAAATGACTTAAAGACTTCATTGGTATTCTGAATCCAGACCCAACTATTTTCTCTGTAGTTGCGTGTTCTGATCTTACTTGTTCTACCGTATTGAGTACTATCTTCTCTAAGATTTGCTCGAGATTTATCTCCGATAGGTAAGATATAAAAATTAATCACAAAGCTCTTTGTCTCATTCTTTGTGATTCCACAATAACTTGTTCTTCTACCATATAGTTAAGTTATTGTTTGGTGATTGATATTTCTAAGCTGTTATTCGCGAATATAAGACCAGATTATCAATTAGTTCCTGTTCACCTTGATTTATCAAAAGACGGAACAAGAACTTCATAGGTATTTCTATGGGAGAAAGATTTATCTATCAGAATAGACTTTTCTGTGGGAGACGGATTTGTTTATAAAGTCTTCGACTTTGGGTCGTAACAACTCTTAGTTGTGGGTGAGATCAGCTAAGGGAATCAAGTGCGTAGAGTCGTGCTGGGATTCAGAGGCATAAGGAACGCGACTCTACCTTGATCAGTGTGATATTGGTTAGGGCTCAGCTATATTCCAGTCCGAAGTTAACTTGTAGTATACTAGAGTCTGTAGCGGATTAATACAGTGTCGTGTTCAAATTTGGACTAGGTCCTGGGGTTTTTTTTACATTTGCGGTTTCCTCGTTAACAAAACTTCTGGTGTCTGTGTTATTTCTTTTCCGCATTACATTTTTTTATATAATTGAAATATCACAGGTTGTGCGTAGTTCAATCAATTGGTAAATCCAACCTTTGCTTGTTGATTGAAATTGATTGACACTTGAATATTAGTCTTTGGTACCGTTCAAGTTGTTTCTCATAATAATAAGGCTCACAAATTCTATCTGTTTGATTTGCTGATTACATTGAGAAACAGAGATATAACTCTTGGATATATTTTCCTTGATTGAGTCTGACTGTATAGTTGATTCTCTTGGAATTATATTGGAGTTAGTCAACACAGATTGCCTAACGAAATATTGGGTGTGGTTGTTGTACCCCCGCTTTTTCAATTGGTATCAGAGTATGCAAACATGTTAAAAACCTCATAAGTCTGTGTTTGTAGCAATCTGACTCTATGGGCAGAAGCGTTATCTCTATAAACGTACCGCCAGTCTTCGATGGCTCGAATTACTTATGGTAGAAAATTGTTGTGCGTGCCTTTCTCCAAACACGTGATTTTCAATCATAGGTTTATGTTGTTAATTGCTATAATCCTCCAATGGTTACAGTAGACGGTGTAACTGCTGCAAAGGATATTGGTAGATATGAGCCCGACGAGATTCTCGCTGCAAAGCAAAATTCTGACGGCTTAAATGCTATCATACATGCCATTACCCTAGATCTTCAGCACCATGTGACTACGTGTACCCGGTCTAAAGATGCTTGGGATATCTTAGAAACCGTATTTGAATGGAATACCTCTAAAAAGGAAGTTAGGCTTCAATACCTAAATTATGATTCGGAAAACCTTCGTATGGTTGATGAAGATTCATTTGATGAGTTTAATCACAAAGTGTCTGAAATTGTTAATGCATCTTTTGCATTAGGTAAGACTATTCCTGAAAAGGACATTGTGATGAAAAGTCTCATTCCGTTGCCAGCTAAATACGATTCTAAGAAGCATGCCATCGTTGAAGGAAATGACCTTGAAACGCTTTCCAAAAACTCACTCATTGGAAAGTTAAGAGTTCTTGATGATAATAAGAACACGGTCAGAACTTCCACGTTCAATGCTGTGACCAACACAAGTAATTCTCCTAACTTGTCTTGGGATGATGAATTTTGTCCAAATCATATTAATCATGATAGGTTATTGATTTTCGAAAAGATCAAGGATATAATGAGAAGAAGCAAAAAATCTAAGGAACATCTCTCTTTCTCTCTGATGCTTTAGATGATTTGATACAAGAAAAATCCTATCAGTTGGTCAATTCGCATACTTCTGATATTTGCACTGAAATTTCAGCTTTCACAGCAGAAACTTCTACTAACTCAAATACTAATTCAGAATGCGAGTCAGACACTGAGATTTTTGAATTTTTGGATAAAAATGAAGAAATTCACCAAGAAAATCTTCAACTAAAGATGAGGTTGGAGAAACTTTAATCATCACTTCAGGTGAAAAATCTTGAGATTGACTGTCTAAATGATGAATTCACCAGAACCCTTTTTCTAAAAGAAAAAGAGATTAATACTCTTAAGTGTGACCTGCAAAGGTTGTCTGGAAGCTCTGACAAGATTTCAGCAATGTTGTTTGGTCAGAAGTCTTTTGGAAACACAAATGGTTTAGGGTTCAAAAGAAAGACTGTGAGCACAAACAACTCCTTTGTTTCGGCCGGTTCTGGAATGATAGACGTTAAAAGTTGTGATAAATAGGAATTAATTCAGCAAAACGAAAATTCATCTTTGAATTGTTTGTTTTGTGGAAATGCAAATCATGTTCAAAGTAAGTGTTGGAAATTCAAGAAGAAGACCAAACGAATGGCCAAACTTCAGAATGACATGCAAAGGATGAATCTGGCTTTAGGTAACAAACAGGGAACTCCTGAAGAAAAGAAGAAGTGTAAGAGAACTAGAGTCAGACGCGGTAAGAAGTATGTTTATACAACAAACCTTGATAAGTCACCATGTGACACAAGATGCGAGCATTATGCTCACCCCATCACTATCTAATTATAGTGATGTATGCATCCTCGTTATTAACTCGAGAATATGAGGATTGCATCAAGGTAGCTCAAGTCTTATATAATTGTTAATTTCTTATCTTTTTTTATTTTGGGTTTATATAAGTTAAGATTTGCAATTGAATAATTTATTATAAAAAATAGATAATGGATCGTGAACTGTGAAGACTTTTTCAAAGTTTTAGGGTTTACTTATCTGGTGCTCTATTTATATTCATTTGTGATCAAAATGCCCTTCACTCTTTTTTCTTTAAAAGATACAGTATCATGGCTCTTGTAACTAGAGGTATCACAAAAAGGGATGCAGTAGAAGCAATTAATGTGTATCTTTGTGAAAGAATCCAATCCTCAAGGAAGATAAAGGAGAAGTCTACAAATGATGAAAAAGGTTCCTCCTCTAACTGTTTTTTGTCTATTTGTCAAAATGATAATAACTTTAGTTATGGTGAAGGATTTCATCAGCAAAAGAAATGATTTAAAATCTCAAATCATATTCTCTTTGGAAAAGATAGCTCACTATAAACAAATGTTATCTCTGACAAAGAACACCTTGTGTGAACTGAAAAGAGAACTTAGTGAGTTAACTGATATTTCTGAAGATTTTGAGGAATTAAATGATCCCATAATCAATGGATTCTTCAATAATGAGAAGGAATTCTCAATAGATGCTCTGAGAAAGCTCTACAATGTCTAGGAAACTTCTTATGAGAATTTATTCTTATGTTTTAAGAAGGATAACTTGGGTTTAGAGTAGCAAATATTATGATTACACATAGCTATTGCCAACGATTTTCATCTTGCAATGTTTTAGATTTATTTATTTAAATTCTAAGTTATTTGGAAGATGATTTTGCAGTATTAGCCTTTATGGTTTTATATATTTCAAAAAAAAATTATGGGATATATTCGTTTAAGTCCGTGAACTATGATTTTCCCATACATGTCAAAAGTTAAGTCTATTATGTCTTTATGCAAATATTGATAAAAGATACAATGAACTTTATAATATTCCACAGTATTGATCTTTCCCCGATCCATTTCTATGTGAAAGTACTGTATGGCTCCGTAAGTTTTCTTATGTTAAGCATTTCCGATTAAATTAATCATTAAGGTTATCTTGTGGTTAATTTATTCGAGTTTTCTGGATACAAATGCATGTTTCATGTGATTTGTTAATGTCCAAAGAAATCCTTCTTTTCTTGTAAAAGTAAAGTAGCTCTTATTGTTCTCTCGGGAATGACATTTTATGGGGGACAGTTCTTAATTGAACTTGTGCTTAATTTCCAATATCTTTGTGGGGAGTGCGGCTGTGGAATATTGTAGGAGTTATCTTGTATCTTTATAAACTCCTTGATGAATACACTAAGTTTCGACTATGTGAAATCATCGAAACAAAGTTAATATGTTCTCTTTTAGTCATGAATAATCTCTTTGAGAATTTCATTATGATCCCGCTAGTTTTCTTACCTTTGCTAATTTATATTGACAGAAAGGGGGAGAATTATTTTGTAGTTCACACTACATACATATGGTTTACGGATCATTATATAAGGGGGAGTGGTTTTTATTGTGAGATGAAGTATTGACTAAGGGGGAGTGATACATATCACCGTAGTATTATTTTCAAAGTTGTGATACACTTGAACTTTGATGTTGTGTAATAATACTATGACACTATATAACAATAATTGATAACATTTGTTTTCTTATTGTTATGGCTACGGATCTTCCATAACTATGATGATGAGTTGAACACGTTCAGAATCATTGGAGTACTTGGAGTGACGAAGAATTCAAGGAATATTGAAGAACAAAGGAAATCAAGCATTTGGATGAGAAGCTCCAAAGTTTATTTATTTTGTAATCCATATGTATTCATAGTTTTATCACTAAAATTGACAAAGGGGGAGATTGTTAGAGCACTGCTCGGTCGAACTCACAAGCATTTCTATCTCAAGCTTGTTTGTCAAGTTTAAGTGATCAAAACTATAAGTCCAGATTTCTAGTCTACTTATATCTGTCTCGGATTAGGATAAAATGTGTAGTTGAGCTTTAGAATTCACAGTGTTCACCGATTGAAGATGAAGATCTACTAAGGGGAGCTTGGAGGAACTTCATCAACAAAAGGTATGCGGAGACTTAAACTCATATATCACTCAGAAGTCTATTCTATTCTATCTCCTATTGAGACTAAGTCGTATAGCTATATAGACTTTTACCTTATACACATTTGATATTTTGAGTTGAGTTTAACTCACTTATATCTTTCTCGAAATATGTGTTGGAGAGCTTTTTGATTTAACTATGTTCATCATTATTCTTGACTAGTTTAGTTGGAAACAATTTATTTGTTGGAAACTAAATAATGAGTCAAAAGATGATCATGTGAAAATTGCCTTGAAACACCCTACATGATTTGTGTGAGATGATGTGATTTTAACAGGTTGTAGAAAGTGGTAGTAAAAGTTCGTTCAACTCGGACGTGTAAAGATTGATTTTAGATCTAATTATTAATTAAACAAAAAAATATGTAGAAGATTATATCAATAATTCGAGAGACTGGGACTCAGGATTCCACCATTAATCACATTCAATTGGTTCATATAATGATTCTAGACAATTCAAGCTCTTTTGTTGACTCTATTTCTTTGCCAAAAGTAGATTTCTTAAAACATTAATTGCAGATCATAAGCATGACGCATCAAAAGCTCTAAGTCTAAGCATACATCATCAAACGAAGTCACAGCTAATTAATAAAAATCATAAATCAATTAAAACAAGTGCAAATAGTAAAAAAAAAAATCAATTATAGTTACCAATCAATTGTGAAACATGGCTTCCTCCATTATCCCAGTGTTGGGGTTTAGCTCCTCATGTTCAAAACACGCTCAAAAGATTTTTCCATTGCTCAAAAGTGTGTTTACAATAGTGAGAAGGATGAAAAATAGTGAAACAATGGCTAAAGGATGAAGCCATTCGCTGGAAGTCTTTTGCAAGGAAAGATGGAAAACGATAACTGCCTTCTGCTGTTGAATCAGTGACTGCTTCTGCGGTAGACTGTTCTTGTTCGAGACTGACTTGGATAGGAATTTGTTCTTCAGCTTCTTCTTCCCTGGAATAGCAGAAAGCTTCTCTGCAACCTCTTCTTTATTCCTCTGCAACTTTCCCTTTCCTTTAAAATTATCGACAACCCTCGATGACGTCCCAGCACTTGTATTTATACACTGCAGGTGATTGTATCGTCGAAATATCTTTCTTTTCCTTCACTTCAAGATACCGAGATGAATATCTCTTTCTTCCCATTTTTATCTCACGCCGCGTCAATGATCGAATCGTAGCTGTTCAAGACTCTTCTCAGGATGGAAACAAATCTAATAGAAAATATTTTACTCCCTCTGTCCAAGTAATTACCAAATTAAATCCCACAAACCTGACAAGCTCTTAATACCCTTTTTATCGAGATTTGATGAAACCTTCCTTTTTTTATCGATTTAAATCATCTTACCAACCCTGATTCGACCTAACAAGCCCAAACTAATCGTATCTAGCGAGAAAATCCGACAAAAATCCACCAAACTCGATCCAACAAATTCATGCAGACGTGAACCAAATTTCCCGCCAAACTGAAGTTTAAATGATGAAGATGGGTTGCCTCCTAACCAGGATAGGGGTGCCCATAGCCATGGTTTTAAAATAGCAATTTTGAGGTGCAAAAATACGTAGAGTGCCCCTTATCATCTGGAATGCCCCTTATCCAAAATGGGGGTCTCTTAAGCAATTGTCCTCCTGGTGCCTTTAGCAACTTTTCGAGCCGATTTTTCCAAAAAATGCTTATTTCCCAAAAACACCTACAAATACATAAATAACCTAATAAGTACAAAATCGAGCATTATCAATACACGTAATTGAGATCAAAATAAACACGTAAATGCGTTTATCATGAGACAGACATTTGATGTAGACTCGGAATGTTTCGTATTGATCATTCGATCACTTGAAAATTACTTATAAGCTAATAGTTTGTGTGAGATAATTATTGTCGTCTTCTAAGGATGTTTCAATGATTGAAATGGAAGTTTAGAACAATTAACCATTGTCTGGATATAGCACAGTATGCATACCGGTATGCGAATGGTTTTAACTGTTAAAGTCCGGGAACAAAGTTTGCATACCCGTTTGCAAACTATTTCACATGAGTTAGGTCCGGTACGACAGTATGTGCACCCGTTTGCGAACTGTCGGACATGACAAAAGTCCGGAACTTAAGTTTGCGTACCCGTTTGCAAACTAAGTTGGTTTAATTTCTAAAATCGGTGAAGTATGATTTCATACTCATGAAAAAATATATTTATATATTAAGGAATGCAATCTTTGCAAACCGTGGCTAAATGTTCATGAATTGATTCTCTTGAGTCAAATCTGATTTTGCTTCAATTGTGTCTTGTATACTTCTATGAGAATATAAACAATTGAACAACTCTATGAGTAACACAATTAGATTCATTTGATTATCATTTGATCTAGAAGTGTTAAGATGAATATAGTTAATACAAAAGTGTTCATATGGCTAACTTCGGTTAACTATTATTGAGCTAACTCAATATACACGTTTAGGTACGATTACCCATATCTAAATGAAGATATATTTTCATTTGTGTGTAACAAGCTAAGACCATCTAACAGTGGAGAGATATTGCTTTGGTTTTAAGTAAACTTAGCTTGATACTTAAATCAGGATTTCATCTAATGGTGAATATTGATTGCTTTATTTTAAAGCTATCAAACCCTGATTTTTAGATTATATAAGGGAGAACTCTAGCAACTAGAAAACCTAATCCCCACACCTCCTGTGTGATACTAGTTCTGACTAGAGTCGATTCTCCTTTAACCTAGGTTTTTCCTAAAACCATTATAGGTTAACGACTTAAACACCTCATTGGGATTCTAAAGCCAGACCCAACTATTTTCTCCGTAGTTGCGTGTGCTGATCTTACTTGTTCTATTGTATTTAGTACTATCTTCTCTAAGATTTGCTCGAGATTTATCTCCGATAGGTAAGATATAAAAATTAATCACAAAGCTCTTTGTCTCATTCTTTGTGATTCCACAATAACTTGTTGTACTACCATATAGTTAAGTTATTATGAGGTGATTGATATTTCTAGGCTGTTCTTCGGGAATATAAGACCGAATTATCAATTAGTTCCTGTTCACCTTGATTTATCAAAATGCGGAAAAAAAACTTCGTAGGTATTTCTGTGGGAGACAGGTTTATCTATCAGAATGGATTTTTCTGTGGGGGACAAATTTGTTTGTAAAGTCTTCGACTTTGGGTCATAGCAACTCTTAATTATGGGTGAGATCAGCTAAGGGAATCAAGTGCGTAGAGTCCTGTTGGGATTCAAAGGCGTAAGGAACGCGACTGTACCTTGATCAGTGTGAGATTGGTTAGGGCTCAACTACATTCCAGTCCGAAGTTAACTTGGAGTAGGCTAGTGTCTGTAGCGGCTTAATACAGTGTGGTGTCCAAATCTGGACTAGGTCCCTGGGTTTTTCTGCATTTACGGTTTCCTCGCTAACAAAACTTATGGTGTCTGTGTTATTTCTTTTCCGCATTATATTTGTTTATATAATTGAAATATCACAGGTTGTGCGTAGTTCAATCAATTGGTAAATCCAACCTTTGGTTGTTGATTAAAATTGATTGACACTTGAACATTGGTCTTTGGTACCGTTCAAGTTGTTTCTCATAATAATCAGGCTCACGAATTCTATCTGATTGATTTGATGATTACATTGAGAAACAGAGATATAACTCTTGGATATATTTTCCTTGATTGAGTCTGACTGCCTAGTTGATTCTCTTGGAATTATATTGGAGTTAGTCCACACAGATTGCCTAACGAAATATTGGGTGTGGTTGTTGTACCCCCGCTTTTTCACCTTTAATTATTTTGTTTGACGGATTTTTAAGGTTTTATTTATGCATAAAAATAGAACACCACCTATTTATAGGGCGTAAGTAATCTCCTAAAATACCCAGTCTTCCTGTACCCTCTTGTAATGATTGTATTCGTAAGAGACAAAAACCTGTTACAGCTCGTCACAGGTCGCCTAGTGGAGCCTGGTTAGTTTCAACGGATGAGCCACCGGTGAACTCAAGCTTTTCCAAAAATTTAATAGCCTAGCCTGGTGCCCGCCCAAACAGTTCGGCATGGTATTTGTTGGACTGAATTGTTATGTGCTTTGGTTGTATTAGAGCATCTCCAATAGAAGGTGGAAAATTTATTTTTTAATGACACTTAGGATTTTTGATTTTGATTTGAACTAAATTCATCTCCAACAACAGGTCCTAGAAAACAGGAGGGATAAAAATTTAATTCTGAAGGTTTTAAACAAAGTCTTATCTAGACCTTCGGAATGACCTCCATGTCATATTTTTGATTTTTAATAATTAATTAAAATATGATTAAACGGTTAAGATTTCATCACATGAGATTTTATAAGGGTCAAGCCTCTATACTCTTGGAGATAGTTTATTAGTTATGGGGTCCTATATTTACTATATGTGAAAATCCTCCTAAATAAGAGTTAAAATAAAATTTCCACGTAGGATTTTTAACACCCGCTATTAAAGATGCTCTTATGGATTAAAGATCTTACTTTCATTTTTGTAATCCAAAATAAGGTTCAGAGAAGATAGGAAAGATAAAGAGCGGTCCAGATTTATCTAGGAGGGGAGATAAATCTACGGTCGTGGTTTCTCGACTTAAACATTATAAAGAAAAAATTAATTTTTTTTTTGTTGTTGTTGTTGTTGTTGTTGTTGTTGTTGTTGTTGTTGTTGTT